>JANAVB010036418.1:4857968-5198205 GCA_029216955.1 Iris pallida | reverse complement strand
ACGGTCCGAAATCCAACGTTTTACGCCATTCTCGTTGGTTTATGGATGTGAAGCTGTTCTTCCCTTGGAAATTCAGATCCCATCTCTTAGAATAGCTATTGCCAATGAGCTAATCTCAGAGAACAATGATCGTTTGCGGCTTCAAGAACTTGAAGGTTTGGATGAAAAACGTCTTCAAGCGCAACAACATATTGAATTATATCAAGCACGCATCTCTCGAGCTTTTAATCGTAAAGTCAAAGAGAGAATATTTAAAGTTGGAGAGTTGGTTCTAGCTGTCCGAAGACCTATGGTTATGACTCACAAAAGTAAAGGAAAATTCCAAGCTAAATGGGAAGGTCCTTATGTTGTTGAGACCGTGTTTTCCAATGGGGCGTATAGATTATCTAAGCCTAATGGAGATTTACTTATGATGCCCATCAATGGCAAATTTCTGAAGAAATATTATGTATAAGGAAAAAGAGACATAATAAAAATCTTTTATTTATCATATTATAATTCAGATACAAAAGATTAAGGACGAGGACCAGGGCCGCTGCCTTCATTGTTGAATACATAATCAGCCAATGCGTCAAAGACATCATTGCCTGAACTCACAAAAGATTGCGAGCAACCATCCTCAGCGCTTCTTCCTCGGCTGTTTCTCCTGGCTCCACTAAGAAAGAAAGGATGTCCTTGGATGGTTTTGGCGTAGAAGAACTTTCGCCAGTCTTTTCCTTCTTGTGCGGAGGCAGCTCCATGGGGGTTGTCTCAATCGTCTTCTCAATCGCTTTCTCAGAGGCTTCGGTTTTCTGTGGCACGTCCTTGGAAGACATTTTTTTGCTTCGTTGGATTAAAAAAAAAAAGAGAGAATGATACTTTATAAGAAAACTCTAAACTATTTATAGTAAAGAGTTATTTATGGACGAATGTTAATTGATAGTTTTGGAATTTGAAACAATCTGTCTTCTCGAAATTGACGGGTTCATCCATTAATTACAAATTCATCGGGTTCATCCATTTATTACAAATTCATCCATTTATTTCTATGGATTAGAAAAGAAGTTGCCGAAATAAATGCACGTTCTTTGTAAACTATTTATGGCAGGTTGATTTAAAAATTTCAAAAGAATTGTTTAAGAGATTTTTTCTTTATTTTTCTCTTCCTGACTGATGTTAATTATTATCCATCATGTCCATAGATACTTATCTACCTTTTACGGGTTAATCCAATCTGTTACGTCCATATTTACCTCTGACAGTATTGTATACCCTACAAGGAGTAAGATTAGCTATCTTTGGATGGATACAATTTATTTGTGAAGGCTTATCACGTCCATAATACCTCTGATAATTGTCCTACCTCTATTATTTTTGATAGAGTCACAAAAAAAAATCCAAAATGTGTTATTCATATGATTGACATATCACATCAGCATGGAAGAAAAGTTTAGAAAGAAAGAAATTCTTTTACAAATTTTTACAAAGGAGGAGTGATCATGTCCTCGATCATTTTTCTCAGTTCTGCTATTCTTCTTTCTCGAATGATGGGTGCATTTTGAGAAGCAATTTGGCGCTTTGATTCTTCAGAATATTTACGAGAAAGCTCCGTAAAACTCATAACTAACCCTTCTTTTGCATCGTTCAGAATTTTGAGGGTATTTTCCGAACCACAAATCTGTTCTTCCAAGACAGAACCTTGGGCCAAAGATTTATTTCGTTCAGTAATTATTTGTTCTCGTTCCTCTTTCAAACGAGCCAATACAGCTTCAGCCTCACGAATTTTGTCTTCCTGCTCCACAAGCCGTACATGTGATTTCTCATAAGTGATTCGGTGCTGTTCTAACAGAGGTTTGCTTCCATAAAGAAAAGCTGTTTCTTGTGCAACTTTGGCATTATACTCCTGGAGAGCTTCTTGAAATGATAATTCTCGAGCTGTGTATTCAGCAGTTAGAGTGTCATATTCGGTTTGAATAAAACTCTCTATAGTGCTATGATAAATTTCTTCATATTCTTGTAAAGGTTGCTCAAGACCTTCAACTATAGCCTGCAACGTTGTGGCTTTCTCGGTACTATGGAATATGGCAACGTTTCCAATAACCGGGGTGATTGTGGCCTTCAAATCTTTATACTGATAGCTCCCCCTCAAAATCATTTTTGTCAAAGTTATCAAGGTGGTGTAGAAGGTATCAGTATGAACTTGGGCTAGAAAATTCATATCATTGATCGAGCTTGGAGTAGCTACACTTGTTGTCATTCTTATTGGCAAAGAAAAGCTCGAAGTTGCTACTGTAGTAGCTTCTGCAGTAAGAGCTTGTATTATTGGAGCAGTCTGAGTTGTAGTTGCTGAGATAGAAGTTTCAATTATCAGATTTGTAGTCGCTATGTTTGTAACTTCTACAGCTATCTCTGGAGCTGATGTTTGAATTAAAGCAAGAGGGAGGCTCACTTCAATGACAGGAGCTAGCTCAGACACTATTTCTACAGGAACTGATGTTATATCAGTAGAAAGTGTTCCTGTTGTGGCTTCAATTTCAGCAGCTGTAACCACGGCATCTTCAGTTGCTGATTCTTCAATATTAACTGGAGTATCTTCCATTACGTTTATGACATTCAGAGCTGCAACATCTGTAACTGATTGTTCTGTTAGGTTCATAACAACAGCCGAGTCTTTCTTAAGAACAATAGAAGATGGTTCTGCAGGAACTTCTTCAGAAGATTTTTCAATTGATTTTTCAGTTTCAGAATCTTCCTCATCTGAATCATCAACTTCTTTTACATGTGGTTTAACAGGAGGAGTAATCTTCTGAAGAGGGGCTTTCTTGACAGGAGAAATGATTTTCTTGAGTATAGAACTTGTCCCTGTAAAGAAAATAATAAATAAAATAGTTATAATATCTGATCATATGAATAAAATCTATTTTATATAAAAGAAAGATTTGGACCTGATAAAAAGTCATCATCAGAGTCCATATCCTCCCAATCATCCTCACCCAAATCTAAAGCTGGTTCATCAGAGGGAATGGGTTCATTCTCAGTGGGAGTATCCCACTCAATGACTTCAGCAATGGTCTTTGGAGCTACAGAAGAACCTTCTTCAAAAGGAGCTGTGGAAGACTCTACATTTTCTTCAAGAAGAGCTGTAGAAGACTCTATATTTGGAGTAATTTCTGAAACTGTGGTAGTAACAGTTATCGGCTGAGAAACAGTTATCTGTGGAGGAATAGCTGGTTCACTTGCAATTTGTGCATGAGTAGCAGTGGTGGATCCTAGATATTGAACTTGTGGTACAACTGCAGATGAAGATCCTACCTCAAGATCTATGGTTGATGGAAGATTGACATTAGAAACTTCCTCTTCAAATTCTGGCTCATCCAGGAGAAGCGGTCTTTTTATTGCTCTCCTCTTTTTCTTTGGGGAACTGATTGTCAAAGATAATCCCCGTTTCTTCCCACCTTTAGCAGTAAGTACGGGAGCTTCTTCTTTATCTGTGACAATAACTTCCAGAAATTCATCTGGAACAGCATCATTTATTGGGGCATCTTCTGGTACTCGAACAACTTCTTCTGGATCTCCTTCTTTTCTGATTCGGAGACTTCTTCTTAAATCATATCCGGGGGAAAAAGAACGGATAGAAGAATAGAAGATTGTGTATGATCGTAGTATTTTCAATTCAGTAGTAATGGAAGTAGTTGGTATATAGAATTGGGCTCCTGTACATCCAGTACTAAAATATCGCCAAACCCTGGCTCCATCAAATAACTTCCCGTAACTATTGAAGACTGTTGAAGCATTTCCAACATGAAGCTGGTCATATCCAAACTGCCTTGCAAATCTACTTGGCAGATAAGGTTCGAATATACAGCGTTCACCATTCCTGTACATCAAATGAGATGGTCTGATGTATAAAAGCCATTTAAATGCCGGTCGAGGGAGTGATGTTCTATCTTGACCTCCATCTTCAAGACGTATACCCAGAAGGTTTGATGGAACTGAGGGTGGGATGCAGAAAAAACTCCAACCATGGGAGTAATTTAATGATGCTCGAGTGTCAGCAACAGAGGTCATCTTCCATGAAGCTTTGTTATATTTCAGAAGAAATAACCCTGATGGATCTTCCGGGCCTGGAGACATCAAGCGGTTATTATGAAGTAATAACCAACCCATCAAAAACAGGAAGGGTAGCTCCACTCTGGGAAATTCGCTACGAGCTTTAGCTCCTAGAACTAATTCATCACTGAAACTCCTTAAACCAGATTGAAGCCGACACACCATGGCTGGAAGCAGACTCAATTTAGCCCTGAAAACTAGACGTACTGCCGGCCATAATATGTCTCGATGGATTCTATCTATAGAAGTAGATCCAGGAACAATCCATTTGCGTAGCCACAAGGATAAGTAGCCAGCTAGTAGGGCCTCTTTCGAGATGTGCTTTCTGCTATGACGAAGATAACTGAGGGTTTCTATCCCTGCTGGAAAGTCACCAGTTTTTGATGACAGATATCTGTCCGGGATCTTGTGTTGATTCATCAAAGCAACTATTACATCCCCAGGCATTGTGGTCATGAGATTGACAATTTGAGACTTGTTCTCTTGGAACCTTTCTCCGTCTTCTTTGAGAAGTCTATTCTTGTGATAGAATAAATATGTTGTCCATTTATTGACGTAGGCCAAATTTGAAGGACTTTCATACATGGTAGTACAAGTCAGATAGTGACACATTAATTCTTGATATACTTCAACCAACTGAGGATTCTGCTTCTGAATCTCTGCCAATTCTTGGTTGGTAGGGGTATATTCTTCATAAGGGAGTTCTCCCATTGGTAATCTTGAAATATACTCCATTTCATGAAGTGCAAACCCCATCTCACCAATTGGAGTTGAAATGGTACCAGTGGAGTTGATATACAGTTCTATCAGAGCCAGGAATAAATTATGATTTATATGGATTCCTTGACTAGTAGCAGTAATTGCATTATATAGTCCAATGGTCTGCAGCTCTGATTTAAAATACTTCAACACCCAGGCTGTCAACATGATCCAATTTTTATTCTGAGGATTCATCCATCCTTGGAGTCTAGGATTCCCTGAAGGATATAATACTCCTTTGTTCATAAACCGGTTTATGTTCATTTTTATTTGGACCGGTTGGATCAAGGAAGAGTCTTCACTGGGATTTTCTCCAGGCATTAACCCTTGGAACGGGACCACACCTCCATAACTAGTACTGGTGAAGTATCCCATACAGTTAGCCTGTTCTCTTCTGAATACTATTTTGCCAGGTTTACCGTTTGTATAAGGAGTCAGATTCCATGCCATCCTTCTGGGATGTGTAGCATGAAAAAAGGCAGCAATTGGATAATCCCTATTCATTTCGGGGAGGTACATTGCCGTATTTTCAAATTTGAATACCCACGACTCCTTCTTTGGGTTTGTTTGGGATTCATTATCAATTGCATCTCCAAATAAAAATGTGGGCTTTAAATATTGCTTTAAAGTTAAAGACATCAATATTTCTCCATTCATCAAAGATAACAACATCCTCTCCCCTTGTGATGAGATCAAATTACTCCTTTCTTCAGGATAAATTGGATTGGTCTGTGGGAAGTTAACATGTGATAAATCTTCCAGATAATTGGAGCCCATAATTCCACAAGGAGAACCAAATATTTCTGCCAATGGATGAATTTGTAAATTGACTGCAAAGAAAAAGAAATGGTAAAGTTAAGTCAAATAGCCAAAATCTCTTATACAGATGGTTATAAATGGATTACTTTACGCAAATAGTTTTACGCAGATGACTCTACGCAGTGTCTACGCAGACAAACTTTACGCAGACAGCCTTACGCAGATGACTCTACGCAGTGTCTACGCAGACAACTTTACGCAGATTATTCTTACGCAGATATCTATACAGATGGTCATACGCAAGTTTGTGCATAAAGATTCAAGTTTTCATTTTTTGCTTTATGCAAATTACTGAATTAATTCACATTAAATAGTCTTTATATCTGCGCATAAAGGCTATACGCTTACACATTTTTATGTGTGCGTATTTGATGAATAAACACTTTACGCTGACACGTATACACGTGGGCGTATTGTGTTGATATTTTTGTATGCTGACACGTATACACGTGGGCATCATTATTTTCCCAAATCTCTACGCTAACACGCACAGCGTGGGCGAGAGTTTCAGGGTTTATGATGGTTAAGTTCTTAATTTGTCCATTGTTATCCTCGTCATCCTCATTGATTACACTCTGATCAAAGATTCGTCCCCAATGATGATCAAGAGTCGAAGAGATTCCTACCTCTTATAGGATGAGCCACAATTGGGAGAATCTCTGGAGTTTCTTCCGATTGCAGAGTGGTCGTCTCAACGTGATCAGTCGGCGGTGCTGCAGTTGCCCTCTTCTTTCCCTTACCGGCGACAGTCTTGCTTTTTGGAGCCATTGATGGAGTGATTTTTTAGGAAGAAGAAGAACAAAACTTTTGAGAAAAGAGGATGCACTCTTGAAATTTCAGATAATAAGCGAAAGTTCTTTTTGAAATGGAGTTCTATTTATAGAAGAAAGTTTTGAAAATCTTGCAAAAGTGACGGTTACTATCCCGAACTATACACAATTGGTCAAGGATTGTTGGTATCCCGAATTGTACGCAAGAGTTGTTAAAATCCCTGGTTTTACGCTTCTATTTCAAAGTATTTCAAATATTTTAACATATTTGAAAACTTTGAAGGGGGTCTTGTAGAAGCTAAAAATAAATTAGCTATTTCTACGCAAAAGCCAAGCCAAAATATGTTGTACGCAGGTCAAACTGAGTCAACATAGTTTATAAAGCTAAATCGGTTTGTACGCGCGCACTGGTTTCTCAGGGGTTGTACGCAGACGCCAGCTGTCCTATTTTACTCTACGCGCGCAATGGTTGCTCAGGGGTTGTACGCAGACACCACCTGTCCTATTCTTTCTACGCAGTGGGGACAGGCTGTCATCTCTACATTTAATGCAGAGATATGGGATCTGACAGCCATTATTCTTTTCTCTGACATTTAATGGCACAGAAGTCGGAGAGACATATTGGAATCGAGGAAATGCTATTTTATACATAAAAGCTTTACGCAGCTGAGATTTATTGAGATACGCAGACGGCTATGATGATGGTTTTCACTGTTTACGAAAAGACATCTCACGTAACTCAATATTCATTGGTTAGTGTACTAACAGAGGAGAAGTATTACGCTCAATTATTTTCCCCTATACGCAAGAGTCTATTTAAGCTAATTAAATGCTTAAGGCTATATTAGCCACTCTTAAGTATACGCGTATTAGTTTATTTGGGTTATTTTAATACCCAAGGCTGATTAGCCACTATACGCAGGGGAGCATTAATTGAGTTTAATCATTTTTTCCTTCTGTACGTAAATTACCATAATTATAGGGTACGTGGCAGGATACACGCGTACGAGATTATGTTTTTGCAGTACGTGGGACACATGGCGTCTGCGTAAGACTCTGAATATGATCGTGCTGAGCAGTTGTATATATGTGGGCTACGTGGCATTGTCTGCGTAAAGCTTCCAAAATACTTGCATTGTGTTGAGCCGAGCAGTTAGCAGTATGTGGGACACATGGCACTTGCGTAAAGCTCTAAATGAGATCGTGTATGGCAGTTGCATGCGTAATATGCGTAATGGCCTTATTTTGCTGCTTATTTCTCGGAAGACTTAAACCTATAAATAGGCAATAATTTTGACAGCAAAAGGACAGAATCGGACGGAGAGAATCAAAAGAATTGTTATAATTCCCGAGTGTTCTCTTTTACTTCTTCTTCTCAAGAACAAAGTGAAGTAGAGCAGGAAAGCATTTGACTTGTGCCATCAGTGCCAACTTTGTCGATACCTTTCTAAGGTCTCCGTTCTTCAGTTGTTCTTCCTTCTTCCTCAAGACAGCAAGTTTCTTCAACATCGTTGTGTGGTCCAAGGAACAAAGTGATCATTTGTGAATCAGACTTCCATAGCAATACATTCCCAGAATCAAATTTGTACTTTTGTACTTTTTCTCGTTTTCTTTTCTTGAAGTTGTAAAGGCTTTTTGTTAAGTAAAACAATAATGTTCTAATCATCTCTAATATCCTACTATCGTACAACTTTTCAATCCTTCTTGAGTCACAAATCTTTGTACCCCATTCCAATTTAATTTGACATTTAGGTTCCTCATTTCAAAAGATTCCATTACCTTCTGCCTTCTCAATAAAATGTTAACCTTCGCTCCTTTCTTGCCTTTCCTGTTTCATGAAACCTCATTTGGTTCTCTCCTATTCTATGATCCTGGTTGTATCTAGGTTCTTTCTCGTGCCTAAAATGATTTTGATTACAACAAACATTCCAATCCCATTTAAGATCATATTCTGATAATCCCGATCGTGCCTACTGATTTAAAGTTCATTTTTGTTTAAGGCTAAGTTTTTTTATTGTACCCTGGCCCTTATCTTTAAAATTTCGAGGACGAAATTTTCTAAGGAGGAAAGATTGTGAAACCCGCTTCCTGGGTTTAGCTAATTATTATTGGTGATTATTATTGTTTGTAGTATTATTATTTTATTATTATTATTTTGGGAATTGAAATTATTTTCAAAATATTAGTAACATGGATTTTTGAATTGTCAGCCCGTCCCGAACCTGGTCCCCGGTCCCGGTCCCAGCTCGAACCCATTCATTTCTACTTCTTCTTAAATCCTGATTATTTATATATTAGTTCTAAAAAAAATACTTCCCCCCCCCCCCACGAGCTGGTCCAGCCGCTGGACCAGCACCTTCCCCACTCCCCTCACTTCTCTCTCCTTCACTCCCTCCCCACCACACAAATCTCTCCACCATTTCACATTAATTCTCCCCTTCACTTCAACTACCACCACCACCTTTAATTCTTTAAAGAGAGAATATTAGCACCACCTTTCTCAATCCCTTTCTTTCCCACTCTCCAGAACCCTCCCGGCCGCGTCTCGCTTCCCCGAGCAATCCAAGGTATAATTCCGGTCCCGTTCCATTTATTCGGTAGTCGATGATGAAAATGGTCCCCGATTCCCTCCCGGGAATTCAGTTTTAGGTCAACGTAGTAACTTCGGATTTTCCGGAGATGTTTCTGTGATGTTCTGTGTTTATTTTGGATTTTTTCGAAATATGTTTTCTAGATTTTGGGCGCTGTGGTTTCCGATTTCATTTCGGGAATTCCCGAAACTATATTTTGGGTTTCCGATTAAGCTTCGGGAATTATTCTGTGAATTTAATTTTGGTGTAAAATGGTTTGAAAGTTATTTTCTGGGTGTTTCCTGGTTTGGGACTTTTATTATGGGTATTTCGGCGCATTTTCCCAGTTTTGGGTTATCCCGAATATAGAGGGAATGATGCCCAAATTTTTATAAAACTTTAGAAATGAATTTCAAATTGGTTTTCAGAAATATTTTATTTAATTAGATTTTTGGACGACGACCATACGGCCCGTGGGCCCTAGCGAAATGCAAACGAAACCGGTTTTACCCGGACGTTGAGGCATTAGCAACAAATAGTGACGATTGGACCAAGTCTGAGACTCATAAGATTTTATTTATTTTATTTTTAGTTTTCGTTTTCGATATTTAAAATACAGGATATTAGTCAGAGCTAACTAATTTTTCTTATTTTAATTTATGTAAAGTTTGTAAGGGAATAAGCCCATATTCCTATTCTGTCATCTGTGCCTCTGTATTGCGTAGTCTAGGTTTTTCATTTATTTTCTTGGTTGATTTTTCCTTTATTTTTTGGTTGGTTTATCTTTTTCGTTATTAGGCGCTTCGTAACAAAATGACTGATAAATATTTTGTATAAATAAATAAGGATTTCTCACGATAAAATAACTTGAATAAAATATTTATAATGAACAAAACCCACATTTTATCATTGAAAGAAAATGTAGTTTTATATATATATTATTAAAAAGACAAAGTTTTGCGAATTAACCGGTAACGACGATTTTTCTAAGTAAAACCAGAAACTGGCTATCCAACAGAATGAAAACCAACGTAGTATGCGTCATAAACCGTTAGCAGTAGATTAAATAAACAAACTTAAAATCTGACTAGAACCTGCTACTAGAGATTGTAACTAGCACACCTAGCTTGGTTTCACAATGGTTCTAAGTCGAGTTCTCCAACTGTATGATCTTGGAGACGAACCTAGCATCTTCCCGGAACCAACATCATTTCCAGTCTTAAACAAAGGCAAGTACATTTTGTGTTAGTTTACAATTATTTAAAAATCATTTTTTGTAAGTTTAAACCACGATGCAACACGAAACTCTCTCTGAGAGCAATGACTGATTGACTGTTGGGTACTGGAGGAGTAGTGTAATGAGTATGACCACATCCAAAGTAATAATTTAGAACTGTATTAGCTTACCCCTCATACACACGGGGATAAGCTATATCATTCACTGTACAATCCAATCCGGTCATATTTATTGCCTATTCATATCACAATATTTTAACTGCTGGAGAACTGTTTATTTTCAAATTGTTTAAAAGTGCATAACTCTATTATTATTTCAATTGTTAGATTATCATGAAATATACTTTGCTCCATCCTGACTGGAGATAACATTTTTAGAGAATTTTGAGGATGCTGAGCTGTTATACAACAGCTATTTTGACCCAGTTCTGTACCCTGTGGTATTATCAGAGTCCCCATTGGAGGACGCGGGACCTGAGGCCGATGAGCCGAACGCTTAGCTAGATATTTTTCAGTTTCCAGTTTGTTGTTTTGAATTTTAGAATTTTGTTAATTCAAATTCAGCATTTTATTTCAGTCTTTCTAATTCCAGATGTATTTTTCAAATGTTGAATAAAGTTTTAAATTCCCGAATATTCAGTTGTGACAAATATATAGATGTTGTTGTGATTACCTGTAATAGTGGATACAGCTTACTGCCGTCGTCTCAACAACGGTGCAGGCTGGGCATGATCCGGGTCGACCCAATTATTTGGGATCGGGTCGTGACACCTTGCACCCTTGAGTTCAACTTTAACCTTGGCTCTTACATTGTGTATTGATCGGATCCTTAATGTTCGTCATGCAAGAGTGCATGACATATGTATACCTCCCTATATCTGTTCCCTCGAACCCTTGGTATGCATGTTTTGCCAACACATATGTTGGTTCTAATACCCCTACTGATTTATTACATGCCAAATGTTTTCAGTCATATACTTTCACTTAATGATCTGTCATGCCTTCCTTTTTACACTGCCATTCGAAATCATATAAAAGCATTGCATGCTTTTTCTGCCATTCAATTAGAGCTCTGTCCAAATTCTGTAGGTACCATTTCATCTATTTAGTTTCTAGTATTTGAAATGACAAATACCACAGTATCAAATATTTCTTCAATATGTTCACTTTGGAGAGGCACTTAGTGTTTTAGTTTTTTTTTAAAATGCATAAGCTGTAGCAGACATTAATTTATCTGCTGAATTATCAGAATGACCAAGTTATGAAGTTATTATTATTTTTTTAACACAAGCTACTGTTTTCTCATAACCAAGTTATGCTCCACTGTTGAAGTATACATGCTTCACTAACCAATAGCACCCGTCCCTAAGAATTTCTACTCATCTGGTCCTTCAATGATGTTGCTCAACTTTATAGTAGTGCACTTAATCTCTTACTGCTCTTCTGATATCGGCCACATAATCTGAGAATTGTTGTTCAGCTAAAATTTGGCATGTTATTTCTTTCCTGTCTAATATTGTGCCTACAGTTGTAGTGAAATACACTCTCTTCAATTTTATGCATATTTTTGTTATTTCCCATTGCCGTGCAATTCCTTTTCTTATGGTTGTTCTTAGGTCTTCCCTTCTACATGCGTGTTTGTCGAGTTTTGATTTCTAAGATTGCTTCTATGCCTTTTTGACGGATAATGTGGGTACTATTATATTCATTTTTGACTTAAGATGTAATCCTTTCAATATAACAGTGTTACTCTTTTCTGTTCCTCTAGGGACACCATTTGCAACCACCTGTGTGCTTGTAGAGTGCAAGGGGATAGGCAGGAAAACAGGGCAGTAAGAGTGTATCATTAGTGTCCATATGTGTGTCAGTTGTTAGTATCAGGAATTTAATAGTATATAAGAGGTTTAAGAGTATTGGCAGTGATTAACTATCTAAGAGTATCTATTATGATCCTTTGGGTTGTGTGTTAGAAGGAATAGAGTAGGTTGTGATTGTATCTGATCACTTGACCATGGTCCGATGGCTGGGAAAGACTAAGCCTAAGGCCTTCTTTTGCTTCAAAGAAAGGAAACCAATTCTTGCTTTAAAACCAAACCAACCTAGAAGGCTAATAATCAAATAGTTAGGCAATTTTGTACTCTCAAATTGTATCTTGATCCTATTAATTCATAAAACAGGTTTATTGGATTTTGACTCAACTTTTGACCCGTGCCAACAGCGCAGGACCACAGGCAAGTATACCTTGCCTTTCTATACAACTTTATTTACATGCCCTGTCTTTTTTATTATTATCCAGTTTTCTCATATTGTTGACATGTATCTTTCATATCCTGTTTGTATATTTTATCATTGCTATATAGACCATGTTCACGGTTAGCTTTGTGTCTTATTGGATGTATTCACTTTGAGCCTTGATTGAGCCGTGTCGTGGGTCGAGAAGTCGTGAACTGGACCGCTTTTACTCCGTGTCTTGAAATCTTGAAGCTAACCTGCGAGTCCACACTAGGGACGAGGGCTAGTAGTTATCTGTGTCTTAAGCTAACTTGGAGTCCACATTAGGGACGAGGGTTAGTAGTTATTGGTCCACACCTGCGAGTCCACACTAGGGGCGAGGGTGATGCTAACCCGCGAGTCCACACTAGGGACGAGGGTTAGTAGTTGTTCAAACCTGCGAGTCCATACTAGGAAGGAGGGTTTGAGTATTCGATTTGGTTATCCGTCTTGACATGAGTTTTCTCGTCCTCGTTCAGCAGTTCATTTATGTGTAGACAGTGTACAGATTCGTGTTATTTCATTACTCAGTTTTACTTGTTTATTCTGTATTTTTTCCATGTATAATAAACTATTAGAAAGGCTCATTTTTATGTATCTTGCTAGTCCTCTGAGGACCTGATGATCTCTTCATGTTTAGCCGAGTTTGAGTCAGGAGCAGTTGAGCCGGTTGAGTCAGCGCCAGACCGCGAAGCTTTGCAGTTGGGGTTGTCTTGATTAGCAGGTTGTATTCAGTTAGTGTATTTCATGTATTTATTTCTCCTTCCGTCTATTGGTAGTGGATTTGTGTCCACCGGACGTGACATTGAAACTTGGATATATTCAGTCATATTATTCAGTTTCTTTGGTATTTCATTGATCTTGGTTGATTCGATTATTCTGTGGATGAGATATAGTTTACCATATGATTCTAGATTGCCGTAACTTGTGTATAGACAGCGTACTACCGCCGACACTGCGGCGTAGGCTGGGCTTGGACATGTCTTGTATCCGAAAAGTGGGTGTGGGTCGTGACACACATCACGTCTAACAGTTCAAAATAATTGACAAGCGCTATGAGTATGAAATAATAATAAAATTCTTGATGATCAAGTTATAGAGGTAATGTATAATAAAAAGACAAGTGTACAAGATCATATAAGAACAGTCAGATATGTAAAAATGAGTAAACCTGTCATACAAGATATGTTGTAGACAACTCAGACAACTGTGTTAAGACCAGTGATTTGAAATACCAAGTTTGACATGTGAACGGCTAAAAAGGGATATCCGGCAACCATACACGTACGTGTGTGGCCGCTATTATTCACGTAAGACCAATGGGATAGAATGGGTATGTTCATATGTCTCCTAGGTATTCCCCCGCCCGACTAGTACACATGGAATCCAGGTTCTTCGACACGCATTTCATTAGTCACGATGGATGTTGTAGCTGCCCTTCCCAGAAAAATTTGGAATATTTTTATTATCATTTATTTTATTGGAATGGTGATTTTAAATTTTATAGATAATTATTTAGTTAATTATTACGGTAGATGACTTTAAACATGGTGGAGTTTTGGAGTACACGGTGACTAGAAATCGTGGCACGGATAGTGCCATGGCGTGTTTTGTCTAGTGTATTAGCCCCGGTAGGGATGACCGAGCCATAGTGATATCCTAACTAGGAAAACCAGGACAAGTTACGACTTAACCCTTACCGAAGAGTATTTATTTATTTATTAATTGTATTATTGAGTTTTAGGGAACCCGGTTGTAACGAACTAGTCTAGATTGGACCCAAAGCAAGCCCAAGCCATGTAGTCAAGCGGGACGTCCAATGACAATCGCGTTGATGTATTTTGGTATGAGTGTGTTGCATTTCTTCTAATGATTTAAAGAATATTCCTAAGTATTGTAATTTAAATATTATAAATATTATTATTAGAGATATTCAGTGACTTTGTATAAATAGGTTCTTGAACAATTTTGGGATCTTTAGACTGTGCATAGTGGTGTATACATCAAGGTTTGGATATTTAGACCATATATTTTGGAATTTCACTTATTATGGATTTTCTTTATTAATTATCAATATTATTGTTATTAGTTTTATAATAATAAAATATATTATTTAATATTCTAAGTATTTATGAAATAAATATTAATGTATGTATAAGTTCAGTATAAGCCCAACACTATGGGAATATATACCAAACTATTTATTTTTGGGACTATTGGAGTATTCATTTATATCTATATATATATATATATATATATATATATATATATATATATATATATATATATATATATATATATATATATAATAATTGTAGAGAATAGTAGAACCCCCATAGCAGCTGAACCCCATAGCAGCTGAGCCTCCAAACCCGCGTGTAAGCCCACAGGCCGAGCTTTAAGTCCCAGCGTAGTCGAATCCCAACCCGAGTATAAAACCACCACGAGAGCTACAACAAACCCTAATCCCGATCCTCGCCAACGACCCCTGACCCCTCGTGACCCTTCCCCGTTGCCTGGCGCACCGCCACGACGCCGGACGACCGCCGGCGGTGGCCCAAAAATGCGCGAACAGCAGGCGCACGCGGCCTGGAACAGCAGCATGCGCGGACAGGTATGCCCCTTCCCATCGTATTTTTGCCGCGTATACTAGATCAAAGTCAATTCTGTAAAATGTTGTAGGGTGCCTATATAACCCCCTCCGATCCCTAATAAATATAATTTATAGAGGGATAGCGAATCTCTCAAAAAATCAAGATGAATTCGACCAAAAATCACTGTTTCCGAACAGTAGGGATCCGTCAAACATCCAACTTGACAGGCATCTTCTGAAATAAACATTAGGGGATTTCGAAAACTATTTACAGTCAGTCCTAGACAACCTATAGGGCTCTGCAACCCAACTTACGGAGTTTGATTTCGTCGACCGAGCGTCGAGAAATCGGATTCCCAATTTGGCGAAAAACCTGTTTTAAAATCTAGAAAAATCTCTCGATACGACGTGCATCCCGCCAATCTGGGCGACGTGGTCGCGAACTGAAAGCATCGAAAACTGCGTAACGACTTCATGATCGTGTGGACTTTGACAGAATTCAAATTGGTTGCGTGTGCGCGACGAATTTGATCCGTATCCGTCAAAATTCACTGTATCGGCCACTGTGCCAATTTCCCAATTACTTTGTTCACGTTCGTCAGATCAAGACAAAACCTGCGCCAACAGGACCGTATCATTTTTTGGTCATGTATACCAAGTTTGGTCTGATTCTGAGACAGTTGAGCGGATCGCCGTTTTGCGGACCCCGCAGTCCGACTCAACGGACGATTTTGTGCACGGGTCGCCGGAATCCAACTCTAGACATACGGTTGGGTTCGTATCATCAAAACGAATCCGTAGATATATAGTTTGACGACTTTAGAGACCATTGACTCTGGCACATTTTTTGGTGCAAAGCG
Source organism: Iris pallida (assembly GCA_029216955.1). Taxonomy (NCBI): domain Eukaryota; kingdom Viridiplantae; phylum Streptophyta; class Magnoliopsida; order Asparagales; family Iridaceae; genus Iris; species Iris pallida. The sequence goes on along the minus strand of JANAVB010036418.1, from coordinate 5,182,238 downwards.
GGTCCAACGACGGACACCGTTTTGGCCCAAAATTACCGTTTTGCCCCTGTGTCCAGAATTGGATTTAAGGACAAGCAATCATAGCTAATTTGACTATTCTGAAAACATTGGTAATATCTATTTCAGCATCTGGAGACTGTTGTACGAGTTTTGACTATTGTGGCATACTGAGTGGTTTGGATTGTCGGTTTCACCAGCAGAGGACCCCAGGCGAGTACAGTTTATTGTCTGTATTTTGATATTGATCTTCACTATATTTCATTGATTGGCCATTGGTTATGTGATTTTTATATTCTATTATAAATTATTGAGTCGGTAATGAGAAGTACCAAGGATGTGTGATCCGACCGTAGACAGTGTTTATTTTCATGCAGTAGACCTCGTAGACATTGTTTATTTTCTGCAAGTAGACCTCGTAGATATTGTTTATTTTCTGCAAGTAGACCTCATAGACATTGTTTATTTTTTGCAAGTAGACCAAGTAGACATTGTTTATTTTCTGCAAGTAGACCTCGTAGACATTGTTTATTTTCTGCAAGTAGACCTCGTAGATATTGTTTATTTTCTACAAGTAGACCTCGTAGACATTGTTTATTTTCGTGCAAGTAGACCTCATAGACCTCGCGGTGTAGTGTCCCAGACTGATCATATATCAAAGGTACTTCTAATAGTGGGGAAAAGTTATTTTGGTCTATTGCTATTGATTTTCCGTCTTTTCTGTTTATTTTTAAAAACATGTAATTGATGTCTAACCTCTGTTGTATAGTCATTTTCATTTATTGAAATTGCATTCAGTGAATTGTGCTCGTTCCATTCCTGACTGGAAACCAATATTTTTCAGGTTAGCCATGGATTCACTTAGTATGGAAGATACGGGGGTACTTGCAGACAAAAGCCTAGAGACTAGCTAGATAGTGGACTTGTAGTCATTCAAATATTTGTACAAGTTTATATTTTTCTGCAAATATAAAACTTGTGAATATTGTAAGTTAAATTAATTATGTAAATGAGCATTATTTGTGATTTGAATCATCATGGCCGTGACAGCGTTCTACCGCCGACACTGCGGCGTAGGCTGGCTTGGACACGTCTCGTATCCGTTTTAAAAAAACGGGTATGGGTCATGACAGATGCATTAGTCATGATTACATTATTCAAGATAGGCATGAAATCACGTATCTCCAGTCAAGGAATCCATAAAATACCAATCCGTGAGTCCATCGTGTCATAATCAAGATAGAATACTAGTATAATATGCATCACATGATATATCAACATAATGAAACTATCAGAGAATGTACTCGTCTGCGGTCCTGAGCTGTCAGTGAGAATAGATGCTCAGTGTGATGTCACAGACCTAAAGATAAAATATCATGAGTTAATTAGGGTTTAACAGTATATGACATGATTTCTAGTATATGCTATACAAATCTAGGTTAAACTCAGTCAAACTAAGTCACACCAAGTCAACTAAGTCAAACTAAATCAAACTAAGTCATACTAGGTCTAACAAAGTCAAATTATATCAAACTAGGTCATGCTAAGTCAATCTAAGTAAATCTAAGTCATACTAAGTCATACTAGGTCAAAGGTTGACCTACAGCTGACTTTTGGTCAACAGGTCATCTTTGGTCAACTTTTAATCAAATCTAGGTCAAACTGGCTAATGGTTGACTCATAGTTGACTTTTGGTCAACTGGTCAACTATGGTCAACTCCTAGTCCAATCTAGGTCCAATGTTGAATTGCAGTTGACTTTGAGTCAAAACAATCAACCTATCAAACAGGGAAAAATCTAAGTCAAGTATCATATTCCTAACCTTTACCTACCAAGATAACCCAATACCTTAGATACTAGGTAATACCCTTACCTTAGTAATATATTACCTTAGGTTAGTAGATAACTCACTAATCTAGGCTAATAGATTCTACTAATACTTTAAACTTTTATCTAACCGTCTATCTCAATATCCTACCAATATCTTACCCTTAGATTGTAGGTAATCCCCATTACCTTGTCAAAACCTTAGACATTACCTTAGCCTACTAATTTACCCTCTAAGATAATGATTTGTATCTTAGGATACCCACTCATCTACATCCTAAGACAATAACGTAGATATTAGATACTAGTAAGATACCAACCTATATCTTACCCCAAGATACCTTATACCTTAGTCCTATTGATATCCTAATACCAATACCTTAGTTTATGTATAAATACCTTAACTATCAAGATACCAATCTTAGATATCTAAATCTATCCTAAGCTACTAGCTAACCAATAACTTAGATATCTAACCTTAGTTACCTAGGTAAACCCAATACCTTACCTTGTAATAAGGTAAACCCATTACCTTAAGGTAAGGTAAACCATTACCGTGGTTGGAAACTAATACCTTAACCTTTAATACTAATACCTTAAATCTAGCCTCTAACCATCCACCCTAAAATATTAGATAGACAATATTTTAGTATCTAATACCTTAGTATAAAGTAAACCCCTCTACCTTGTAGGTAAGTCCCCTTTACCTTTTAGGTAAATACATTACCTTAAGGTAATAGACAAATATCCTAATATCCTAAGATACCACTATGGTATCTCAAGATATCACTCTATATTCTAACTTATATCTCTAATACAAGATACTAACCAACTCTAACATATAACTTCTAACCATCTATTCTAACTTAGAAACCTAACACAACTAACATCCACTAACTAATATCTAACCATAACATATATGAATATATATATCCATCTCTAACTCTAACCAACTAACATATGTCATTTCTAACTAACAATAATATAGACTAACACCACTAACTATCTAACTTATACAAGATATCACTATCTAACTTCTAAGATACATCTAACCTCTACATAGATTCTAACATAACCACTAACATACTAACATATCCGTACATACACTATCTAAATCCCTCTCCACTCCAATACTAACACACACACAAACACATACACAAAATCTACCCACTCTCTTCTAACACACCCACACACATCTATATACAACACACTACCACTCAACCAAAACACAAATCACTCAACAAACTACACTAGTCTCAAGTCAAATAGGATGGCATAATCCTCCAAACTCTCTCACCTTCACAACACACACACTACACTACCATTTATACAACATCAAACACACACTAGCACATATCCTCTATCAATCTTACTTCTCTCTACTAACCACACATATCCCTATCTCATTCAAATACACACACTATACTGACATATATTATCTAACAATAATATATATATATATATGTACTATATCATATATATACTCGATAACCTATGATACCTACATTCACTTAATATCCATACTACATAGGCTCATAGGTTACACAAAATGCCTATGACGTATAGTCACTCTTCTACTTAAAATCAATATTGTACCAATTGGACATTCACTAAATTCTAGTATTAAAGTATGTTGTAGCCCTTCGTGTTAGCTTTCCGAAACTTCAAACGGATCGTATTTTCGTGTCCGAAAGCTCCCGAAAAAACGAAAACACCGAAATGCGTTCGTCTTTCGTATAGCTGACACTCAAATAATTTTACAGAAAGTTCTAGAACAATTTTGGCTTATTAAAATATATATTTGGAAAGCTAACTTCGATATGGTTCTTTTAGAAAAATGAAAGATTAATCAGAGTCTTGAGTTAGGAGTTATGGCATTTCTAAGTTGCTCTGGCTACTAAAAACGTGGATAAAAATTATGACAAATTTGGGTTATTTTGGACAAAAGAAACACATGTAGGCCAAGATACTTGGATACTGTCACTCCCACTTTTCATAAATAGGGGTAAAATAGTTATTTTTGTATTTTCGGGAATTTTAAATTTTTTATTTAATTATATTTTTATTTGGAGATTTTTAGAGTCGGGTTCGAATTTCAGCTCATTCCGACATGTATCGGGACCCGGGGTAGCTTAGACGCTGATCGCGACCCAAACTTAAGTTAGACATGGCCCATAAAATCCTACTAATTAGTCTGGTACTTTTAGACCATTCCTTCATGACTTAATCGGTCAATTTGCAGATTTTAACTTGGCTTTTCCAGCCCCGAAAAATTGCTTAAGTCAATTTTGACCTAAAGGAGGCTTGGAGGGCATTTTGGACATTTGCCAAATGCCCCCAAACCCCCTACTATGGTCGGCCACATTGGGAGGACCCTCCATCTCCATTCACTTCTTCTCCACTCTCAAGTTCTTCCTCCTTTTAATTCTTTCCCAAAAACCTAGACCTAAATTTGAGATTTGATCTCCAAGTCTTCTCTTTTTTCTCCAAATTTCTTCCATATATCCTCTCTACACCATCAAGGGAGGGTGCTACCAAAGTTTGGGAGAAAAGTGCAAGGTGGAAGTGTCCTTTCCCCAAGGATTTTTGTGTCGGAGAGAATTTCATTAGGATTCACTCCTAATAGGTATTTAACTATCCTCTAAATCATTCTCCTATAAATTTTACTTGGTTTTGGAGCCCATAGGACTTACCTATGGTTGTGTCCCTTTGTGTCAAGGTTAGATGCCTATGGGAGACTCCTAGGAGAACTAGGATGTGTGTTTGTGTCTATGTATCCATGAGTATGTGTGTGTCCATATATATGTATGTATATATATTCATGTGTGTGTGAGTGTTTATATATATAAATATATGTTCATGAGAGGGTGTGTGTCTATATGTATATATTTTCATATGTGTGTGTATCCATATGTATCTATGTATCTTTGTGTTTGTGTGTCTATATATATAAATATATATGTATACATGTGTGTGTGTGTCCATGTATCTATGAGTGTGTGTGTCTATATATGTAGATGTGAATGTGTGTGTGAGTGTGTATATATATATATATATATATATATATATATATATATATATATTTTATATATATTATATATATATATATATATATATATATATATATATATATATATATATATATATATATATATATATATATATTAGAGAGGGATATACATAGATATATATATATAGAGAGAGTAGAGAGGGAGTTAGAGAGGGAGAAAGTGAAGAGCAACACAGCAGCAAGGGGGAATAGGGGCTGTTGTCCCCCCCCCCCCCCCCCCCCCCCAAAAAAAAAAATAGCATTAATAGCAGTAGCAGCAGCAGCATATGCACCCCCCCCCTCCCCCCCCCCCCCCCCCCCCCCCCCCCCCCCCCCCCCACCCCCCTCCCCCCCGTTTGACCCCCTTGAACCCCCTTTAAACCCCCCATTAACCCCCTATAAATATACCCATATATATACCCTATATATATATACTATATATATACCCCCTAAATGGCCTATAAGTGGGTATGTTTGAGTGAGTTAGAGTAGGACTTGGTGAGGAATTAGAAGAGGGGGATATTGGTTAGAAGAGAGGGATATGAGATAAGTTAGGAAATAGTTAGAGAGTGGGAGTTGGAATGAGGAAAAAGTAGATGGTGTTAGAAGTTAGTTAGTGAGTTCTAGTTAGGGTTAGCTAGATTGGTTAAGGGTTAGAGTTAGATTTATGTGGTATACATGAGATACCAAATTGGTATCTCATGAATCCCCACTATCCTAAGGTAATGCAAGTTTACCCCTTTTTGACTTTTCAATATCAAGATACCGTGATACGGTATCGAGATTCTAGGAGAGGGTTTAAATACCATATTAGAGAGTGGAGGAAAGCTTAGAATGAAGTAGGGAAGTCTAGGATGGGAGTTAGAAGCTAAAGTGAGATTTTGCCAAGATAATGGGTAATTCAACAACATGGACCGTAAGATGGATTGGATGTCCACCTTACCTAGTAAACTTGGAAGGTAATGTTAGTATAGGTTACTATCCTACTACCCTAGGAAGCCGGGAGTGAAACTCCTAAGGTAAAGCTACTTGGCCTTGGTGTTAGAGTGGAAAGGGTAAACGGGATAAGTAGGGATAATACCCATTTCACAACATATGGGTTTAATACCTTAAGATATAGCTATAATTAGGATATTATGGTTGGTAATGGTTAGGAATAGCGGACTTGGACTAGTTTTGACCTTGGTTGACCACGGTTGACTATTTTAACTAAAAGTTAACCGAAAGTCAACCGTAGCCTAAAATTGACTAGAACTTGGCCAAACTTGACCGGTTGACCCAAAGTCAACTGTTAGTCAACGTTAGTCAAGTTTGACCTAAAGTTGACCTAGAGTTGACCGGGGTTGACCAGTTGACCAAAAGTCAACTATAAGTCAACCGTTGACTTAAATCAACCTTGTTTGACTTTGTTTGACTTGCATTGACCTAGTTTGACCTTGTTTGACCTAGTTTGACTTAGTTTGACGTATCTTGACCTTGTTTGACTCAGTATGACTTAATTTTACTTCCAAACCATTATATTGATACAGTATTCAATCTATAGGTTCTCGAGGCACTGTTCTTGGACTCAATCGACTTATCCATCATATTACAGGCGAGTACATTCTCTGATACTTTTCTAATTTACGATAATTGTTATAATTCATATAATTAGTGTAGATATGCTTGTTCTCGACACATTGGTCACACGGATTGGTATTCATGAATCCCGACATGAGATGTTATTCCATGTTATATATCTTGGTATGTCTTGTGCAAGCCCCCTTGTAGTTCTTGTACAATATATGGATGCTGATTCTCGAGGAGACTTGCTCCCTTCTCGTAGAATCCCACGTCGTGACGTGTCTTATTTGGATCCACTCTACCAGTCAGGGACGGAGAGTACTAGTATAGGTGTGTGGTCATTATCCACCATATTTATTCTTGTAGACCTTGTAAATGCCAATCCTACACTCCACGTATGATTGGCTAGATCATTAGACCTTGTGCAGACCCAAGCCGGCCATATATCGAAGTTAGTACTCACACACCTAGATATATAATTCTTGATTCTTGTACATGCCATGATCAATTTTACTTGCCTTGTTCTAACTCTAGATTTACAGCTTACCGTGCCAGGATACTCACATGTACATTTCATGATTTCTTGTATATACTCTCTATTTATAGTTTTATAGCTTTTTGTTATATCTTGTGAACTGTTGTTAGTTGATTGTACTCATTCCATCCTGACTGGATATGTTGACAAAATATTACAGATGCTAATGAAGAGGATTACTGTACCTACTACGGTCCGGATAACGTAGTGGACTTAGACTTGGAGACCTTGGCTCAGCAGGGCTTAGCTCCGCCTGACAAGACTTTACCTATTGCTTAGTTAGAGTTGTTTTGGACTGGACTTTGTCTCTAGCTTGCCACTTATGATATTATATTTTGGGATTGTATAACTATACTACTTTGTGTCTCTCTCTCTCTAGCTGTTGAGCTGGATATTGTACTTGTGATTATATCTATCTAGTTTTTGTGCCATGATTCTTCCTTCTAGATTGTGATTGAGTTTATCAATATTTCATATTATATACCTCCGTACGAAGATGACAGGTTATTATATACTGTTTGTTAGCTAGCAGACCTGCAACATTTTATACCGTTTTTACGGTGTAGGCTGGGCATTGTTTCGCACTTGTGCCCCTACCTAGGGTGCGGGTCGTGACACGTTTTTAGTGGTGGCCCATGCAGGTCCTAAGTCACAATTAGTATGATGTCGTAGTGGCGCTCGACTTAGAGTGCTGTTACGAGCCTGCGGTACGTATCTAGGATAGGCTATAGGCTAAGTTACTTAATCACAAAATAGGAAAACTTTCACTTGCTGATCCTTTAACTGTCCTTTTTGATATTGATTTTTGCATTCTAACTGTCCTCCTTGATATAATATTTCATTTGCCATATTGATTTCCTTTTTTTATTCTATCTTCAGGATGGTGCAGACCAGATCCCAGTATCCTGAGTCCGCGGATATGGAGAGGTCTGCTATGACTCGCAGACCTGATCTAGACACTCCTATTGCAGTCGGGGTGTCGGTAGCAGCTCTTGGGGGCGCTCCTCCGCCAGTTTCGAGGGCTGACCCCGGGGTTGCTACGACTATTCTGGTCGCAGTACCAGTGGTTGATATGGGCACTCTTCCTTCTCCTGTACAGCAGATTCCTTCGCCAGTTGCAGACGTGCTTCCACCTCCACCTCCTCTGCCTACAGATATAGGGCAGATGCTTGTATTTTTCCAGCAGATATTGGAGACTCAGAGAGCCCAGGCCGAGGCTCAGCAGAGGCAGACAGACGCGATGCGTCAGGACATGGAGGATACCCATCAGTTGGCCCTTGCAGCCGTGGAGCAGAGGGCTCCACATCATGGGGCGCGTCCGAGGTACGGAGATATTCAGGACTTCAAGAAGCTCGGGCCCCGTGACTTTAGCGGGACCGAGGGTGTGGTCTATGCCGATGATTGGCTCGAGGATATCGAGCGGCAGACGAGGGCCTCCCTCCTCGCAGACGACCTGAAGGTCAAGGCGGTGGGTTTGCAGTTGCTAGACATTGTACGCACCTGGTTCAGGAACGAGCCCGCCCTTGCTGGGGAGGGCCATACTTGGGCCGAGTTCAAGCTTCTCTTCAAGGAGGAGTTCTTTTCCCCTACAGACAAGATTGACCTGGTGAGGCAGTTCCAGAACCTGCAGCAGGGCAGTTTATCTGTGGAGGAGTACGCCGCAGAGTTCGACCGTCTGAACCGATACGCAGAGTACATAGTTCATGACCCATAGATCAGGGCAAGCCGTTCCAGGGAGGGGCTGATCTGGGATATCAAGATCCTCATTCCCTTCTTTTATGAGACTTATACCCAGATCTATGCGGAGGCCCGCAAGATAGAGTGGGAGTGGGGCTTGAAGCCGAAGAGGAACCGCGATCTTTTCTCGGGGGCTACTAGCAGCGCGGGGGCTGCTAAGTGCCCTCAGCTTCAGCATCGTTCTTTCCAGCATCACCAGCCACAGGTTCAGGCCAGAGCGCCGGTTCAGCAGGTGCAGCACACTCAGCAGTGACAGGCACAGCATGGGGCTCCTTGCCACTTCTGCAAGAAGCCTGGTCACATCTGGAAGGTCTGCCGGAAGAGGCAGGGTGTGTGCCTCTATTGTGGTAATGCCGGACATCAGTTGAGAGATTGTCCTGCGAACCCTCGTAGGGTAGCCCGTAGAGCGGTAGCAGCTCAGGGAACACCGGTGAGAGTACATGCAGTACAGCCGAGGGGTCCACTTCCGACCCTGCAGCAGCGGTTTGTACAGCACCACCAGCAGCGGGGTGTTCAGGACAGGGCTTTTGCTCTTGTAGCCGAGGAGATCGAGCCAGTTGCAGATGTTGTTGCAGGGCTTTTGCTCAAGTTTAGTACCGCATACCACCCCCAGACAGACAGACAGTCGGAGAGGGCGATTCAGAACCTCGAGGATATGCTTCGTACCTGTATCTTGGACTTCGGAGGATCTTGGGAGGACCACCTTCACTTGGTAGAGTTTGCTTACAACAACATCTACCAAGCCAGTATAGAGATGTCACATTTCGAGGCTCTATACGGATGGAGGTGCCGTACTCCCTTGTCTTGGGATGATGTCGACGAGAGGGTTTTGCTTGGCCCTGAGATGGTAGTGGATGCTGCGGAGAAGGTCAGGGTTATCAGAGATAGACTTCGGGTGGCGCAGGACATGCAGCGGCATTGGACCGATAGCCACCGGAGGCCGTTGGAGTTTGAGGTATAGTTTAGATTTTTCTAGTATTTGAGTCTGATTGTGATTGTTTTAGATCAAGCTTTAAGTCTTGTGTTTTTGTTCTAGGTTGGTGATCGTGTGTTTCTGCGGATTTCTCCGACGCGTGGCACGATTCGTTTTGGTGGTGGCGGGAAGCTTAGTCCACGATACATCGGACCTTTCCGTATCTTGGATAGGGTCGGTACAGTGGCGTACCGACTGGAGTTACCGCCTACACTAGAAGGAGTGCACAACGTGTTCCACGTGTCGCAGTTGAGACGGTACGTGGCAGATCCCAGTCACGTTTTGGACCACTCCGAGATCGAAGTGGGACCGACTCTCAGCTATCCAGAGAAGCCGGTTGAGATCTTGGACTGAAGGGAGAAGGTGCTCCGGAACCAGGTCATTCCTTTGGTTCGCGTTGCAAGGAGGCACCACTCTCTAGGTAACTCTACCTGTGAGAGAGAGGACGACATGCGGGAGCGATTTCCCTATCTCTTCGAGCCTTGAGGTAAAATTTTTCTTTTCTTTCCTTGTTCTATTCATGTTGGTGTTTAGTTTCTTATTCAATTTCGAGGACGAATTTTTTTTAAGGTGGTAGACTTGTCACTCCCACTTTTCATAAAAAGGAGTAAAATGGTAATTTTTCCATTTTTGGGAATTTTAAAAAAAATTATTTAATTATATTGTTATTTGGGGATTTTTAGAGTCGGGTTCGAATTTCAGCTCATTCCGATTTGTATCGGGGACCCGGGGTAGCTTAGACTCTGATCGGGATCCAAACTTAAGTTAAACATGGCCCATAAAATCCCACTAATTAGTCTGGTACTTTTAGACCATTCTCCCATGACTTAATCGGTCAATTTGCAGATTTTAACTTGGCTTTTCCATCCCCGAAAAATTGCTTAAGTCAATTTTGACCTAAATGAGGCTTGGAGGGCATTTTAGACATTTGCCAAATGCCCCCAAACCCCCTACTATTGCCGGCTACATGGGGAGGACCCTCCCTCTCCATTCACTTCTTCTCCACTCGCAAGTTCTTCCTCCTTTTAATTCTTTCCCAAAAACCTAGACCTAAATTTGAGATTTGATCTCCAAATCTTCTCTTTTTCCCCAAATTTCTTCCATATATCCTCTCTATACCATCAAGGAAGGGTGCTACCAAAGTTTGGAAGAAAAGTGCAAGGTGGAAGTGTCCTTTCCCCAAGGATTTTCGTGTCGGAGAGAATTTTATTAGGATTCACTCCAAATAGGTATTTAACTATCCTCTAAATCATTCTCCTATAAATTTTACTTGGTTTTGGAGCCCATAGGACTTACCCATGGTTGTGTCCCTTTGTGTCAAGGTTAGAGGCCTATGGGAGACTCCTAGGAGAACTAGGATGTGTGTTTATGTCTATGTATCCATGAGTGTGTGTGTGTGTGTCCATATATATGTATCTATATATATTCAAGTGTGTGTGTGAGTGTTTATATATATAAATATATGTGTTGACACAAAGTCACAGTCAACCAAATATTGACAACATTGACTAAATAATATCTGTAATAATTCAATACGACACACGACGTCTGCATTAAGCTCAAGACAGACAACAGCTCAGCCTCCACTTTTCAGCTAAATTTGAGTCTGTATTTTACACTTTCTTTGAGTCTAGACTAATGTAATCTGAGTCATACTGAGCTCTTGAAACTTAGACTATAGCCTACCCAATAATTCCAAGCTCCACCAAACCAGATATTGTCCAATGGTCCCCTTAGAACCACTCTGTGCTCTAGAGACAGAGTTCGGGCCGAACTCTGCCTCCACACAGAGTTCGGGCCGAACTCTGTCCCCTAGAAATCAGGAACCCTAATTTTAGGGTTAGCTGGTTGCTAGTTGTCCAACGGCCAAATATTTGAATTTTCCTACCCGAATTCTGGCCGAATTCTGCCTATAAAAATACTATAAATAGGGCATGAATTCTCTCATTTCAAATCATCCAATCTTCTCTTCTCTTCTCTCTTATAGCTCAAATAAGCCATACCCTTCTCATCTACTAGCCACAAGCCTCCTAAGTCTCGAGTGCTCAGCATCTCTCAGTTAGGATTCTTGTGCAAGAGTTGAAGAAGTCGCTTGGACAATTCCAAGCAAATCGCCACTGCGATCCTCTGTAAGAAGTTGACGTGCTCTTCTGAAGTAAAGGCACGGGTTGTAAACTACTATTTTACAAATAGTGGATTTAATCCTGAGCTAGAGTTCTCAGGCCTGGACTAGTCCTCCACGAGGGAAACCAGGTTAAAATCGCTGTATTTACGTATGCTTTCTTGCTCTTCATTTACTTTCCGTATTTTACTCTGATTATTTATTATTCGTGAAAGAGTTAATTTTTTAATTGGTTATTTTCTATATAAACTCTATTCACCCCCTTCTAGAGTTGCCACCTGTTCTTCAATTGGTATCAGAGCTCTGTTCTCTTTACAAGGATTTACATCCTAGAGCTGATCCATGGCAACCACACAATCCTTGATTTCCAATCACGGTGAAGGACAGTCCACTCATAGGCCTCCCCTATTTGATGGAACTAACAACACGTATTGGAAAACAAGGATGAGTTTTTATCTCAAGTCTCTAGACTTTGACCTGTGGACAGTCGTCACAGACGGTTACAAAAAGCCTGCCAGGATAGTTGTCAACGGTGATCTCATTGAGAAATCACATGACAAATATTCTGACGAAGAGAAGAAACAGGCAAGTCTAGACGCTAGAGCTATTAATGCTTTATTCTGTGCTATAGACAGGAATGAGTTTAACAGGGTATCCACATGCACCACATTCCATGAAGTATGGAAGCTTCTAGAAGTGACGCATGAAGGAACCACCCAAGTCAAGGAATCAAAAATCAGTCGTCTTACGCAAGAATACGAGGCATTCAAGATGAAGCCAAACGAGACGATCACACAGATGTTCACAAGATTCCTCGACATCATCAACCCCCTGTCTTCACTTGGAAAGCAATATTCAAATCATGAGAAGATTCGCAAGTTGCTTAGGGGGCTACCAAAGATTTGGAATCCTAAGGTGACAGCTATCATAGAAGGGAACGATCTCACAACCATGTCAATGGAGGCCTTGATGGGTAAGCTCATGACTCACGAGCTTGACCTCAAGGACTTCGAAGAGCCTGCTCCGAAGACTAAGGAGATCGCTCTCAAAGCTCATCGACGAAGGGCTGAGCACGATGAGACCGAAGATGACAACTCGGATGACGAAGACCAAGCTCTCATGGTTCGCAACTTCAGGAAGTTCATTCGCTTCAATAGAAGAAAGAAGGAACCACAAGAAGACGATGAAGAAGAGCCAACCTGCTATGGCTGCAAGAAGACTGGACACGTCCGAAAAGACTGTCCATTCTTGAAGAAGAGCAACCCTATGAGAAGCCATACAAAAAGAACTCATCAAAAAAATATGCCAACACAAGCATCTGGCATGAAAGTGAAGCGAGTGACTCCGAGGAAGAAAAGGACTCTCCTCAAGATAAGGCAAATGTGTGCCTAGTGGCAACTTCCAACAAGGTATCTAACGAAACTTTAGATGAATTCTCTTTTGATAAACTTGGCGATGCCTTCACTGATTTACTCGATGATCACAAAAAGGTCATCGGTAAATACAAACATGCCAAGGACAAAATCAAAAGTCTTGAAGATGAGATACAAAGAATTTCTTTACTTCTTGATAATGTTAGAGACACGTCACCCACTGATGTCACAAATGAAGTATCCAAGCTTAAAATAAGCTTACATGATGCTGAAGCACGTATTGAGCAACAAACTCAAGAAATCACTACACTCAACACGTTGTTTGCTGAAGAAAAGAGTAGACACAAGATTTCCATGACTAAGATATATGGCTTAAATATTAAGGTTGATGAACTGCAAGCTGTTTCTAAGAGATTAGAAACCAAATTGGGTAAACAGGTTGTTCAACCTCAAACCCAATCACATGGGCACAACACCACTCATGCTAGTCAACCACGTCATCCTCATGCAGCACATAACCATGCTTTTATATACACAAATTTCCATAAACCACGTGCACGTAAGAATACACCTCATTATACTGCACAAAGACACAACCAACATCACTCTACATATAGAAATCATCATCATGCCATGCCATATAGACAAAATCATCATGTTATGCCACATAGACAAAATCATCATACCATGCCACACCCACATGCCATGCCATATAGACAATATTAGCATGTCACACATCATAGACAATATCATCATGCTATGCCACATAGACATCATCACCATGCCACTCATTCTATGCATAATCATCATCACCATGCTAACTCTGCACATCATGTCCATCCACATCCTGTTGCTTATAGATATTATTCTCATGCTCCTAGTATAAATAAAAATGCTATCTGTACCTACTGTGGATCACATGGACATATTTCACCACAATATAGAGTTAGAAGACTGGTAGACAAAAAGATATATGCATGGTTTTCGAAAACTAACTTTTCAGGACCCTCAAGAACTCGGGTACCAAAGGTCACATCTACTCTTGATGTAGGTGGACCTTCCCTCCTCAACTGAAAGTAAGTGGATTCTCGATAGTGGATGCTCGCGACATATGACAGGAGACGCAAATCTTTTTGCATCACTATCGATGAAGAGAGAAGGATACGTATCCTTCGGTAACAATTTGAAAGGGCACATAATAGATAATGGTATTATTGGTCATCCTCCTTCTCCTGTAATAAAGGATGTCTGCCTAGTGATCGAGTTAAAGCATAACCTGCTCAGCATTAGTCATCTTGCTGACCATGGATATGATATTAACTTTGGACAAAACAATTGCCTCATCTATGATAGGTCAACAGGAGACATTATTTTTGAAGGAAAAAGAGAGGATAACATTTATATTTTCTATCTTTCTATAGATACTAACAATGCAGGTAGATGCTTATATACCCACAAAGATGAACGACTACTTTGGCACCAGCGTCTTGGTCATGCCAATATGGATACTATATCCAGGCTATCGACCAAGAAGCTAGTGAGAGGATTGCCCGACATCACATTCAAAAAGGACACGGTATGTGCCGAATGTGAATTAAACAAGGCAACCAAATCCTTATTTCATTCCATCAACTCTGTAAGTACTACTAGACCCCTGCAACTACTTCATATGGATTTATTTGGTCCTAGTAGAATAGCTAGTCTTGGTGGCAAGCTTTATGTATTTGTTATTGTTGATGATTTTTTAAGATTTACTTGGATTTTCTTTCTCGCAAATAAGAGCGATGCTATTTATGTTTTCAAAGTTTTTGTAAAGAAAGTTTAAAATGAAAAAGGCTACATGATTACTCGAATCCGAAGTGATCATGGAGGCGAATTCGTAAATTATGATTTTGAAAATTTTTGTAATGCAAATGGTTTTGATCATGAATTTTCTTGTCCAAGAACTCCTCAACAAAATGGTGTTGTGGAGCGAAAGAATAGGACTCTCGGCGATATGGCTAGAGTCATGTTGAATAAATTTTCACTTCCGAAATATTTTTGGACAGAAGCTGTCAGTACAGCATGCCACATTTTGAATAGGGTGCTTATTCGTCCCATTACGAAGAAAACACCCTATGAGCTTTGGTTTGGGAGAACCCCCAATGTTTCTTATTTTAAAGTTTTTGGATGTAGATGTTTTATCCTTAACACCAAAGACAACTTAGGCAAATTTGATGCCAAAGCTGACGATGGTATTTTCCTTGGTTATGCCGCCAAGAGTAAGGGATATAGAGTCTTTAACAAACGCTCACTAATTGTGAAAGAGTCAACAAATGTGACTTTTGATGAAGATAACAGTGCAGCAAGTACTCTTGATGATGACGTTGAGCCATCAACTTCTACTCCAATGAATACTTCTACCGAAACAAATTCTCTGGAGGGCTTGCCAAAGAAATTCTCTTTCAAGCCTTCTCATCCAGAAAATTTAGTGATAGGTGAAGTTTCACGTGGAGTAACTACCAGATCATCACTAAGAGACTCTATTGCTAGCACTGTCTTTATTTCACAAGTTGAGCCGAAAAACATTTCTGAAGCTTTTAATGATGAATTTTGGATTTCTGCTATGCAAGATGAACTCAACCAATTCGAGAGGAGCCAAGTGTGGGAACTAGTTCCTAGACCAGCCAATCACTCGATAATTGGTACTAAATGGGTGTTTAGAAACAAAGTGAATGAAGATGGTTCAGTCACACGTAATAAAGCTCGTCTAGTAGCTCAAGGATACAACCAAGAGGAAGGTATCGACTACGATGAGACGTATGCTCCTGTTGCTAGACTAGAATCCATTCGGATGCTTTGTGCATTTGCAAATTATCAAAATTTCAAATTATTTCAAATGGATGTGAAAAGTGCTTTCTTGAATGGTTTTATTAAGGAGGAAGTTTATGTAAAACAACCCCCTGGCTTTGAAAATCACAAATTTCTCGACCACGTGTTCAAGCTAAAGAAAGCGCTATGTGGCCTTAAACAAGCCCCCAGAGCTTGGTATGAAAAGCTAAGCAGTTTCTTGCTTGAGAAAGGTTTTTCAAAAGGGAAAATTGACACTACACTTTTTATAAAATCTTTTAAAAACACTATTCTATTAATTCAAATTTATGTTGATGATATCATTTTTGGTTCTACTGATGAAACCCTCTGTCAAGATTTTGCCAAGTGTATGCAGACAGAATTTGAGATGAGCATGATGGGAGAACTCAACTACTTTCTTGGTCTGCAAGTGAAACAAATGGCTAATGGAACTTTCATCTGTCAGTCGAAGTATACAAAGGATACGCTGAAGAAGTTCGATCTTGACAACGTCAAACCAATCAGTACTCCAATGGCTACTTCAACCAAACTAGAACCAGATGAGAGTGGCAAACCCGTTGATCAACGTAAGTATCGAGGTATGATAGGCAACTTACTTTATTTAACTGCTAGTCGCCCCGATATCATGTTTAGTGTTTGCCTATGTGCTAGATATCAAGCAAATCCTAAGGAATCACACTTGACCACGGTTAAGCGTATCTTTCGATACCTTAAGGGTACGGTTACTGTGGGCCTATGGTATCCCAAGACAACATCATTTGACCTCATTGGTTACTCTGATGCTGACTTCGCCGGATGCAAGGTCGACCGTAAAAGTACAAGCGGCACGTGTTATTTATTAGAAAAGGCTTTAGTCTCTTGGTTTAGCAAAAAGCAGAACTCTGTCGCACTATCCACAACAGAAGCTGAATACATCACAGCTGGGCGTTGTTGTGCACAAATTCTGTGGATGAAGCAAATCCTTGAAGACTATAATCTATCTTTCATGCACATTCCTATATTCTGTGACAATACTAGTGCTATTAACTTGACTAAGAACCCTATCTATCACTCACGCACAAAACACATTGAAATCAGACACCACTTTTTGCGTGATCATCAGCAAAATGGCACGATTAACTTAGAGTTTATTGACACTGATCATCAGCTAGCAGATTTCTTTACTAAGCCATTATCCGAAGAGTGCTTCAATTTCCTTTGTCGTGAACTTGGAATTTTAGATGAAGCTGTCATAAATTGAAACTCACCTGCGTAAATATCGATTATATTATGATTCTCTTACGATGAACTTGCTATGGGTACAAGCCGAAAGGGCCCTTCTGACAACAAGGCGTAAAAGCCTAAGCGACACGGTGCACTAGTCCTCAGGACTACCGCTAGCTGGGATCCGGCCCCTGCAGCTAACCCATGGCAAATTCAAACTATTGAATTATAATATATTTCCTTATTTATTATATGGTTCGTTCTGATTTATTATTGCCTACTTAATATTTTCTAAGTTCATTCTGATATTAGTATACCTCTCTATCTATTTGATTGATTTCATCAAGCTTTTATCCTCATTTCTAACTCCTTTTCAACGCTTAACCATTTTTTCTATCTTCTAGCCCATTTTTTTATTCTGGAATACTGATCCAGAACTCGGGCCGAACTCTGCCCCTAACAGAGTTCGGGCCGAGTTCGGTCCCATTGTTCCAGCGTCGGGGACAGCCTCAGCCGTTTGATCATTTTCGATCGTACGGTCCAGATTCCCTCCGACCAAAGAAAACTCTCTCTTTATTTTCGGGTTTTCATCTCTCTCCTTATTCTTTCCTTCTTCTCCACCTCTCCAAACTTTTTCCTACAAACCCTAACCCTAGTTTTCTATCAAGAGTGCTCCATTACTCCTCAAAATCAAGGGAAAGGGGTTTCTCATCATTCTCTTTCACTGTTTGTTATTGATTTCAGGTATATCTCCTTCTTTCTCTCCATTTCAAGTTCTCTATTTTCTTGCGAATGGCTCCTCGCTTGCCCAATCGTGGGAAGAGGATCCGAACCGAGGGTGCTTCCTCTTCGAATCCTCCTCCTCCCATTGAGCAACCCATTGAACAACCACAACCCCATCATCCGTTGTTCAATCCAACTCCTTCCCGCGACCCTAATACTTATGACGATCGATTGTTTGTATCGCTAGATGCCTCCAACGAGTGGTTTAGCGACTTTCGGACTCGTCCGATCTTCGCGGGACATCCCATTAATTTTACCATTTTCTCACAATTTGAATCATTATTTCAAGATCTTTGCTTAAATGAGTTAGTGGCTTCAAACTTTGTTATTTATCATAGCGCCATACAAATGTTCTATTGTAACTTGACTCACGATGCCACTCACATCTATTCCCGGGTTGCCGGTATTGATATTGCTTTTGATGCTTCTGAGTTGGGCGAGTATCTTGCACTTCAAGATCTCGATATTTGGGATAAGCTTGTGGAAGCTCGCCAATTCCAATTTGTTGGTGAAACTTCTCTTGAAAGTTTCAAGGAGGAATTATGTGCTCCTAACATAAGTCCTCGCAAGCTTATGGCCAAGCACCTCAACCCGTATTTCTATGAGCTTCATCGAATTATTTTCAACACTATCTTGCCAAAAGCTGGCTCCACCGATGAAGTTACATACTTTGAGATCTCTGCTTTGTATCACCTTCATTATCGTATCCCCTTCAATCTTCCACGGACAATGATGGACTGGATGATAAACTGTAGGAAGAAACCAAGAGCCTTGGTTTATCCTTTATACCTTCCTCTGGTTTTTCGTGCGTTCATTATTCCTATTCATGACTGTCAGTTCTTGCCTACTCCTGCTTTCCTGTCCAAGGCACGACGCCTTCAGGCAGTTGTTGCTTCTCCTGACACTTTTGAGCATTCTGATGAGGAGCCCGACGCCCCTCCACTTGGACAGGATGCGCCTCCTCCTCCTGCTACTCTTGACTCCATTCAGACCATGCTCAGAGATCGTTTCGCATTGGAGGACGATCGCTGGACGAAGATGGACTATCGGACTACCCTGCAGATGAGTGCCCTCAGCAACTCGCTGTACGATATCCGGTATTCCATGTCTCGTCACCCCCTCTATGCCTATTTCCATGGAGCGGGATCCTGGTCGCGCTGGATATCGCATTGACGACCCCTGGGTCATGCGTTACCTGGATCCGGATGCTGCTATCGTGGACCCCAGCCGTTCATTCACTGATCATTTAAATTCTGCTGGGCCCTCTCGTGCTCCGTGATGGAGATTGGTTACTATCTGCTGCTGCTGCTGATGATTATCTTAGTTGATGCTTTTTGATTTCTAGTTATTTAGTTGGTTTTTGGATGTTCTAAAACTCTGGTAGTTTGATGACTCTGATTCTGTGTGATGACTTTTTATGCTTAGTTTTATATTTTATGCTAGTGACTCATTTTGATTATTCATATACTGTTTCTTCTCTGCTTGGTGTGGTTGCATCAATATTAATTGTCTACAGCAGTTTCTATGCTATTCATTCATCTGCAGTCTATATTGCTAAATGCCAAAAGGGTGAGAACTATGTATATTCTGGATATATTTGTTTCTTTCGTATATCTGTGCTTGTTTGTGCTTTTTGGAGATATTATTTATCAGGCCAACAGGTTCAATGCATTATTTACGGGGGAGCTATTGCTTCTAGCTCAACACCGTTCACTGATTATGGGGGAGCTATTATTTCTAGCTCGGCATCGATTATGGGGGAGCTATGTTGCTATAATCAACTGTGTCCAGGTATGAATATTGAATATACATATATTATTTTGCCAATTATCAATATGGGGGAGATTGTTGACACAAAGTCACAATCAACCAAATATTGACAATATTGACTAAATAATATCTGTAATAATTCAATACGACACACGACGTCTGCATTAAGCTCAAGACAGACAACAGCTCAGCCTCCGCTTTTCAGTTAAATTCGAGTCTGTATTTTACACTTTCTTTGAGTCTAGACTAATGTAATCTGAGTCATGCTGAGCTCTTGAAACTTAGACTATAGCCTACCCAATAATCCCAAGCTCCACCAAACCAGATATTGCCCAATGGTCCCCTTAGAACCACTCTGTGCTCTGGAGACAGAGTTCGGGCTGAACTCTGCCTCCACAAAGAGTTCGGGCCGAACTCTGTCCCCTAGAAATCAGGAACCCTAATTTTAGGGTTAGCTGGTTGCTAGTTGTCCAACGGCCAAATATTTGAATTTTCCTACCCGAATTCTGGCCGAATTCTGCCTATAAAAACACTATAAATAGGGCATGAATTCTCTCATTTCAAATCATCCAATCTTCTCTTCTCTCTTATAGCTCAAACAAGCCATACCCTTCTCATCTACTAGCCACAAGCCTCCTAAGTCTCGAGTGCTCAGCATCTCTCAGTTAGGATTCTTGTGCAAGAGTTGAAGAAGTCGCTTGGACAATTCTAAGCAAATCGCCACTGCGATCCTCTGTAAGAAGTTGACGTGCTCTTCTGAAGTAAAGGCACGGGTTGTAAACTACTATTTCATAAATAGTGGATTTAATCCTGAGCTAGAGTTCTCAGGCCTGGACTAGTCCTCCACGAGGGAAACCAGGTTAAAATCGCTGTTTTTGCGTATGCTTTCTTGCTCTTCATTTACTTTCCGCATTTTACTCTGATTATTTATTATTCGTGAAAGAGTTAATTTTTTAATTGGTTATTTTCTATATAAACTATATTCACCCCCCTCTAGAGTTGCCACCTGTTCTTCAATATGTTCATGAGAGGGTGTGTGTCTATATGTATATATTTTCATATGTGTGTGTATCCATATGTATCTATTTATCTTTGTGTTTGTGTATATATATAAATATATATGTATACATGTGTGTGTGTGTGTGTGTGTGTGTGTCCATGTATCTATGAGTGTGTGTGTCTATATATGTAGATGTGAATGTGTGTGTGAGTGTGATATATATATATATATATATATATATATATATATATATATATATATATATATATATATATATATATATATCCCTCTCTAATATATATATATATATATATATATATATATATATATATATATATATATATATATATATATATATATATATATATATATATATATATATATATATATATATATTAGAGAGGGATATACATAGATATATATATATAGAGAGAGTGGAATTAGAGAGGGAGTTAGAGAGGGAGAAAGTGAAGAGCAACACAGCAGCAAGGGGGGAATAGGGGCTGCTGTCCCCCCCCCCCCAAAAAAATAGCATTAATAGCAGCAGCAGCAGCAGCAATTGGCAGCAACAGCAGCAGCATTTGGCAACAGCAACAGCAGCATATGCACCCCCCCTTTTGATGCCCTTGAACCCCCTTTAAACCCCCCATTAACCCCCTATAAATATACCCATATATAAACCTATATATACCCATATATATACTATATATATACCCCCTAAATGGCCTATAAGTGGGTATGTTTGAGTGAGTTAGAGTGGGACTTTGTGAGGAATTAGAAGAGGGGGATATTGGTTAGAAGAGAGGGATATGAGATAAGTTAGGAAATAGTTAGAGAGTAGGAGTTGGAATGAGGGAAGAGTAGATGGTGTTAGAAGTTAGTGAGTGAGTTCTAGTTAGGGTTAGCTAGATTGGTTAAGGGTTAGAGTTAGATTTATGTGGTATCCATGAGATACCAAATTGGTATCTCATGAATCCCCACTATCTTAAGGGAATGCAAGTTTACCCTTTTTGACTTTTCAATATCAAGATACCGTGACACATTGGTCACACGGATTGGTATTCATGGATCCCGACATGAGATGTTATTCCTTGTTATCTTGGTATGTCTTGTGTAAGCCCCCTTATAGTTCTTATGCAGTATATGGACGCTGATTCTCGAGGAGACTTGCTCTCTTCTCGTAGAATTTCGCGTCGTGATGTGTCTTGTTTGGATCCACTCTACCAGTTGGGGACGGGGAGTACTAGTGTAGGTGTGTGGTCATTATCCGTCTTGTTTATTCTTGTAGACCTTGTGAATGCCAATCCTACACTCCACGTATGATTGGCTAGATCATTAGACCTTGTGCAGTCCGAAGCCGGCCACATATCGAAGCTAGTACTCACACACCTAGATATATGATTCTTGATTCTTGTACATGCCATGATCAGTTTTACTTACCTTGTTCTAGCTCTAGATTTACAGCTTACCATGCCTGGATACTCATATGTACATTTCATGATTTCTTGTATATACTCTCTATTTACAGTTTTATAGCTTTTGTCATATCTTGTGAACTGTTGTTACTTGATTGTACTCGTTCCATCCTGACTGGATATGTTAACAAAATATTACAGATGCTGATGAGGAGGATTACTGTACCTACTACGGTCCGGATGACGTAGTGGGCTCAGACTTGGAGACCTTGGCTCAGCAAGGCTTATGTCATGGATGTAACCAATAATAATGTATTATTCGATTTATTTTTTTATTATTTATACATTTCAAAAAAAAATCTAATTAATTATTAAGGATCTATTTAAAAAAAGGAACATTGTTTTATAAATATAAATAATTACATATAAACCCTTTAGAGAATTGTAATTTCAAAACTAGCATGGACACCTAGTCATGCTAGGTGTCTTCATGCATGTAGGGAAGGGACATGTGTCTCATTCCATATTGCCTTTTCATTATTTTGTTTTTTAAAAAAAAGAAAGAAAAGAGAAGAAGTTATATAATAAAGGAGAGAGAGAGAGAAAACCATCATCCTCTCCATCCCTCTCCCTCACGTTTCCTTTCTCCCCCTTTGTCTCTCTCTCGGTTCTCTCTCTCTCTCTCTCTCTCTCTCTCTCTCTCTCGGTCCACTCTTCATCTCCCTCTCTCCATCTCTCTTACTCCCTCTCCCTCTCGGCTCCTCCTCCCGCACACCCACCGACGTCGGCCACCTCCGGCCGACCGGCCCTTCACCGCCGGCAGCTCCCGGCCGGCCGCCCCCTCCTAGCCGCTCACCTTCACCACCACCATCACCTTCACTCCATCTCCATCATCCTCATTATTATCTCTATCACCAAAGCCCTAACCCATTTATCCTTCAAAAAAAAATAAAGAAGAAGAAGAAGAAGATGAAGTAAATAGAAGGAGAATTGGAAGATGAAGAGGGCTCAAGCCCTAACCCCCAATTTTCAAACCCAAATCTAGTTTTCCAAGGCAAGCCCTCTCCCTTCCTTTTTATTCTAAAATTTTCCATCAAAAAAAGAAGAAGAAATGCATGTTAAATTATTGATCTCAATTTTTGGGATAGAATTACGTATATTTATAATTTGTTTTGTTGACCTTGAATGTAGTAGTGTAGAGTTCATTCCTATCTCATAAATATACTTTACCGACACCTTAGTTCTTCATGACACAATGAGTTATTACAACTTTGTGGTTTTCTTTATGAATGGAAATTAAAAAGAAAGAAAACCTAGAAATTTTAGTACTTTAAGTCTTGATTTTATTAAATGATTTTATATTTGTCACGAAGGTAATGAGTTTATATATATTCATAAAGAGGGCTTGTATGAATTCTTGTTAACATCATGAAATGCAAGATTGTAAAAGTTAATTTCTAGGCAAGGGTCATATGTATATGCATGTTTACTAAATTCAAGAAGAAATTGGCCCAACATAGTTGCCTTGCATGGAAGTACCTCTAATTATCTTCAAGCAAAGTTTTTATGAAAAAATTTCATTTATTATTTATATTGTTTAATTCTGTCCAGGATTATAAATTACACTTATTTGACATAATTATAATGACCACTTAGTTAAATGTGTATTTATTGATACCAGTACATTATGGTACCCTCACCTATCTTGCTTGTAATCACATCAATATGTGATAGTACAGACGGTTGGATAATCTAAGCACCATCCGTTTTGTACGAGCCTGATACCGGGCGTATGGGGTTATTGTTGAGATGCTAGGCGTGTGTGTGTGATCCAGAAAGGTTTCTCTAAACTGCATTTAGGTCTAGAAAGATTTGGTTTATGTCCTTTGTGACATTATCTTGAGAGCTATTTACTTCTTGACTGATATCACAAGGTATGAGTTTAATTGCTCAAGTTACTTCATTTTGTATTCATTTATCTTATCATTCCATATTCATAACTATCTCCTTTGACCGAGGGCTTGCTAGTCGTATTGACGACCTAGTTTTGTTCACTAGGTTTTGATGAAGCTCGGGAGGGAATGCCAATGTACACTGAAGAGGAGGTCGATCCTGGACATCAGCTGGTAGTACTTTGTAGTTGTTTATGTATTATATGTATATTGAGTTAAAGGTTGTAATCGGGTAGAATAATAAAATTTTCTAATTATAGTTTAGAAATGTCCTGTAATAAATTGTAAAATTATTTGAGTTTTGTACCCTGTGACCTGTTGTAATCCTACCCTAGAGCCGTACGGGCGACAATCGCGATTATGGATACCGGAGTATTCATATGTCGCGTAGCCCGGGGATGATTTTATGTTCTCGGCTCGCCGTATTCTGGGAGCGGGGCGTGACTCGTCTTTTTGTTGGTGGCCTATGCAGGTCTGCGAAGAATGGAAAATCTAGGATAGGATGCAGGTCTCGAAAAATAGAAAAACTAGGATATGATGCAGGTCTAATTTTCATGGAAACCTATATCGGTTGAGCTATATACCCTAAGATATACTCCTAGAAATATCTATTTATCCATAGACTATGTTTTATTCCGCTTACCCTATAGGTCCTTACCTAATAGATGTCCTATAGTGATCCTATATAGTTTAAAATCCTAAACCATGACTGCCATTAAAGGAATAAATGATATCTAGAAAATTACGGGTAGTATAAGGATATATATGATTCGAAATTCAGATCAAGTATTTCATAGAGAATTAGACTAAGTATTCTTACTGGAGTGTCCTAGTAAAGATTGCAAAAAGTTATTTAAGGACCTTGAATTTTGTATCCTTAGTGAACTTGAGATTCAGAATTATCTTGATATCATATATATTAGAATAGTAAAGGAATAAGGATCACATAGCCAACATGCCAGATATGATCTAAGGTCTTATTTAGATTATATGTAGCATGTTTGGAGGGGTGAGTATATATATAAGGGTAACTTGGAAGAAATATTTGGTAAGTTAGTAATAATAGTACTTTATTTAAGATATATGCATAAAATATGTTACATATAATATTGTATATAGCTTCTAAAGTATAGTTCGACTCCTCAGTATTTGATCCTATCCATTCCAAAAATTTGACTCATTCCTTCCTTATCGAATTTCATATATTTTTTTTTTACACATCTCCATCTTTCTTGAAAGTTCTCAAATTTTCTTGTTTCATCCAAGGTTCGTTGATTGAAAATTTTAGAATTGCATTCTCTTTTCGAATCTAATTTCTTTTAAATAGTATCTTTGATTTCGATAATTGTCCTACCTCTAAATACCCATATATGCATTACTCGTTGATTGATTTTTGGATTTTCTTTTGAAACAATACTTTATTGGATTTTCTGAAATTGAATTTCCTGTGAATGAATATTTGTTTATTGCATCAAGAATCCAAAAATCCTTCAATTGAATTATGAAATGAGAAGTTGTTGCAGCCATTTGGATTGACCATCCAAATTGGCGAGGCACATATTCTCTAAACATGATTCAAGAAGTTTATAAAATTCCGGGGATCAGGACATGATTATTTTTGTGACAGATTTCGAAATTTGACATTCAGATTAATTTTTTTTTTTACTACTACCGTTTGGATTTGAAATTCATTGACCTGAATAATTTAAAGTGACATATGGTGCTTCTGATAATAATGGATATGTGAGATTTTCTTACTAATTTTGTCAAAAGATTTTGTAATTATGATATTATATGGTACTTTTGATACTTAGATAAAGAAGTGATGAAAAATAAATAAATAAATTTATTTCTAAGTATTGTTCTTGAGTATCTTTTGAATTTCCAAGGATACCCTAACGTGTAAGGCCACTTCACAATCATAATTCCTACTCATTCAATGGCATGATATCAAGAAAGTGCAGCCATGAATCATGATAGTGAAGCGGTATCTTGATTGCAGCCATACGCGCAATGGCGGGGCACAAGACTACTATATCACGTCAGGAAACAAGAAATGAGGAATATGATTTTGATTTTTGTAGGACCTACATGGTTACGGTGTTTGACTGACTCTATGCGAATTTCAAGATCATTGATGAATTCAAATATCTTTATACTCCCAATTTCCATAAAGCTTTCAATGAACATGATTTTGAAAATATTTCGCTTAGAAATATATTATTACTTCATCTCTCTAAAGTGTATAGTATATCTTGTTTCTACCTATAATTGTTTTAAAAAGTTTTTCTTTAGAAATTTAAATTTTGAGGCCGGAATTTGTGTAAATTTTGATTGAATTCCCTATAAAGAAATATTTATTTATTTTGTGCCTAATTGATATTATTTTAAGTGTCTCTTGTTGGAATTGCTTATGATGATCAAGAATTATTCTTGAAGGATTAAGATAATATTAGATAAGGAATTGGGATAGTGGAACGGATTGCAAAAAAAAAAAGTATTGATCAATGAACTGAGGTAGACAAGAACTGATTTGATCTTGAGTATGGATGAGTTAATTCTGTATCAGATTCAAAAGATTAACATTTGGTTGATCTAATTCGAGCTAGTGAATAGATGTTTCCTCGGTTACATTGAAGTATATCGGAATTGAATGACGTTGATTCGATGATATTATGTTTAGATGAACAATAAATTTGATGCATAATGAATCATCCAGTTTTGTTAATTTGTGAACTATTGGTGGATCAAATGATAGCATATAAGTTACGGATGACTTGATTGAAGTGACCATGAGTATAAGTAAATAGATATTAGTTGAACTCAAGTTGATAAATTCTTGGTGATTGATCGTTGATTATGAGTGACAAAATTGATAACTTGAAGAAATTTTGAGTCGATATATCTTAGATGAAATTAATATGTAAGATGAAATGATTGGTAACCACGAAAAATTTTCTGACTTGTGGATTGATATTAAGTTGGTCTGAAGATAAAAGTAAAACTAAATACATGAATCAAGGGACGAACAAGATTGGAATTGGAAGTAAATTACGATTGGATAAATTTTGTTGCATATATAGCATATGATTGGTGACTTAGACTTATTATTTGGATTGGTGATTGAGATATGAGAATTTTGACATCTCTATATTACTCACTATTTGTGGATTCAATTTTCTAAGATGAAGTAATTGTTAATTGAATTTCTTGTGATTGAGTATACAACTTTACATATTTGACGAGACAAAAAAAAGGGGGGGAGAAAAATTGGATGTTTGTTGTTGAATCATGAAATGAGAAATCATTGCAGCTATCCGGATTGGCGAGTTACAAGATTTTCATATCACGTCAGAAAAGGAGAATAAAGAATATGATTTTTTGAATTCGAAGAATACATTGTTATAGGTTGAAACAATATGGTAGCTGACCATTTTGTTTGATCATATGGAATTCCAACAATCTTTAAGATATCAAGTATTTTTGAATTGTCTTTATTTCCATAAATCTTTTGACATATATGTTTCAAAATAATTCATTTGATATAGATTACTACTTCATCTTTGTAAGGTGGGTATAACATATTGTTTCTTTATATTTTGTTTTTGAAAAGTTTATCTTTAAAATTTTAAATTTCGAGGACAAAATTTTTGTAAGGTGGGTAGAGTGTCATAGCTGTAACCAATAATACTGTATTATTCGATTTATTTTTTATTATTTTATACATTTCAAAAAAAAATTAATTAATTATTAAGGTTCTATTTAAAAAAGGAACATTTTTTTTATAAATATAAATAATTACATATAAACCCTTTGGAGAATTATAATTTTAAAACTAGCATGGACACCTAGTCATGCTAGGTGTCTTCATGCATGTAGGGAAGGGACATGTGTCTCATTCCATATTGCCTTTTCATTATTTTGTTTTAAAAAAAAAGAAGAAAAGAGAAGAAGTTATATAATAAAGGAGAGAGAGAGAGAAAAAACCATCATCCTCTCCATCCCTCTCCCTCATGTTTCCTTTCTCCCCCTTTCTCTCTCTCTCTCTCAGTTCTCTCTCTCTCTCTCTCTCTCTCTCTCTCTCTCTCTCTCTCGGTCCACTCTTCATCTCCCTCTCTCCATCTCTATTACTCCCTCTCCCTCTCGGCTCCTCCTTCCGCACACCCACCGACGTCGGCCACCGCCGGCCGGTCGGCCCCTCACCGCCGGCAGCTCCCGGCCCGCCGCCCCCCTCCTGGCCGCTCACCTTCACCACCACCATCACCTTCACTCCATCTCCATCATCCTCATTATCATCTATATCACCAAAGCCCTAACCCCTTTATCCTTCAAAAAAAATGAAGAAGAAGAAGAAGAAGATGAAGTAAATAGAAGGAGAATTGGAAGATGAAGAGGGCTCAAGCCCTAACCCCCAATTTTCAAACCCAAATCTATTTTTCCAAGGCAAGCCCTCTCCCTTCCTTTTTATTCTAAAATTTTCCATCAAAAAAAAAGAAGAAGAAATGCATGTTAAATTATCGATCTCAATTTTTGGGATAGAATTACGTATATTTATAATTTGTTTTGTTGACCTTGAATGTAGTAGTGTAGAGTTCATTCCTATCTCATAAATATACTTTACCGACACCTTAGTTCTTCATGACACAATGAGTTATTACAACTTTGTGGTTTCCTTTATGAATGGAAATTAAAAAGGAAGAAAACCTAAAAAATTTAGTACTTTAAGTCTTGATTTTATTAAATGGTTTTATATTTGTCACGAAGGTAATGAGTTTATATATATTCATAAAGAGGGCTTGTATGAATTCTTGTTAACATCATGAAATGCAAGATTGTAAAAGTTAATTTCTAGGCAAGGGTCATATGTATATGCATGTTTACTAAATTCAAGAAGAAATTGGCCCAACATAGTTGCCTTGCATGGAAGTACCTCTAATTATCTTCAAGCAAAGTTTTTATGAAAAAATTTCATTTATTATTTATATTGTTTAATTCTGTCCAGGATTATAAATTACACTTATTTGACATAATTATAATGACCACTTAGTTAAATGTGTATTTATTGATACCAGTACATTATGGTACCCTCACCTATTAGTTTTCAAGTCAAAATAACCAATTTGTGCCCCTAAAAGATAGTTTTATGTATGACTTTATTTTGGACATGTTAGAATTGATTTTGGATAACTTATTCATTTCGTAACTTTCCTTAGAAAACCTTCTTATATAATTTATACTGCAACATGTATTTTTGAGCTTGAAAGACCCAAGATACATTTTTGCGCATAAATAAG
Source organism: Iris pallida (assembly GCA_029216955.1). Classification (NCBI taxonomy): domain Eukaryota; kingdom Viridiplantae; phylum Streptophyta; class Magnoliopsida; order Asparagales; family Iridaceae; genus Iris; species Iris pallida. Next base: position 5,152,795 of record JANAVB010036418.1, on the reverse strand, counting down.
AATGCTAGCTCGCTAAGGTATGTTGTAAACTCCTTAATTTCAATATCGCTTGTCATAATTTGCGTGGCCGGTGTTGAGGGTTGCTCTACCGAAGGGGTCGGCGTACCCGGTTATATATTGCGTGTTGCCGGTGTTGAGGGTTGCTCCACCGAAGGGGTCGGCGTGCCCATATGTTTATTCTGTGTTTATGTGTTCTGGAAATATTTTCGGGTCAGTAAATACAAAGGAGACTCTGCCAAAATTTTTGAGAATTTTCGAAGATAGTCTTTTTACGAGAATTCGGACTTTTTAGAAACTTTTGACTTAAGTTTTAAATCATTGGAACCATCCATTTTCGATCTATAACATCGGAGGGATTCTTGAAAATCATTGTCCAATTAGATACCTTAGAATTTTGCCTTAGTTCCAACACTTTCTTGGACTCTATTAGTTTCGGAAAGGACGAAACTATCACTTGAATGCGACTTGACTTTTAAGGCTCCCGTTTGAGGGATGGTTTCTATGGAATCTAAATGTCTAGAATATGTTGCATCGGGATGGGAGGGAAACCATTGGATCACACCCGGCTGACTTCTTTGCAATATGATTTTTATTTTTTGTACTGATAAGTCCCTGAATCGGTGTTCGTACGGCCGTACGAATATCCGGGGTGAGGCTTAGCTCACTTTCTTGATCGCAATTGGACATCCAGGCCCTGAGTTTCAGCTCAGCTATCCATTTGCACAATATCCTGAGTTTCAGCTCAGAATACTTGTTAATTCATTAGACATCCAGGCCCTGAGTTCAGCTCAGCTATCTAATGAATGGGTTCGATATTCTTGGAAAGGTTCAAGTCATACGAACTTCTTTTTATAGCTCATGATTCGATGACTCGACCCAGATGATTTGGAAACTAACTCATGATACTATCTTGCTTGTAATCATATCAATATGTGATAGTACAGACGGTTGGATAATCTAAGCACCATCCGTTTTGTACGAGCCTGATCCCGGGCATATGGGGTTATTGTTGAGATGCTAGGCGTGTGTGTGTGATCCAGAAAGGTTTTTCTAAACTGTATTTAGGTCTAGAAAGATTTGGTTTATGTCCTTTGTGACATTATCTTGAGAGCTATTTACTTCTTGACTGATATCACAAGGTATGAGTTTAATTGCTCAAGTTACTTCATTTTGTATTCATTTATCTTATCATTCCATATTCATAACTATCTCCTTTGACCGAGGGCTTGCTAGTCGTATTGACGACCTAGTTTTGTTCACTAGGTTTTGATGAAGCTCGGGAGGGAATGCCAATGTACACTGAAGAGGAGGTCGATCCTGGACATCAGCTGGTAGTACTTTGTAGTTGGTTATGTATTATATGTATATTGAGTTAAAGGTTGTAATCGGGTAGAATAATAAAATTTTCTAATTATAGTTTAGAAATGTCCTGTAATAAATTGTAAAATTATTTGAGTTTTGTATCCTGTGACCTGTTGTAATCCTACCCTAGAGCCGTACGGGCGACAATCGCGATTATGGATACCGGAGTATTCATATGTCGCGTAGCCCGGGGATGATGTTATGTTCTCGGCTCGCCGTATTCTGGGAGCGGGGCGTGACAGCTTAGCTCCACCTAACGAGACTTTACCTATTGCTTAGTTAGAGTTGTTTTGGACTGGACTTTGTTTCCAGCTTGCCACTTATGATATTATATTTTGGGATTGTATAACTATATTACTTTGTGTCTCTCTCTCTCTCTCTCGTTGTTGAGCTGGATATTGCACTTGTGATTATATCTATCTAGTTTTCGTGCCATGATTCTTCCTTCTAGATTATGATTGAGTTTATCAGTATTTCATATTATATACCTCTGTGTGAAGATGACAGGTTATTATATACTGTTTGTTAGCTAGCAGATCTACAGTGTTCTATGCCGTTTTTACGGTGTAGGCTGGACGTTGTTTCGCACTTGTGCCCCTACCTAGGGTGCAGGTCGTGACAGATACCAACATAGCTATCCAAATAAAACTCATTCTAACCATCCTAAAACTGAAATTAAACCACAAATAGCCTATTTGCATAAACTCAAACACATGGGGTGTCCAATATTGAAAACTCCACAAGTAGGACACCAAACCTATTCAAACTTTATAAAGAGGACTTCAAAGAGCCTCAAATTAAAATCTAATGGTTGTACATGCATGGGGGTGGATCCTATGGATTCAAATCTAACTAAAATGCAAGGGAAATTGAAATAGAAAGATGGTTATACCTATTGGAAGTGGGATTCCAATGATACACTCAAAGGACACGGTTCCGACACGAAAGCTCCTCCAAAATGGACACCCTTCCTTGCTCCTTACTTCCAATCCTTGCTAGCACCTCCTCCTTGGTTGAATGAGAAGAAATGATGGAAGATTGGAAGAAGAATGGAGGGATTTGGAGATCAAAATCAAGAGGGAAGCTCTCAAGTTTGTGGAAGAACAAATTTGGGGAAAAAAGAGGCAAGTATGAAATGAAAGAGAGGGACACCTCTCCCCCTATAGGTGGCTGGCCATACATGCCCTAATGGGCCTATATGAAATGTCCAATATGCCCCTACAAGTCTCCTTTGGGTCAACTTAAGTCATGACAAAGTTTGTGGTCAAAAAGGTCAAGTTTAAGTCTTTAATTTAACCATTCTAAGCAGGTGGGATTAGTCTAAACTTACTAACTTAATTAGTAGGGTTTGTAGGCCATGACTAACTAATCTTGGGATCCCGTCTAGAGTCTAAGCTACCTGGATCACTAACACAAGTCGGAACGAAACGAAACTCAAACCCGACTAAACAAATCCCGTAAAATCAATATTAGAATATAAAAAATCTCAAAATATTAAAATATGAAAAATGACCAAAATTACAATACATCAATTTAAATATTATTAAAATAATCTAAAATTTACCAATTTATCAAAATCCTAAATAATTCAAAAGTCACAAAATGACCAAAATACCCTTAGCCTAAAAAGTGGTAATTAGCTAATCTAATCACATGGGTTAGGCCTCCATGGTCATGGTTAGTCTCTAGGCTAAGCAGCTCTAAGGTTATACTAGCCAAAGAACAAAATCACAAAACACTAATTTAATAATATTAAAATAATTAAAATTTACCAATAAATCAATAACATGATTTAAACCTATTATTAAATAATTAATTTTACAAAAGTTCAAAATTATCCTCATTTTAGAAATGTGGTGGTTACATCATGTGTTCCTACTTGAATAGATAAGTCTCTTTGTCAAAATGTGACATTGCCACAATGGTAGAACAATATTCGAGATTCATAGGTTTAAGACTTCAATGTTCATGTCGTAGTCATCAATCCATATGCATAATAAGTAAATTCCATGAGTTCACAAGTATACAATCAATCTCCAAGTTTATAAACCTAATATTAGCGTGTTATCAAATGAAGTTGAATTAAGATATTGGAAAATAAAATAGGGTTAGGGCTTTCCTTTGGTTTGAGAATGAAGACCCAAATTTCGTCTTCCTTCTTCTTATTCTTCCTTCCCTTTTCTTTCCTCTTTTTCTTCTCCTTCCTTCATTTTCTCTTGCTCACATGTTCCCAAACGCTTCTTCCCTATCCATCAAGAATGCTCACATGTTCCCATTTGATTATGTTCATTTTTTTCTCATGTGATTGGACATATAAGCTAGTAACATAACTAAATTATAACAACACCTAACAATATCTAACTAACACCCTGTATGTAAGTTGTAACTTATAAAATTATAAGATCTCTTATGGAATCTGGATAGGAAGATAAGATTATGTACATACTTGTTAACAAAATTGAAAAAGAATAAATACTAGTAACGTGCACGTGCGTTGCACATACATAAAAAAATATTATTATTTTTTACTATATATATATATATATATATGTGTGTGTGTGTGTGTGTGTGTGTATTCTTAATGTAAATTATTTTATTAAGTATCTATTATATTATTGTTGCTTTTATTATTTATGATGGTTGTTTTAACTATCTAGCATATTATAAATTTTTGAAAATGCAATGAATATAAAAATATTTGTTATCTATGTAATAAAGAAGATTAATGTTTTTCCGTCAAATTTATATATGACAAATGATGGTCACGATTAAAACAGTTAGAAACAATCCAATGGTCATGATTAAAACTTGGTGAGCTCCCCATTAAAACAAATGATGGTCATGATTAATTCATTCAGATTTATTCTACTTTAATATTTATTTATTCTTGTTTATTTATTAAAATAAAAATATTTGACAAAGTTGTCTTTAGTGACAAATGATAAAAGGAGAAAGAACAATCGTGATTAAAATATAAAGTATTTTCGACAAAATTAAAACACGTACCAATTAAAACAAAGTGATCTTCCTGACGAGTGTATATGTAATCTAAAAAAAATCACAACAAATAAGTAAATAATTTTACAACTAATATTCTTAAATAATATAAATTATAAGTAATTTAAAAAATCCATTTATAAAAAAATAGTGATTTTTCAACATCGAAATATCTAGTATTTCAATAAAGGAAGATGTAGGTCTCGGGCCCAAAACCTGGACAAATAAGCAAAATTTTCTCATGTAGTTGGACAAATAAGCAAGTAACAGAACTAAATTGTAACAACACCTAACAATATCTAATTACATCTTGTATCTAGGTAAACTAGATTTTTTATAAGACCGCCATACTAGTTAACAAAAATGAAATGAATGCTTACACACACAACAATGACCTATAGCTCAAGTGGCCAAGGAGTGAGGCATCCCCCATTGGTCTTGGGTTTGAACCTGGGGTAAGCACATTTAATTCCCTTATGGAAAGAATTAATATGAAGGCAGTGTCACAACCACATTTCTGGCTTGAGGGTATTTTTGTCTTTTTGGTGATTTTTTTTTGAATTTTTAATAATTTATTGAATTGGTGAATTCTAGTTCGACTTTAACTCATTGAGACTAGTAGACTAGCCTAGAACCTAACCAGGATCTGTGGTGACCCTAGTCTAACCTAGGTTAACCTACTTTTAGTCATTAGAGATTAGTTTTGGAATGGGAGGATTAAGTTTAGTGTAATCAAGTCATGACTTATGGTTTTATGAAATGATTTATGACTTCATGCCTTAAATGATTAGGACTTAAGCCCATGGGCTAAATAATGAAACCCTAACCCTAATTAGAACCCCCATGGCCGGCCACACTAGGAGCACCCCTATTTAATGTCATGTTGGTTGTTCTTGCCTCTTTTAGTGCTTGACCTAGATTTTGAAGAAAAGGTATTTTCTCCCCTTCCAAAAAATCTTAATAAATTCATTTTAATTCCTTTTTAACCCTAGTCTTTTGCATTAGGATCTAATTTATATGTGTTTACTATTTCTGGAGGTTTATCTCAGTTTTTGTGTCATTTGGAGCTTGGGAATTGCTATTTGGAATCCTTCCATTTGGGGCTTTCTTGGAGGATTGACACTCATAGGTAAAACCCTCAAATTATGTTTTATTCCTGATTTTAGTGCATGATAGATTAGGTATAGGTGTCCCCTAGCTACAGTAGAAATTTTGTGTCATTTGTATTAGGTTTCGTGTCCGTATCGGACACGTATCACTAGTGTAGGCTAAGTGTTCGACGAAATGCCCGAACCATTTCGATTTGCTATTTTTGCAAATGTATTTGAATAGAATCCTAGATCTAGGGTTTGCTTATGGATTTATGTTATTTTTTCCTAGTTTTAGCTTCGTGTCGTGTCCACACGGGGACACGAACACGCTGTCCACGCACTGTACACTGTGTCCTGCATCACGGGGTCAATATCTCCTGACACAGGACACGTGGACACGCCAATTTTGGTGAGGGTGATGGGGCATCGACTGTCACCATCCTCCCAAAAGATAGGATCATTTGGTTGCGTGTGCGAGGAGAAATCCTCCCCACACTGGCCGTGCGGCCTGCCGTTGCGCGCGCAGGAACGTCGCTGATACACATTAAGAACGGACACGACACGTGTCTAGGACACGGTGCAGGCTGTCCTAGGGGTATCCCTACCCCTGGCGCATTTGTATGCAAGGCCACGTGTCACCACGTGGCCTGTGTGGTGTTTTTGTGGTTTGGACACGGTTGTGTCCACTTGGTTGGACACGAATGGGTATTATGATACGTGTACACTCGACACATGGATTACCAACCCTAAATTTGTGGGATTAGCATGTTTTTGGCTGTCGATTTCATTTCCCCATTTCTCACTGATACGTGCAATTCCTGTTTTCAAATTCTAAACTTAAGTATTTTCAAAACTGATTTTATTTGATGTTTAATTGCCATATTTGATTCATACATATGTGTTAGTTACTGCTAGGATGGTTACATGTGAGATTGGGTTTGGATTGGTTATTATTGGAACTTTTCGAATAGGGATTGACTGATATGTAGACACTGTTAGACTGATACACTATGCACTGTTTTATAACCCTGACTTTAATTCTATGTTTAACTAAATTTTGGTATTTAATTTGACATGTTAGATTCATATACATTGTGTTGGACTACTGCTAGGATGTTACATGTTAGATTGGGTTTTTATATTTGGTTTAACTGTTAGATTAGATGTTGTCAAAGGGAAATGGATTTTGAATTTGGATTAGACTAAAGTATGAACTGCCATTGCCATGTTCTTTTTACTGATTTGTATATCACAACCTGAGATTGGTTCACTTTTTCCACACACACACCCTAACTATTCACTGTCATTTGATTCTTCTTCTTGAAAACTTAAATTTGAGAATTAGCTCACTGTCACATGGTATCCTATCTAAACACACACCTAAACTGTAGTGTTGTTTCCTATATTCCTGAACACATGATACACTCACTCACTCACTGATTTTAACTGCCACCTTGACACACAAATGACACATCTCCTCAACCTTACTGTTACACTTTAATTCACATTGATACCCTATTAATTCACTATCACATATATAAGTCCACACCCTCACTAATTTTTACTGAGATTGCTAACACTAATTCCCAAATTGTACACTATTTCCACAATCTATTGTTTACATGTATACACACACACACATGAGACACTCTTCAAATTTATGTTAACACACCCACTATTTCCTATCACTAAACTGTCACACACTAACCTATTTGACACTATGCTCATTTCACACACCATGCACACATGCTCTACACACACACCCACATGGTTGCATGTACACATAGACACATATCCACATGTGTCTCTCCCTATCTCTATATATGTGACATATCATAATGTAGCCTATATGAGTTTGAGTGTGATCTTTATATAAATTAAATATATTATTAATGTATGTGTATGTGAATGATAAACTATATTAGTTAATGTATATATGTATACATGTGGAAAGTATGAAATGGACTATATGTGACTAGCCTATGGCCTATAGCCTATGGCTCATAGCCTATGTGTATGGCATGGATGCCAGTTAAGGTGTGTTTTTGGCTTGTATAGCCTAGATATTATGTGTGTATGCTAGAATAGGCTGGTTAGGCTTAGTAAGATTTGTTTGGGTTAGGCTTGACCTAGTTGACCTAGTTTGACTAGTGTAGTTGACTAGAGTTGACCAATGGTTGACTTTAGCCTAGATTGAACCTAAACATCATGTAGATGCATTGTAGCAGTCTATTATATTATTTTAGACTTGTAGTGACTTGTACTGTTCTATAGGAGACAGACACCACTCCTCGGACAGTAGATTCTCTTCAGATATTCGGGATACCAGGCGAGTACATTCTCTGATCATTTTATATCCTGTTTAGGAGTATATTTCCTGCTTTAGATTACTTTACTTGATGCTGACACGTTGGTAACACGGATTAGTACTATATGGATCTTGTCGTACGATGTTATCCCCTTAACGGATACATCGGTATTTCATGTTCGTGTACTTTATCATGAGCATCGTATACTCCTTGTGTTCGTGCTTTTCGTGTACAAATCGTGTATATTCATGTGCTCACATGATCTTCGTGTACGACTATACTTCGTGTGCAATAACATAACTTGGCTAGATCCTTGTGTATTGATTGGGGCGGGGGAGTAGAAGTGGTTATGTATTCAATCCAGTAGATTACTCGTGTGCAACCTCTTTAGATTACTCGTGTACAACATCGTGCCGTTTACATAACCGATCTTGTACTCTGAATCACTAGCACTGTTAGTTTTCATATATATTTTATCTATTTACTTATAGTCTTCCTTTTTACATCATGTTGTTCTTCAGTTTCCTGTATCTTACTCTCTAGCATATTTTATTTCCTAACCCGTTATGATTTGTTGAGATGTACTGTACTCGCTCATGTCCTGACTGGACCTGTTGAAAATATTACAGAGGACGAGGCTGAGGCGTTCTGTCCCACCTATTACGGTGTGACCCTGGAGGACTGTTGTGACCTGGACCAGCAGCAGGACCCTTTAGCAGTGGATGACACTCCCTTAGATTAGGATGTCTTTCATTGTATCTATTTCTGGATTACTGTATTGAGATTCTGAGATGTTATTTAGGATATGTATTATCTTAGACACTTAGACTTATCTGGATGGTATCTTTGTGGATTTCATTCTGTTCTTATCTATCTATCTATCTTTTATAATGCTCTACCTTAGATGTGATTGAGACTGTATTTGCTATGTTACCTCCATTCGAAGTGTATATACTGTACATGTACCTTATATATTGTTAGATGTTTGACCTAGGACAGCGTTCTACCGCCGACACTGCGGCGTAGGCTGGACGTACCCACTTCTCGTGCCCTTACTTTAGGGTGCGGGTCGTGACACGTTTTTAGTGGTGGCCCATGCAGGTCGAGTTTATGTAGTGGTATTCGAACTAGAGTATCACTACAGCCTGCAGTAGGATTAGGATATTTTTGAGGGTACTCATTCACACTAGGAAAAACTCTTAATCAGATTTCTTTTGTCTAAATTTGCTGCTTATTGACTTCCCTGGAATATAAACTGTCCTCCTTTGATTTTTTGATTTGTTTCTCAGTAATTGCTTCTTATTTTGATCTGTCTTCATGATGGTTATGGAGATACGATCTCATCGCTCCGGTCCGGAGGATACTATCGAGAGGCTGGCCACCTCTCGTCCTGTTTAGCAGGGCCTCGAGACCGCAGCTCCTGTTGTGCTGACTCAGGTTGGCGTTTCTGCTACATTAGAGGTGCACCTCTGCCTGTACAGAGGCCTTTCCCCGTCATTCCCGATTTCTCTCAGCAGCAGCGGTTCGTGCAGCATCAGCAGCAGGCCAAAGAAAACCAGCAAGGGCGAGCTTTCTCCAGGACAGTCGAGGATGCACATACTATTGGAGATCTTACTGCAGGTTCCGATCTTCTCGATTCCATTTTCACAATTGTCTCTTATAACTATCTTGAAATTCGATTCCATCTGCTCCTTGTTGACTGATTAATTTTGTTCTGTTGTTCTTGTGTTATGTTTGTTTTTCTTCTGAGAAAATCATATGGGCTAGGTCACCTCAGTTATGGGATCTAGAATCTTCGATAGTCGTGTTAGCTGGCATATTGAGGACATATAGTCAGATTTTGGACATATTTCTCGGGTATGGGAATTTAAGGTTTTTGCCTTCGCATGCGACAATGCGAACATTTTAAATACCATAATTCTGGAGGTATGTACCTTAGTCAAGGACTCTGTGATTATCGTAGCCTTGCTCACTAGCATGACGAAGACTCCGAGTAACATAATTTTGGACAGACGTATATAATTATCAGATTGTATCTTGAGAAGGTTTTTAAAACACATCATCTCTATCGTACCCTACTGTTGTTATAAAATTGTATTCCATCATCAAATAACTTAAGAGTAAGGATATTTCAGTTTTTGTAGAGCTTATTCATATGTAGTTCTTTCATAGTGTAATGATATGATGATTTCTAGAGTGTCTGCACCCTAGGGATGATAGTTAGCTTTAGTATTAGAATAATAACCCATTGTAGATGATTCTCATGTTATTTATCATACCTACCAGTTTTCATATAAGATGTTAGTATGCCTTACAGCCTTGATGATTTATTATTTTCTCTTACCCTTTCTAGTAGGGCACCCATGACCAGAGCCTGTCCTTGAGTATAGTTGTAGTTTCACCTAAGACTGAGAGGTCTATATATAGATAAGTTACAGGTGATATTGGCATATGGGATATGGGTTTGGTTGGTATCTATAGGTCATTATTGTATAGGATTATAGACATGTTGTTTAGCCTATATTTGGTCCAGTTTTCTATTTTAGTTAAGTTTTCTTTGTGTTGAGTTCAGTCATGTTTGATCAACCTTTATAGGAGTGTGCAGACCCTTCACTAGATACCCCGTTCCCTTGGTTCAGAATTGTACAAGTTGTTCACTACACTCAACATTTCATTACCTACCATGTTGCATCATAGATTTCACTGGACCATTGTTCAGACCCCAATTACTGACTCACCAATATAACCATCAACCCCTTAACATATTCTACATATCTGGAAGGTTAGTATCATGCATATTAGAGGTCTGCACTCATTCTTACTTTCTGTACATGGTGACATACCGTACCTCTAGCATTTTACCTTACTTGATAGCCTTGCAATACCCTTCATTACAACCTGCAGTACCTGCCCTACAGAACCTTTTGGGCATAGTTGTTCAGTCCATTTAGGACAGTTGTATACATAGGAGATATAATGTGGGTTGTTAATAAGAGTTGTCCCTTGATCATTTGTTCTGTCCCTCTTACATTCTTAGATACAGATGATACCTGTTTAGCCCATCTGTCCAGATACATGTCCAAACATTTCCCTTTCATTGATGGTTCAGTCTTCTAAGAGCCTCTACCTGAGCATTAGTTCAATTTTCTTTATGTATGTGTCCAACATATCATTGTCCTACATGTGATTGTTCTGCATCTTCATAAGCAGCCATGCTACACCATTGTTCTGTCCCAATACACCCTACAGTATCTGACCCCTTCATTGGAGTGATATGCATGTGGTAAGGAGTGTGTGTTGTTAGACTTTGAGTAGAGTTTGAGGTGATGAGAGTTAAATATATATAGCTTGTATATATGAATATATTTTTGTTTGGCATGTAGCCTGCACTCATTTGCCGTATACTGCCTATTGCATTCCCTGCACACCAGTTGGTTCACTTCTTTTAGACCACTATCCTGCATGTAGTTAGTAGGTGTTCAGTCCAGACAGAGAGGAGAGGCCCAGGTTTGATCTAAAGGCATGTTTCAGTCACCATGTAGGTTTCCTTTCACTTTAACTTTACAAGTGGACCCTAATGTCCTGTCCTTTTGCTTATAAATTCAGTCTCCTTAGCATCATTCTCTTTTGCCTACATTCATGTTTCAGACCATTCATCCTTAGCCTAATTTCTAAGCACTGTTCAGTTCCTTATGAGTTTAGTCTACTTTAACCCTTTGATGATCAGTTATATGTATATATATATAGATGATATACCTGGGATATATGTATAGGGTTGTTGTTCTTGAACTTATGTATATGTGGTATTTAGGATTATGTGCTTAGAATATAGGTATTTAGTTATGGGTGACTTGATAGGATTTGGGAAGTTAAGAGTTAGTCTATTATAGAGTTTTTCTTTTCGCTAATTTCTAGTCGCCAACACCTAGATAGCTAACATAGGTAAAACCCTAAGAAGTTGACCAGTTGTTGACCAAGTACTTGGATGTTGACAAATTGACTAGTTGTTGACCAGTAGTTGACCATTGACTATGTTTGACTTAGTTTGACAAGAGATAGGATTAGAAGCAGGTTGTTGTTGTGTTTGTTTGATCATGTTTGATTATTTAGTAATTAGAGACCTTGTTTGTGATTAGGTTGGAGACATGGTTTTTCTGCGGATATCACCGACTCGTGGTACCATACGTTTTGGTGGGGGTGGGAAGCTTAGCCCGTGCTTCATCGGACCTTTCGTGATCAGCGAGAGGGTCGATGATGTGGCTTACAGGCTAGACTTGCCACCATCACTAGTGGGTGTCCACAACGTATCCCACGTATCACAGTTGAGACGGTACGTGGCTGACCCTATCCATGTGCTTGATCATTCGGAGATTGAGGTGGGACCTACTCTCAGTTATCCAGAGCAACCAGTGGAGATTCTGGATCGCCGAGAGAAGGTGCTGAGAAACCAGGTGATACCCTTGGTTCGCATAGCATGGAGGCATCATTCTCCAGGAGAGTATACCTGGGAGCGGGAGGATGAGATGCGCGAGCGATACCCATATCTGTTTGCACCGTGAGGTATGATTATCTATCCTTCTCATCAGTTTAGTTTCACCTTTTAATTTCGAGGACGAAATTATTTTAAGGGAGGTAGATTTATCACTACCACATTTCTGGCTTGAGGGTATTTTTGTCTTTTTGGTGATTTTTTTGAATTTTTAATAATTTATTGAATTGGTGAATTCTAGTTTGACTTTGACTCATTGAGACTAGTAGACGAGCCTAGAACCTAACCCTAGCTATGGTGACCCTAGTCTAACCTAGGTTAACCTACTTTTAGTCATTATAGATTAGTTTTGGAATGGGAGGATTAAGTTTAGTGTAATCAAGTCATGGCTTATGGTTTTATGAAATGACTTATGACTTCATGACTTAAATGATTAGGACTTAAGCCCATGGGCCAAATTATGAAACCCTAACCCTAATTAGAACCCCCCATGGCCGGCCATACTAGGAGCACCCCTATTTAATGTCGCGTTGGTTGTTCTTGCCTCTTTTAGTGCTTGACCTAGATTTTGAAGAAAAGGTATTTTCTCCCCTTCCAAAAAATCCTAATAAATTCATTTTAATTCCTTTTTAGCCCTAATCTTTTGCATTAGGATCTAATTTCTGTGTGTTTACTATTTCTGGAGGTTCATCTTAGTTTTTGTGTCATTTGGAGCTTGGGAGTTGTTGTAAAACCCGTAAATTTTTAGTTAATTAATTGAATAATTTAATTAGCTAATTAATATTATAAATCATTATTAGTTGTTAAAAAATTGTATTTCTAGAAAATTTATTATTTCTAAAATTTTAGAGTTTAGTCAAAACCCGTAAAATTTTATTTTATAAATTTTTGCTAATTAATTGTTATCATTTTTATGAAAAGTCATATTTTTAGAAATATTATTATATCCTGGAATTTTGAGTTGGTCTAGACCTGACCCAAACCCAACCTCAAGTTCAAATCTTCTTTTTAAATATTTTTGGGAGTTATACTTTTGGAGTTACAAATTTATATATAAAGAAATTGAATTTATGATAAAGAGTTATTTAAGAAAATATTTTTTTTCGTTAAAAACAAAACTTTGTTATTAAAACTTTCTTAAAACTCCTTTTCATTTACTCTTAACACACTCTCTCTCTATTTTCATTTTCCATTATTTCCCTCAGCCTCTTGGCCGAGCCTTCCCGAGCGGCCGCTCGGCCGACTCCTCCCCTCCCCGCGTGAAACTGCCGACCATGTCTCTTCCCCTCCCGAAACCCCCAAGTTCCTTTTCCCTATATAAACCCCCCTTTTTTCCTCTTCATTTTTCTCATCCTTTCCCAACCTAATCCTAACCTAACCCCCAAATTCCGACGAACCCCCGCCTGAGCCACGCCCCGGCGACCGAGCTCCACCACCGGAGTCACGAGCCCCGCCTCCAGCAGTCTTCTGCCGAAGTCCCCGCATCCAGGCCGATCCCGACCGTTCCCGAGGCCTTCCCGACCGACCTCTGTCCGGCGCGCCACTCCGGGCCCGATCCGAGGCCGAGCCCGGCGACCCCGCTAGGCAGCCCGGCGTTCCTCGCCGCCCGCGCTCGACCCAGCCGGTCCGACCAGCGCCGCCGTTCTCGGCCGGCCGACCTCTCGTGGCCCGTGACCCGCGGCCCCTTCGCCGCTGTTTTCCCGTGCCTTCCCCGCTGCTGTCCCTGTCCGCCGGCGCCCCGTGCGCGTGTTCCCCATCCGTTCGGCCCTTTCCGCAGCACTCTGCGGGTCCGATTTGCTGTTTCAGTATTTCCTTGGTCTGGGTTTTGCTGTTCGATCCGCTGTCCGGTTCGTTTCCAGGGGTTCTCGTGCTTTCCGCGGTCCTGGATCCCGCTGTCCAGCGCAGCCGTACCCCGGCGAGGCGCTGATCCGAGCCGAGACCCTGTCCGTATGTTCTTTTTCTCTAATTTTACCATCGGAGAGCTCTAGCCGAGCAACCCAAGGTATAATTCCTTTGTCCCGTTCCATTTTCGGTATTGTTGATGATGAATTTGGTCCCCGATTCCGTTCCAGGAATTCGGATTCGGTACGTTTCGATTTCGTAATTTCCGGAATCATGTTCTGTGATGTTGTTTTCCTTTGATTTTCATATAATTTCTAAATTCGAAATTTCTGAACATTTGTTGGATAGGTTCTGAGATTTTTGGTATCTTTAGTTAGTAATGTTAGAGCTTCTGTTTTTCGAGGTTCATCTCGGGTTTTCCGGTTTTCAATTCGGGTTTTTCGAATGTTCTTCAGTAGCATATTTTATGGATTGGATATTATATTAATATCGTGGTGGAATAGAATTATGGGTTTTTCCTGGTTTGGGATATATATATATATATATATATATATATATATATATATATATATATATATATATATATATATATATATATATTTTTATATATATATATATATATATATATATATTGTACCAATATATATTTATATATAAATATATATATATATATATATATATATATATATATATATATATATATATATATATATTTATATATTTATATATTTATATATATATATATATATATATATATATATATATATATATATATATATATATTGGTATTGTGTCGCATTTTTTCAGTTTTGGGTTGTCCCAAATACAGAGAAGATGCTGCCCAAATTTTTATAAATTTATATAAACTTCAAATCGGTTTTCGGAAATAATTTATTAATTTGATTTTGGGCGACTACCATATCGGTTAATGGGCCCTAGCGAAATGCAAACGAAACCGGTCATGCCGGACGTTGAGGCATTAGCTAATTTTGTGACGATTGGCCAAGTCTAAGACTCTTAATAATATTATTTTATTTATTTTATTTTATTAATTAAAGTGCAGGATATTATTTAGAGCTAACTAACCTTTTCTCTTATTTCAATTTATGTAAAAAGGTCTGTAAGGGCATAAGCCCAGCTTTCCTATTTTTCTCTATGGCAATGTATTTGTGTAGTGTCGTTTTGGCATTTTCTGGTATTTTTTAGTTGTTGATAAACGCGTAGAATATTAAATGAGTATTTATTTTATATGAAAAAAATTAATAGTTTTCTCACATTAAAATAATTAGGAAATTACAAGTTTATTGCAAATTCACGTTTTCTCATTTAAAGAAAAATATTAATTTTATATATAATACAAAAAACAAAGTTTTACCAAGTAAATCAATAACTACGAGTTTTTCCAAATACAAAGTTAAAATGACTTTTCTTCGTAAGATAGTAACTCACCTCGATAAGCGCGCTCTAAGTAGAGTTGTAAATAAAAACTAAAATTTGACTAGGGTTCTGTTCTAGAGATTTCAACTAGCACACCTAGATATGGTTCAACATTGGTTCTGAGATAGAATTCTCAAATTGTAGGATTTCAAGAACATACTTGACATCTTCTTCGGTTCAAACATCTCAATCCAGTTAAACTATGACAAGTACAATTTGTGTTAGTTTACCAATTATTTAGTAATCATTTTATTGCAAGTTTAAACCACGATGCAACACGGAACTCTCTCTGAGAGCATTGACTGATTGACTGTTGGGTACTGGGGGAGTAGTGTAATGAGTATGACCACATCCAAAGTAGTATACTGACTGTGTTAGCTTATCCATCATACACACGGGGATAAGACATATCGTATCAATATGATACAACTGTACAACCCAATCCGGTCATATTCATTGTCTATTCATATCACAATGTTTTAACTGCTGGAGAACTATTTATTTCAAATTGTTTAAAAGTGCATAACTCTATTATTATTTCAATTGTTGGATTATCATGAATTGTACTTTGCTCCCTCCTGACTAGAGACCAACATTTTTAGGTGATTGCGTCGTCGAGGATCTGATGTCTAACTCTGGTCCCGCAGAACTTGGAACCTCAGAATCTTAAGAGCTAGATTAGTATTTATTTTTCTTTTGGAAACAAATATAATAATTGAATGTTGTATTAATGTTTATTGTATTTCAGGCTTTTCAAATTAAATAAAATGTTTTTATATTTTGTTAGAATTTTATCTGTATGTGTATCACTGCTTGATACAGCTTACTGCCGTCGTCTCAACAACGGTGCAGGCTGGGCATGATCCGATTCGACCCAAGAAATTGGGACCGGGTCGTGACATGTTTTTAGTGGTGGCCCATGCAGGTCATATCTGTAAATTGGTCTAGTCAACTTAGTCTAGACCATCGCGCAGTTCTGTAACTTGACCTAGGGATAGTTGAGACTTTAGGAAAACAGACTTTAGAAACAACAAGAACACTTAGATGATATACACCATGTTACATTATAGGGCCGAAAATTATTTACTTAAATATCTATTTTTGCCTGCTTATAGATTCGTAGGATACCTTGTTTGTGTTTGTACCTAAACCTTATCTAGATTAGGCTGATTGTACCTTTGAGTGTCCCATGACTTTCGAGATTATTTTCCTACCATAATTTTCAGGTTCTAGTATACCTTAGGATTCATATTCTTTTTGGAATAAGATTGAATTCTTTGGTCTTCTTCTTCTAAATTTCGAATTCTTCATTACTTCTCTACCTTTAATTGAAATCTTGATTCGTTCGCTAAGTAGAATTTCGAATTTCCTTAGCAACCCTAATAAATTCTTATCTACCCAATATATATATCTACAACCATTATCCAACCTTTTGCCTTGATCTCCTTTCCAATTGACTAACTTTTTCGGAATCAATCCTGAATCAAAATTCTTCTGGGATCATTTAAACCTCAAGGTCAATTATTAACAGAAGAATTAGTTTAGTTCATGATTCTCTTAAAGGGGTTATTTTCAATTTCAATATTGATTGTTATCTCCTGAGTTATTCCAAAGACCGAGAATATTCTCATATGTTGACTTCCTCCATTCATCTTGAAACCCTACTCTCTCTATGCAAATTTTTTTTGATCAAATCAAAGGCCTAAAAAGCTTCTATGATTGAATACAATGAAACAGGAACGGTCAGAAAATTGATCACATTTTGAATCCATTCTATTATTGAATTTCCTTTAGTCATGGAAATTTTTAGCTATCCCAAAGCTATTTAATTTCTTGGCGTTACTAGACAATTTCAATTTGATTTCCATGAATCAATGAAACTTACCTTCTCTCAAATTTCCAACTTTCCTTAGTTATGGAATTATTCTTCTCAAAATAATTTTCTGTATTCCCTGAGTGATTTGTCAGGAATATTTTCATTGGTTTTTCTTACTTAATCCAAATCTGTGATGCTTCTATCTTATCTAGCGTTTGACTCAATTATTCAAATCAAGGTTGATCGTTTCATCTTTGGAAAAGAAAATCGGAGAACAGATACTCCTCTTGATTTTAGCCCCAGTCTCTTGAATCTCAAACACATATTTTGATAAATTCCTTAATCTCAGAAGAACAGTCATCTACATTTTCTATCCTGTTTAGAACTTTAAACTCGTTTAAATTTTTGAAATTCCTCTGAAATTCATATGGACAAAGTTGAGAAAATACTTAGCAACCTAACTCCGCATATTTACGTAATAGTCATTTATCTGAATTATGAAAAACTGCAAGTTTACTGCAGCTAGTTGTGCACTGGCGAGGCATAAACTCTAAGTTGAAATAATGACAGGTAATTGTTAGGTTTCCAAATATTATTGAGACTTTGTTCTATGTTTGCTTAGCCATGAAAAGGATAAAGTTGGAAGATTACTCGGTAAACTAAATTATTCAAGTTATGGAGTCAAAAATTCATTACAGTCAGGTGCACACTGGCGAGGCATGAATTTGAAACAAAGTGACTTGAAAATAGTGGTTTTCGAATATTAATAAGACTATATTCATATCATGGTTATCTCCAATCATTCTGAGGATTTGTATTCTAGCATTTGCTCCCACTTCCAGAAATATTCTATCGGATTATATTCTTGTCATGGCTATTTTAAATCACCCTCACTATCTTAAAATCGTACAACTTGTTGATTCTTTGTGAGTCACAAACTCCTATACCTCATACCAGTTTGAATTGAAAATTGTCCCTCATTTCGGAAAATTACATTAACTTTTGATATCGTATTTTTATGATCTTTCTATTTTATTTGATCTCATTTTAAAACTTTAAACTTGTTATGATTATTTAAATTATACCTCGATGTTTACTCATGATTTTGATCACAACAAAATATTCTAAACTCTATCTAGAAGATTCTAAACATGTTTACATTTTATATTTATATTTAGCAATCATGCCTCGAATCTGATTTTGCCTTATGAAGTAAATTTAGAACATTTTATAGCTTGGATTTTTAGAGTGCATGATATATAGGATATATGAGTTAAAATGTACAATGGTGATTAGTATCGAGGAAAGTTTGTGAATAATTTGACATTGAATATTAAAGGTTGTCAATGTTAAGCATAGAGATGCACTCTAGGAAGGTGCATGGTGAAATAACTATAAAGGATAATCGAAACAAGAAATATTGGACTTAAAATGTAAATAATTGAGGATGATGAATTGTATGAATAGAAGGGTGCCAATATTAAAAAAAAAGAAATGGAAAGATTGGTTGGAAAGATGTAATAAGATTTATTTTGAGGAAGTTTAGTCAAATGAAGGATTTGAGCTTAATCATGATAAATAAAATTTTAATAAGAGTTCGGGCTCAAATATATAAATAAAGAATTGAAATCAAGATATATACATGTTAGTCTAAAATCACAAGAGTGATCACTCATGAGTAAGAAATGATAAAACTTTACAGATAATGACAAATAGGAGTGTTGGATTTTAAATATGATATTCGGTACCGAGGCTTGATACTAAAGTAGTAAGACAAGACATAGTCATAGAGTTAAAAATTTGAACATGTTAGAAAACTGGAAGAAGAACATACTATATTGCAAGATAGATGATATGTGAAAATGTGGAAATTTTAAGGTGATTGGCAATTCAGGAACGGAAACGAGAACTCATAATCATGGAGAACGACTTTATTCCTAAGAAGGGAAGAATGTACGATTGATATATGACAGTTAAGTCTAGTTAGACATGAAGATATTGAAAAATAATACTCATACTATTTGAGGCATGATTGCATGATTGTACCCCTGACCCTACCTTTAAATTTTGAGGACGAAATTTTCTAAGGAGGGAAGGTTGTGAAACCCGTAAATTTTTAGTTAATTAATTGAATAATATAATTAGCTAATTAATATTATAAATCATTATTAGTTGTTAAAAAATTGTATTTTTAGAAAATTTATTATTTCTGGAATTTTACAGTTTAGTCAAAACCCGTAAAATTTTATTTTATAAATTTTTGCTAATTAATTGTTATCATTTTTATGAAAAAGTCATATTTTTAGAAATATTATTATATCCTGGAATTTTGAGTTGGTCCAGACCTGACCCGAACCCAACCCCAAGTTCAAATCTTCTTTTTAAATATTTTTGGGAGTTATACTTTTGGAGCTACAAATTTTTATATAAAGAAATTGAATTTATGATAAAGAGTTATTTAAGAAAATATTTTTTTTCTTTAAAAACAAAACTTTGTTATTAAAACTTTCTTAAAACTCCTTTTCATTTACTCTTAACACACTCTCTCTCTATTTTTACTTTCCATTATTTCCCTCAGCCTCTTGGCCGAGCCTTCCCGAGCGGCCGCTCGGCCGACTCCTCCCCTCCCCGCGTGAAACTGTCGACCATGTCTCTTCCCCTCACGAAACCCCCAAGCTCCTTTCCCCTATATAAACCCCTTTTTTCCTCTTCATTCTCCTCATCCTTTCCCAACCTAATCCTAACCTAACCCCCAAATTCCGGCGAACCCCCGCCTGAGCCACGCCCCGACGATCGAGCTCCACCACCGGAGTCACGAGCCCCGCCTCCAGCAGTCTTCCGCCGAAGTCCCCGCGTCCAGGCCGATCCCGACCGTTCCCGAGGCCTTCCCGACCGACCTCTGTCCGGCGTGCCACTCCGGCCCCGATCCGAGGCCGAGCCCGGCGACCCCGCCAGGCAGCCCGGCGTTCCTCGCCGCCCGCGCTCGACCCAGCCGATCCGACCAGCGCCGCCGTTCCCGGCCGGCCGACCTCTCGTGGCCCGTGACCCGCGGCCCCTTCGCCGCTGTTTTCCCGTGCCTTCCCCGCTGTTGTCCCTGTCCGCCGGCTCCCCGTGCACGTAGTCCCCGTCCGCTCGGCCCTTTCCACAGCACTCCGCGGGTCCGATTTACTGTTTTAGCATTTCCGTGGTCTGGGTTTTGCTGTTCGATCCGCTGTCCGGTTCGTTTCTAGGGGTTTCCGTGCTTTCTGCGGTCCTGGATCCCGCTGTCCAGTGCAGCCGTACCCCGGCGAGGCGCTGATCCGAGCCGAGACGCTGTCCGTGTGTTCTTTTTCTCTAATTTTACCATCGGAGAGCTCTAGCCGAGCAACCCAAGGTATAATTCCTTTGTCTCGTTCCATTTTTGGTATTGTTGATGATGAATTTGGTCCCCGATCCCGTTCCAGGAATTCGGATTCGGTACGTTTTGATTTCGGAATTTCCGGAATCATGTTCTGTGATGTTGTTTTCCTTTGATTTTCATATAATTTCTAAATTCGGAATTTCTGAACATTTGTTGGATAGGTTCTGAGAGTTTTGGTATCTTTAGTTAGTAATGTTAGAGCTTCTATTTTCCGAGGTTCATCTCGGGTTTTCCGGTTTTCAATTCGGGTTTTTCGAATGTTCTTCAGTAGCATATTTTGTGGATTGGATATTATATTAATATTGTGGTAGAATAGAATTATGGGTTTTCCCTGGTTTGGGATATATATATATATATATTGGTATTGTGGCACATTTTCCAGTTTTGGGTTGTCCCAAATACAGAGGAGATGCTGCCCAAATTTTTATAAATTTATATAAACTTCAAATCGGTTTTAGGAAATAATTTATTAATTTGATTTTGGACGACTACCATATCGGTCAATGGGCCCTAGCGAAATGCAAACGAAACCGGTCATGCCGGACGTTGAGACATTAGCTAATTTTGTGACGATTGGACCAAGTCTGAGACTCTTAATAATATTTATTTTATTAATTTTGTTTTAGTAAATAAAGTGCAGGATATTATTTAGAGCTAACTAACCTTTTCTCTTATTTCAATTTATGTAAAAAGGTCTGTAAGGGCATAAGCCCAGCTTTCCTATTTTTCTCTATGGCAATGTATTTGTGTAGTGTGGTTTTGGCATTTTTTGGTATTTTTTAGTTGTTGATAAACGCGTAGAATATTAAATGAGTATTTATTTTATATGAAAAAAACTTAATAGTTTTCTCACATTAAAATAATTAGGAAATTACAAGTTTATTGCAAATTCACGTTTTGTCATTTAAAAAAAATATTAATTTTATATATAATACAAAATACAAAGTTTTACCAAGTAAATTAATAACTACGAGTTTTTCCAAATACAAAGTTAAAATAACTTTTCTTCGTAAGATAGTAACTCACCTCGATAAGCGCGCTCTAAGTAGAGTTGTAAATAAAAACTAAAATTTGACTAGGGTTCTGTTCTAGAGATTTCAACTAGCACACCTAGATATGGTTCAACATTAGTTCTAAGATAGAATTCTCAAATTGTAGGATTTCAAGAACATACTTGACATCTTCTTCGGTTCAGATATCTCAATCCAGTCAAACCAAGGCAAGTACAATTTGTGTTAGTTTACCAATTATTTAGTAATCGTTTTATTGCAAGTTTAAACTACGATGCAACACGGAACTCTCTCTGAGAGCATTGACTGATTGACTGTTGGGTATTGGGGGAGTAGTGTAATGAGTATGACCACATCCAAAGTATTATACTGACTGTGTTAGCTTACCCCTCATACACACGGGGATAAGCCATATCGTATCAATAGGGTACAACTGTACAATCCAATCCAGTCATATTCATTGCCTATTCATATCACAATGTTTTAACTGCTGGAGAACTATTTATTTCAAATTGTTTAAAAGTGCATAACTCTATTATTATTTCAATTGTTGGATTATCATGAATTGTACTTTGCTCCCTCCTGACTAGAGACCAACATTTTTAGGTGATTGCGTCGTTGAGGATCTGATGTCTAACTCTGGTCCCGTAGAACTTGGAACCTCAGAATCTTAAGAGCTGGATTAGTATTTATTTTTCTTTTGGAAACAAGTGTAATAATTGAATGATGTATTAATGTTTGTTGTATTTCAGGCTTTTCAAATTGAATAAAATATTTTTTATATTTTGTTAGAATTTTATCTGTATGTGTATCACTGCTTGATACAGCTTACTGCCGCCGTCTCAACAACGGTGCAGGCTGGGCATGATCCGATTCGACCCAAGAAATTGGGACTGGGTCGTGACAGTTGCTATTTGGAATCCTTCCATTTGGGGCTTTCTTGGAGGATTGACACTCATAGGTAAAACCCTCAAATTATGTTTTATTCCTGATTTTAGTGCATGATAGCTTAGGTATAGGTGTCCCCTAGCTACAGTAGAAATTTTATGTCATTTGTATTAGGTTTCGTGTCCGTATCGGACACGTATCACTAGTGTAGGCTAAGTGTTCGACGAAATGCTCGAACCATTTCGATTTGCTATTTTTGCAAATATATTTGAATAGAATCCTAGATCTAGGGTTTGCTTATGGATTTATGTTATTTTTTCCTAGTTTTAGCTTCGTGTCGTATCCACACGGGGACACGAACACGCTGTCCACGCACTGTAAACTGTGTCCTGCATCACGGGGTCAATATCTCCCGACACAGGACACGTAGACATGCCAATTTTGGTGAGGGTGATGGGGCATCGACTGTCACCATCCTCCCAAAAGATGGGATCATTTGGTTGCGTGTGCGAGAAGAAATCCTTCCCGCACTGGTCGTACGGCCTGCCGTTGCGCGCGCAGGAACGCCGCTGATACGCATTTAGAACGGACACGACACGTGTCTAGGACACGGTACAGGCTATCCTAGGGGTAGCCCTACCCCTGGCGCACGTGTATGCAAGGCCACGTGTCACCACGTGGCCTGTGTCGTGCGTGGGACACGCGTGCATGACGCTGCGCACTGTCCAGTGTGTCGTGTGGTGTTTGTGTGGTTTGGACACGATTGTGTCCACTTGGTTGGACACGAATGGGTGTTGTGACACGTGTACACTCGACACATGGATTACCAACCCTAAATTTATGGGATTAGCATGTTTTTGGCTGTCAATTTCATTTCCCCATTTCTCACTGATACGTGCAATTCCTGTTTTCAAATTCTGAACTTAAGTGTTTTCAAAACTGATTTTATTTGATGTTTAATTGCCATATTTGATTCATACATATGTGTTAGTTACTGCTAGGATGGTTACATGTGAGATTGGGTTTGGATTGGTTATTGTTGGGATTTTTCGAATAGGGATTGACTGATATGTAGACACTGTTAGACTGATACACTATGTACTGTTTTATAACCCTGACTTTAATTCCCTGTTTAACTGAATTTTGGTATTTAATTTTGTTGGCCCAATATTTGTATCATATTTTTTAATATGGTTAATCTGTTAAGTTTAGCATTTCATTATCACTAATCTTCATACTATCGCTATAGCATTTCTACTTATACTTATACCTTTGGTGATATGTGCCTATTTATTTACTTAATAGTGATATGAGCTTATCTATCTTAAATTTAATCGGGTTACCAAAATCAAAACTATGTTTTTGATTGTGGTCATTCAATTAAGTTTAATCATTATGATATCACTAACATTTATGCTATCACCTTAGCACTTATAATTAAACTCAGCATTGTCCTAATGTGCATTAAACTTATCATACTTGCTACTACGTATATTGATTTGTTCGTCTAACATGTACATGCAGAAAAGCAATAAGCAAGATCAATGTGCACATATGCAATGAAGAAATTATGGTGGGCCAAAGACGACGGATCCCACAAGATTTCTCTGAACCATCCGACGACATCTCCGGAGCCACGCACTCGGGGGTTCCGCTGCCCGGTCAGCGGACGGGGGTCGAGGGGGCAGCGCCCCTCGTCGGGGGTTCCCGAAAGGTATTCAGTTTTCACAAACTAGATATCTTTGGACAGCTGCCGCCAAAAAAAGTCAGCACCTATCAAAGGAAGAAGCCAAGCCATGCCATCATCATTTCAAGACTCTGAAGAAGCCTGCACCTGCTATAGTATATCTGGAGTCTGTAATGAGTCTTAGGAATAATTGTAAACACAAGAAATAGATGGCAAAATCGAAAGCTAGGGTAGAAATTAGCCAAGGATCATTTTCGGATGCAAATCGGCATACCGACGGTATACCGGTCTATACCGACAGTATACCGATTTTGTTCACAGAAAGTTTTCTGTCTACAAAATCGGCATACCGACGGTATACCGGTTCAGTAACGTTGAAATTCCAACGGTCGAATTTCGAGCATTTAATGATCCCAACGGCTATATTTCTGGCCGTTGCAGTTCCAGACCGGCATACCTGTAATGCCTGTTGTTCGTATTACGTATTTAAGAATACGTGTACGTATTTTATCTCGTATTGGCCATGGTTCATCTTGTTTTGGGTTGGCTTGGGTTGGTTCGGCTAGGCTTGATTAGCCTTGGTTCATCATGAACCAAGGGTGAACCCCCTACCTACCACAACTAACCCCATTTATTAACCTCTTTCCATTCTCTCTCCTCATTACTTCCTTTCTTCTTCATTACTCTCCCCCACCAACCAAGAAAACCCTAACCTAGGCAAGTGCAATCTTGCTTCATGAAGAAACCCACCATTTTTATTGTTCTAACCTCTTCTTTGCAACTTTCTAATCCACATTAGAACTTGTCATTTTCTATTTTGAAGCTTGGATTTTTGTAGATCTAGAATTTAGTCATTTTTGGATTTTCATGGTTTTGATCTATTAAATTCCCTTATTTTCAAGTTTTGATGGTTCCATGTGGTAGAGAATTTCCTTCTACCCAATTTTGACCTTTGGAAAGTTGGATTTGGACTTGTTTTGACCAAGTTATAGACTTTGGAAGCTTAGGGTTCAACCATGGAGTTCCTG
Organism: Iris pallida; assembly: GCA_029216955.1. Classification (NCBI taxonomy): domain Eukaryota; kingdom Viridiplantae; phylum Streptophyta; class Magnoliopsida; order Asparagales; family Iridaceae; genus Iris; species Iris pallida. The sequence continues at coordinate 5,127,439 of JANAVB010036418.1, read as the reverse complement.
CTGTTTGGAGAAGACAGTGAGCAGTGCGCGAGCTTTTTAGCTTATGTCACTGAGCTGTGCGCGCTCTTTAGCGCAGTGTAGTAGACCCCATACGCTGCCTTTTGGAAGCGTATGACTCGCATACGCTCGCTTGCTTGACAAGGAGTCGTATGGAGTCCATACGCTACCTTTTTGGAGCGTATGACTTGCATACGCTCACTTGGATAGCCATGAGTCGTATGGAGTCCATACGCTGCCTTTTGGAGGCGTATGACTCGCATACGCTCGATTGTGTGACAAGGGGTCGTATGGACCTCATACGCTGCCTTTTGTGAGCGTAGGCTTACCTGAGCGTACGCTTACCTGAGCGTAAGCTTACCTGAGCGTAGCTTGACTTGAGCGTAGCCTGACCTGAGCGTATGACTTTTGCACTGAGCGTATGGCCTTGGCTGACTTGGTCTTATGTCAGCATGTCACTTTGGTTTTATTTTCCTTAAGCTTGGCTCTTCTATAGCCCTGTATATTGATATTTTATTAGATATTTTACGCCCATTTTATATCCTTACGCCTTTTGTCATGAACTTGATAATCATGAATTTATTTCATAGGTTTGTTAATAATAATTGAACACGGCATGGCAGGACAAGCATACCTGACATGATTATCTCGAATTGCTGTTGCGACGGCTAACGTGACATGACCTGACAAGAATGACTAACCTGGACACCGTGGATGATTGCGTTTGCACAATAAACCAGTATTGTCTTACATCATGTCTAGGATGGGATCCCTGAGTACCACGGTCAGGGATACCTACTGTAATTAACTAAGAGTAACAAACTAGAATAATTCAGTAGACATGAAGAGATTTCCAGCTACAGGCAATCCCGTTATCTGGGCGCATTAAGTGGACTTGTAGCCTACCGACGAGTAGGGCACACTTCCAGCACACAGTCATGTGGTGCATCCTTCATAATTGGACATTCGACTTGGATAACTTGGATGGTCTGCAGGCCTTGTGGCTGTTGAAATAATCTCATTGCATCTTGCTAGTAACAAGACCTGTGATAACCCTAGCTAGTTAAAGTATCAAGCCGTACTTTGTTTGGCCGTGATTGATTGGATGAAGTTATTCCAGCTTAGTCTTATCCTGATCCTGTGCAAGATTGTGACAAGACACGATTATTGATGCTTGCCTTAACAATAACGATCGGGGGACCAGTTTTGTTCAGGCGAAGGGTTACAACCCCGGTCCTTGTTTGGTTTAAAGGTTGTAACCTGGCTCCCGGAGTAGTTCTGTGTCTTCCCTTCGGTTATTGTCTTATTTGTACCCCGTGCCATGCTTGTCATGTTCTATCTTACTTCAGCAACATGATTATCTATAATGGCCTTAACAATAAAGATCAGGAGTCCAGTTCTGTCCAGACGAAGGGTTACAACCCCGGTCCTTGTTTGGTTTAAGGGTTGTAACCTGGCTCCCGGAGCAGTTTTGTGTCTTCTCTTCATTTATTGTCTTATTACATTATCCATAGTATTTGAGACGGATTTCCATTCAGGTGAAGGATTGCAACCCCGGTCCTTGTTTGGTTTAAGGGTTGTAGTCTGGCTACTTGAATGGTTTTCTCGTACTCAATTATTGTTGTTATTTCTGATAATTTAACTTTAATGTTCCTTACTATATGCTGGTTTTAGTTTCTAAGTGAAGCCTCCTTTGTGGCACTTGCTCTTTCTGGGGTCTGACCCAGCTGGTTTTGTGTGGCCAGATATCGGAGCAGCTCCAGAGGATCCACCGATCTTCCAGCCAGATGATGACCACTAGACGGAACCCTGGCAACGAGTGGGTTTCTTTTTGTCCTCCCACTTATTTGTAAAAATTATTCTTTTGAGGCGTTTAGCCGGCGAGCACGTGTTAGCTCGATTGCATCTTTATTTACTGTCTGTCTACGGGCTGTAACATGATTGACAGATCCTAGGGTTGATCATGTATGACTGAACTCTTGCTAGTCCTGGCATTTTGTACGACTAGCTTCATGATCATCCAATATGTAATGTATGGGACGCCTTGCTATTATATATTTGGTGCTCTGACATCTTGTAATTACTATTGCTTGCTTGTGATTGAGACAATAGGCTTGTTCATGACCTTAGGAGACTGCTGGCTTGTAGTTAAACCCTCATGTATCTAGACAGCCATGACCGTATTGTGAGATGGATTCCATTTCATATACGTAGCTGGCTATGTCTGCCCCCGCTCTCCAGTATTCTGGTTCTGGGGCGTGACATGGTTTAAGTGGTGGCCCATGCAGGTCTTGTAAATCAAAATATGTGAGGGTTTACCGAATAGATGTCTCAATCAGTATTCGTCCTTGATCTCTGCTCGTATCTTCTGAATCCCTGGATTCTTGTCCTGATCATATGCTTGTATCGTTGATCTGTCCTGGTCCTTCCTTATTGTTCCCTATGTCGTCTTCTTCAGCGACATTGTTCGTGGTCCTACCGACCAGCAAGGCGGAGCACCTCTCACGGACCAGTAGCAACCTGGAGATCAAGCCCAGCATTCTGGAGTAGCCTCCAGAGTCGTGCCTTCTGGCGGAGAGCCACCAGTCCAGCCAGTTCAACCTGTAGAACATGATGACGGCACTTTGGTAGGACTCGTCAGGACCTTGATAGCTTCCCAAGATCGGCGTAGAGATGCCTTGCACCAGGCAGTGACGGATGCTTTGACCCGGGGTGGTCATCAGGGTAACAGCGCGGCCAACAGCTTCAAGCGCCTGAACCCTCCATTCTTCGACGGCAGCGAAGATGCGATCGTCGCGGATGCTTGGCTTCAGGATACCGAAGTGATTCTAGAAGCAGCCAGGACTCAAGAAAACGAGAAGGTGGCCGTAGTGCGCCTGCAGTTGTTAGATCTTGCCCGCAGTTGGTGGGCGGCACAGGCCGAGGGATTAGTGGCACCCATTGCTTGGGTAGTGTTCAGAAAGAGATTCCAGACGAAGTATTTTGATGATGTGGCTCGGTATGACTTGCAGATGAGGTTTACCAACCTGAAGCAAGGAGGCAGAACAGTCGATGGTTATGCATCTAAGTTTTCTAGACTCAGTAGGTTTGCCCCCACCTTGGTGGCAACCGAGTTTGATAGGGCCCAGCGGTTCTGGCAGGGGCTGCATTTGGAGATTTTACTAGCAGTTGAGCAGTTCGAACACCAGACATTCGATGCAGTATTGAGGGCGGCTAGGAGGCATGAGTACACCTCCCAGCGGATCGTGGATAGGACCGGAGGTAGGAAGCGGTCCCACAGTCAGATGCACCAATCATCAGCTCCAGTCCCGGCAGCTAGAGGTTTAACTATTGGAACTCCGAGGCGGGCGGCCTCGGTGACGTCGGTTCAGCATTCTACCCCGACGCACCCTCAGCAACAGAAGCAGAAGCAGTCTTCCGCAGTGGGATGTTCATACTGCGGGAAGCCAGGGCATGTGGTGTCAAAGTGTCGCAGAGCACATGGATTGTGCTTGGTTTGTGGTGCCCCGGACCACAGGGTTGGGAACTGCCCGAACAGGGGGAGTTCATCAGCTTTCTCTGGTCCTTCAGTTAGAGGACCAGCGCCAGTCCAGCAGCAGCAGCAGCAGTTGCAGTACCCGCTCCCGAGGCCATTGCTGACGCAGGCCCAGACATTCCAGCAGCAGAGACCGCAGCAGTATGCTCAGGCCCAAGCCCTGATCCAGAGCAGGCAGAGGAATTTTCAGCAGAGGGGACCTGCCCCTAGAGGACATGGTCAAGTGTTGGCCTTGACCATGGGAGAAGAAGGAGTAACACCAGGTGAGGTAGTGGCAGGTACTATTCTCGCCAACACCTTTCCAGCTTCAGCTTTATTTGATTCTGGTGCATCGCATTCATTTATATCTGCACGATTTGCGACACGGATAGGATTGGAGCCCGAGTCGTTATCAGTAAGGCTCAATATACTCACTGGTAACGGACTTGTGGGAGTCGATAGAGTATTTTCCTCGTGTCGAATCGTAGTTAGCAGTAGAGAGTTTCCCACTAGATTGATAGAATTCCCGATGGCCGATTATGATGTAGTCTTAGGGATGGATTGGTTGAGAGACCAGTATGCTAGGATAGACTGCCACATTGGCAGGGTTGTTTTTAGCATTCCAGGAGAGCCGGAGTTTTCTTTCTCTCGAGGCGAGGTTGAGCCTTCTCCTCCAGTATTGCGGATGGCAGTAGCAGCAGTTCAATTGCCCAGGATAGTGGATGAGTTCCCAGATGTTTTTCCAGAAGAGCTTCCAGGTATGCCGCCAGAGCGGGAGATTGAGTTCACCATAGACTTGATTCCCGGGACAGCCCCGGTGTCAGAGAGAGTCTACAGGATGGCGCCATCAGAGTTGGAGATCTTGTACAAGATGATTGAAGAGCTTAGAACCAATGGATTCATTCGTGCTAGTGGATCGCCTTGGGGAGCCCCGATGCTTCTTGTGAAAAAGAAGGATGGTACGTTCAGATTATGTGTAGATTATCGTACCTTGAACTCAGTGACAATCAAGAACAGATACCCTCTCCCGAGGATAGATGACTTGTTTGATCAACTTAAAGGGACAGCTGTATTCTCGAAGATTGACTTGCGCTCAGGATATCATCAGATCAGAGTCAGAGAGCAGGACATCCCGAAGACAGCTTTCAGATCGAGATACGGGCATTGGAAGTTCCTTGTTATGCCATTTGGAGCAACCAATGCACCGACAGTATTCATGGACCTCATGAATCGTATTTTCATGCCTTACTTGGATCAGTTTGTGATCGTATTCCTAGACGACATTCTGGTCTACAGCAAGAATAAGGCGGAGCATGAGCAGCATCTCAGGGTTGTTCTTCAGATACTCAGGGAGCACCAGTTATATGCCAAGTTCAGTAAATGCGAGTTCTGGCTCGATCGCATTTCGTACTTGGGTCATATCATCACCAGAGGGGGAGTAGAAGTGGATCCCCAGAAGATCGTGGCCATTGAGTCATGGCCGGTGCCCAGCACAGTTGCAGAGGTTCGTAGTTTTCTTGGATTGGCCGGCTACTACCGGCGATTTGTTTCGGACTTCGCTCGGATCTCGGCGCCGCTGACCCAGTTGACCCGCAAGGATGCACAGTTTGCTTGGACAGCAGAGTGCCAGGAATCTTTTGAGAAGTTGAAGCGAGGCTTAATGACGGCTCCTATTCTCACGATTTCTGATGGGACCGGAGGATTTTCGGTATACTGTGACGCTTCAGGCAGAGGTTTAGGATGTGTTCTGATGCAGCATGGGAAGGTAATAGCTTATGCATCACGGCAACTTCGTGATCATGAGAGGAATTACCCAACCCATGACTTGGAGCTGGCAGCAGTGGTGTTTGCACTCAAGTTGTGGAGGCACTATTTGTATGGAGATAGGGTGGAGATCTTCACCGACCACAAGAGCCTGAAATATGTTTTCACCCAGAAAGATCTTAACATGCGTCAGAGGAGATGGCTGGAGCTACTTGTGGATTATGATGTCAACCTGCAGTATCATCCTGGGAAGGCCAATGTTGTTGCGGATGCATTGAGCAGGAGAACGGAAGCTTATTTTCTAACAGCGTAACCAGAGTTGTTAGCAGATCTTCAGACAATGGATATTGAAGTTGTTCTCCCTTCCAGTGTGGCCTTGATGGCCAGTATGCAAGTTCAGTCCACTATAGTCGAGAGGATCCGGATGGCGCAGTCGGCAGATTCCAAGCTTCAGCGACTCAGAGCAGAGTGTAAGGCGGGACGAAGACCAGAGTTATGCGTTCATGAGGATGGTACACTTCGATATGGTAAGCGTCTTTGTGTACCCAGCGAAGATATCCGACAGGAGGTCATGGCAGAAGCTCATAGTTCGCAGTATTCCATCCATCCGGGCAGTACGAAGATGTACCGTGATATCCGACAGCATTTCTGGTGGAATGGCATGAAGCGGGAGATAGCTCGGTTTGTCTCTCGGTGTTTGGTTTGCCAACAAGTTAAAGCTGAACATCAGAGACCGGCAGGACTGCTTCAGCCCTTGCCGATTCCAGAGTGGAAGTGGGAGCATGTGACCATGGATTTCGTGACTGGATTACCTAGATCCCCAGCTGGTAGAGATACTATTTGGGTTATAGTTGACCGGCTCACGAAAGTGGCTCACTTTCTTCCATTCAGAGTTGGTCAGTCGACGGCTCAGCTAGCGGCGATGTATCTTAGACAGATTGTCAAATTGTACGGTGTGCCAGTTAGCATCACCTCGGACCGAGATTCCAGATTTACATCGCACTTTTGGCATAGCCTACAGGCGAGTTTAGGGACTCATCTCCAGTTCAGTTCAGCATATCATCCGCAGACAGATGGTCAGTCAGAGCGCACGATCCAGACTTTTGAAGACATGTTGCGGTCTTGCACACTTGACTTCGGTGGTTCATGGAAAGATCACTTGCACCTGGTGGAATTTTCGTACAACAATAGTTTCCAGGCCAGTATCCAGATGGCCCCGTTCGAGGCGCTGTATGGCAGGAAGTGCAGATCCCCGCTATCCTGGGATGATGTTGGAGAAAGACAAATGCTTGGTCCAGAATTGATTGCTCAGACCATTGAAGTGGTCAGAAGGGTCAGAGATCATCTTCGAGTTGCCCAAGATCGCCAGCGTCATTGGGCCGATTCTCATCGGCGCCCTCTCGAGTTTTCGGTCGGCGATCATGTATTTCTGAGGATTTCGCCCAACCGTGGCATCATTCGTTTCGGCGTACGGGGAAAGCTTAGTCCTAGGTATATAGGGCCGTTCGATATCCTAGAGCGAGTAGGAGATGTATCCTATCGTCTCGCTCTTCTACCGTCGCTAAGCGAGGTGCATGACGTGTTCCATGTATCCCAATTACGACGGTATATCCCGGACCCGAGCCACATCCTGGATCATTCGGAATTGGTTGTTGGTACCAACCTTTCGTATGAGGAGAGGCCCGTGTCTATATTGGACCGAAGAGAGAAGATCCTCAAGAACAAGACTATCAAGTTAGTCCGAGTTGCTTGGGATCATCACTCTTTGGGGGAGTCAACGTGGGAGCATGAGGAAGATATTCGATCGCGGTATCCAGACTTGTTTGACTCATGAGGTATAATGTCTTCCTTATGTCTCATGTCTTCGATTCCTTGCTTGAATGAGTGATTGCTTGCCTAGTTATAGTTTGCATGTAATTAGTATAGCTTGTTCCAGTCTCTCTAACATCTTAATTAAATTTCGAGGACGAAATTCTTTTAAGGTGGGTAGAGTTGTAATGCCTGTTGTTCGTATTACGTATTTAAGAATACGTGTACCTATTTTATCTCGTATTGGCCATGGTTCATCTTGGTTTGGGTTGGCTTGGGTTGGTTCGGCTAGGCTTGATTAGCCTTGGTTCATCATGAACCAAGGGTAAACCCCCTACCTACCACAACCAACCCCATTTATTAACCTCTTCCCATTCTCTCTCCGCATTACTTCCTTTCTTCTTCATTACTCTCCACCACCAACCAAGAAAACCCTAGCCTAGGCAAGTGCAATCTTGCTTCATGAAGAAACCCACCATTTTTATTGTTCTAACCTCTTCTTTGCAACTTTCTAATCCACATTAGAACTTGTCATTTTCTACTTTGAAGCTTGGATTTTTGTAGATCTAGAATTTAGTCATTTTTGGATTTTCATGGTTTTGATCTATTAAATTCCCTTGTTTTCAAGTTTTGATGGTTCCATGTGGTAGAGAATTTCCTTCTACCAAATTTTGACCTTTGGAAAGTTGGATTTGGACTTGTTTTGACCAAGTTATGGACTTTGGAAGCTTAGGGTTCAACCATGGAGTTCCTGCTGTTTGGAGAAGACAGTGAGCAGTGCGCGAGCTTTTTAGCTTGCGTCACTGAGCTGTGCGTGCTCTTTAGCGCAGCGCAGTAGACCCCATACGCTGCCTTTTGGAAGCGTATGACTCGCATACGCTCGCTTGCTTGACAAGGAGTCGTATAGAGTCCATACGCTGCCTTTTTGGAGCGTATGACTTGCATACGCTCACTTGGATAGCCATGAGTCGTATGGAGTCCATACGTTGCCTTTTGGAGGCGTATGACTCGCATACGCTCGCTTGTGTGACAAGGGGTCGTATGGACCTCATACGCTGCCTTTTTTGAGCGTAGGCTTACCTGAGCGTACGCTTACCTGAGCGTAGGCTTACCTGAGCGTAGCTTGACTTGAGCGTAGCCTGACCTGAGCGTATGACTTTTGCACTGAGCGTATGGCCTTGGCTAACTTGGTCTTATGTCAGCATGTCACTTTGGTTTTATTTTCCTTAAGCTTGGCTCTTCTATAGCCCTGTATATTGATATTTTATTAGATATTTTACGCCCATTTTATATCCTTATGCCTTTTGTCATGAACTTGATAATCATGAATTTATTTCATAGGTTTGTTAATAATAATTGAATACGGCATGGCAAGACAAGCATACCTGACATGATTATCTCGAATTGCTGTTGCGACGGCTAACGTGACATGACCTGACAAGAATGACTAACCTGGACACCGTGGATGATTGCGTTTGCACAATAAACTAGTATTGTCTTGCATCATGTCTAGGATGGGATCCCTGAGTACCACGGTCAGGGATACCTACTGTAATTAACTAAGAGTAACAAACTAGAATAATTCAGTAGACATGAAGAGATTCCCAGCTACAGGCAATCCCGTTATCTGGGCGCATTAAGTGGACTTGTAGCTTACCGACGAGTAGGGCACACTTCCAGCACACAGTCATGTGGTGCATCCTTCATAATTGGACATTCGACCTGGATAACTTGGATGGTCTGCAGGGCTTGTGGCTGTTGAAATAATCTCATTGCATCTTGCTAGTAACTAGACCTGTGATAACCCTAGCTAGTTAAAGTATCAAGCCGTACTTTGATTGGCCGTGATTGATTGGATGAAGTTATTCCAGCTTAGTCTTATCCTGATCCTGTGCAAGATCGTGACAAGACACGATTATTAATGCTTGCCTTAACAATAACGATCGGGGGACCAGTTCTGTTCAGGCGAAGGGTTACAACCCCGGTCCTTGTTTGGTTTAAGGGTTGTAACCTGGCTCCCAGAGAAGTTCTGTGTCTTCCCTTCGGTTATTGTCTTATTTGTACCCCGTGCCATGCTTGTCATGTTCTATCTTACTTCAGCAACATGATTATCTATAATGGCCTTAACAATAAAGATCAGGAGTCCAGTTCTGTCCAGGCGAAGGGTTACAACCCCGGTCCTTGTTTGGTTTAAGGGTTGTAACCTGGCTCCCGGAGCAGTTCTGTGTCTTCTCTTCATTTATTGTCTTATTACCTTATCCATAGTATTTGAGACGGATTTCCATTCAGGTGAAGGATTGCAACTTCGGTCCTTGTTTGGTTTAAGGGTTGTAGTCTGGCTACTTGAATTGTTTCCTCGTACTCAATTATTGTTGTTATTTCTGATAATTTAACTTTAATGTTCCTTACTATATGCTGGTTTTAGTTTCTAAGTGAAGCCTCCTTTGTGGCACTTGCTCTTTCTGGGGTCTGACCCAGCTGGTTTTGTGTGGCCAGATATCGGAGCAGCTCTAGAGGATCCACCGATCTTCCAGCCAGATGGTGACCACTAGACGGAACCCTGGCAACGAGTGGGTTTCTTTTTGTCCTCCCACTTATTTGTAAAAATTATTCTTTTGAGGCGTTTAGCCGGCGAGCACGTGTTAGCTCGATTGCATCTTTATTTACTGTCTGCCTGCGGGCTGTAACATGATTGACAGATCCTAGGGTTGATCATGTATGACTGAACTCTTGCTAGTCCTGGCATTTTGTACGACTAGTTTCATGATCATCCAATATGTAATGTATGGGACGCCTTGCTATTATATATTTGGTGCTCTGACATCTTGTAATTACTATTGCTTGCTTGTGATTGAGACAATAGGCTTGTTCATGACCTTAGGAGACTGCTGGCTTGTAGTTAAACCCTCATGTATCTAGACAGCCGTGACCATATTATGAGATGGATTCTATTTGATATACGTAGCTGGCTATGTCTGCCCCCGCTCTCCAGTATTCTGGTTCTGGGGCGTGACAATACCGACGGTATACCGGTCGCTATCTGAAAAGTTGCCTTTGAGCTCTTTTCATTGCTTTAGTTATAAATAGCCTTGAACCCCTTCATTCAAGGTTGATGCTTTGAGCCTAAAAATTTATAAACCACCAAAGTCTATCCACAAACAACTCTACAAAGCTTTCATTTGCCATCCACAAATTGTGTTAGAGTTATTGAGTTGAAAAGTAAGATCTTCATCTTATTGTATAAGGAGATCAAAACCTATTATGAAAGGTTGAAGTTGGAGAGTCTTCGTATCCAAACTCTCGATTGAAGTTGGAGAGTCTTCGTATCCAAACTCTCGGTTGAAGTCGGAGAGGCCTTCGGATTAAAGCTCTCGTGTAAGAAGTTGGTGAGTTCTTCGGATCCAAACTCGTGTGTAACTATTTGCTCAAATAGTGGATTAAATCCGAAGAGAGTTCCGGGACTGGATTGCCTCTAGGGAGGATACCAGGATACATCGGGTGTCGGTATTGTTATTGCTTCTTCTCTTGCACTTATATTTTTAAATTGCCAATTAGCTTGTGCTAAGTGCTTGATTAGTTAGCTTGACCCTATTCACCCCCCCCCCCCTCTAGGGTTCTTACAAATTTGATATGTTAGATTCATATACATTGTGTTGGACTACTGCTAGGATGTTACATGTTAGATTGGGTTTTCACATTGGGTTTAACTGTTAGATTAGATGTTGTCAAAGGGAAATGGATTTCGAATTTGGATTAGACTAAAGTATGAACTGCCATTGCCATGTTCTTTTTACTGATTTGCATATCACAACCTGAGATTGGTTCACTGTTTCCACACACACACCCTAACTATTCACTGTCATTTGATTCTTCTTCTTGAAAACTTAAATCTGAGAATTAGCTCACTGTCACATGGTACCCTATCTAAACAAACACCTAAACTGTAATGTTGTTTCCTATATTCCTGAACACATGATACACTCACTCACTCACTGATTTTAACTGCCACCTTGACACACAAGTGACACATCTCCTCAACCTTACTGTTACACTTTAATTCACATTGAAACCCTATTAATTCACTATCACATATACATGTCCACACCCTCACTAATTTTTACTGAGATTGCTAACACTAATTCCCAAATTTTACACTATTGACACACTCTACTGTTTACATGTATACACACACACACACATGAGACACTCTTCAAATTTCTGTTAACACACCCACTATTTCCTATCACTAAACTGTCACACACTAACCTATTTGACACTATGCTCATTTCACACACCATGCACACATGCTCTACACACACACCCACATGGTTGCATGTACACATAGACACATATCCACATGTGTCTCTCCCTATCTCTATATATGTGACATATCATAATGTAGCCTATATGAGTTTGAGTGTGATCTTTATATAAATTAAATATATTATTAATGTATGTATATGTGAATGATAAACTATATTAACTTAATGTATATATGTATATGTGTGGAAAGTGTGAAATGGACTATATGTGACTAGCCTATGGCTCATAGCCTGTGTGTATGGCATGGATGCCAGTTAAGGTGTGTTTTTGGCTTGTATAGCCTAGATATTGTGTGTGTATGCTAGAATAGGCTGGTTAGGCTTAGTAAGACTTGTTTGGGTTAGGCTTGACCTAGTTGACCTAGTTTGACTAGTGTAGTTGACTAGAGTTGACCAAGGGTTGACTTTAGCCTAGATTGACCCCAAACATCATGTAGATGCATTGTAGCAGTCTATTATATTATTTTAGACTTGTAGTGACTTGTACTGATTTATAGGAGACAAACACCACTCCTCGGACAGTAAATTCTATTCAGATATTCTGGATACCAGGCGAGTACATTCTCTGATCATTTCATATACTGTTTAGAAGTATATTTCCTGCTTTAGATTACTTTACTTGATGCTGACACGTTGGTAACACGGATTAGTACTATATGGATCTTGTCGTGCGATATTATCCCCTTAACGAATACATCGGGTATTTCATGTTTGTGTACTTTATCATGAGCATCGTGTACTCCTTGTGTTCGTGCTTTTCGCGTACAAATCGTGTGAAATTGTATATACTTATGTGCTTATATGATCTTCGTGTACGACTATACTTCGTGTGCAATAACATAACTTGGCTAGATCCTTGTGTATTGATTGGGGCGGGGGAGTAGAAGTGGTTATGTATTCAATCCAGTAGATTACTCGTGTGCAACCTCTTTAGATTACTCGTGTACAACATCGTGCCGTTTACATAACCGTCTTGTACTCTGAATCACTAGCACTGTTAGTTCTCATATATATTGTATCTATTTACTTACAGTCTTCTTTTTTACATCATGTTGTTTTTCAGTTTTCTGTATCTTACTCTCTAACATGTTTATATTTCCTAACCCGTTATGATTTGTTGAGATGTACTGTACTCGCTCATGTACTGACTGGACCTGTTGAAAATATTACAGAGGACGAGGCTGAGGCGTTCTGTCCCACCTATTACGGTGCGACCCTAGAGGACTGTTGTGACCTGGACCAGCAGCAGGACCCTTTAGCAGTGGATGACACTCCCTTAGATTAGGATGTCTTTCATTGTATCTATTTCTGGATTACTGTATTGAGATTCTGAGATGTTATTTGGGATATGTATTATCTTAGATACTTAGACTTATCTAGATTGTATCTCTGTGGATTTCATTATGTTCTTATCTATCTATCTATCTTTTATCATGCTCTACCTTAGATGTGATTGAGACTGTATTTGCTATGTCACCTCCATTCGGAGTGTATATACTGTACAGGTACCTTATATATTGTTAGATGTTTGACCTAGGACAACGTTCTACCGCCGACACTGCGGCGTAGGCTGGACGTACCCACTTCTCGTGTCCTTACTCTAGGGTGCGGGTCGTGACAGGCAGTCAGTAGTGGTGTAGGTCGGGTGCGGACAGGACCGACCCACGGGATTGGGTTGCCCTATCCAGATATAGTTTTGGTTTTGCTTGCCCCTTAATATGTAGGCCGATCCTAGAGGATATCCGTGACCCCGACCTCTTATGGGATCACGTTGAGCCTGAGGGTTGTCCCATTCAAGGAGGGTTGTCCAATTCCGAAATCTTGTTTGACTTAGGGGCTGTTTGGTAACGATGAAGTGGGGGGAGGAATCCCACTTCAGCCGGATTTTGAGCTTGGAAGAGTAGTTCCGGTGTTTGGTTAGAGGGGGGAAGGAGAGGGGAGCTTGGAATCCCACTTCCTGTTGGGGGAAAGGAAGGGGGGTTTTGGGCCACTCCACATCCGGAGTTGGCAGCCGGATGTGGGTGGGAATCCCTTTTTTTTGCTTTTCCTAAAAAAAAAAACAAATTGTTGGGTTCATTTTGCTTTGGTTTTGGGCTACTCCACATTCGGAGTTGGCAGCCGGATGTGGGTGGGAATCCCTTTTTTTTTGTTTTTCCTTAAAAAAAAACAAATTGTTGGGTTCATTTTGCTTTGTTTTTTTTTTTGTGGAATTTTTTTGGCAGCCGGATGTGGTTTTTTTAATCAGCCGTATGTGGTTTTTTTTTTTTTTTGGATTTTTTTTGCAAAGGATACTATATCCATAATAATAATTACTAATTGGGAAATAACTTCTCAAGATGCATGGAAATTTGAGCTTAATATTGCTAAATTATTTAATTTTATAATCTAGCAAAAACTAATTATTTAATTTTTATTAATTTAAATTAATTTAAAGCTAATTATTTCACTATGTTAACTCTGTTAATTTATTAAACTAATTATTTTATTTATTAAAGCTAACTATTTCACTTTCCACTTTCCACTTTCCTATCTCAACCAAACACATTCCTCTGATTTTTTACTTTCCACTTCTCACTTCCTTTCTCAACCAAACACATTTTTTTCCTATTGGGGGACAAAAAAATACATGGATTCCTATCCCACTTTCCTCTTTGAAAGTCCAAATCCATATTTTCCAACACTTACGGTTTACCAAACAGGCCCTTATTCTAAAGTCGGCCCTGGGTGCGGGTCAGGTGTGGGTGCGAATGCAGGTGCGAGTGCAGGTTGTGGTGCGGGTGTGGTCCTTTGGACCGGGATGTGGCACCCGGGTCGAGTTTGTACGCATTTGGACTAGGAGTATATAACACAATTACCTTTTTCGAAATATATTATATAATTTTATTTATTTAATAAAATAAATCATTTGATAACCATCATTAAAATATAAGAGTATTTCCAACAAAATAAAAAATACTACCATTCGTGTATATGTCATCTAAAATATATGACAACAAATCAATAGTTTTATAAATATTATTATTGAATAATATAAATGATAAATATTTTAAAAAATTATTTATCAAAGACCAGGGATTTATCAACACCTTAATTTCTAGTATTACAATAAAGAAGATGTAAAAATAAAATAAATAAAATAAATAAATAATAAAATAAATAAAATAAATAAAGGAAGATGTAGGCCCCGGGTCAAAAACCTGGACATATCCGGATGCAAGACCAACACAAGCAGAACCCGACCCGAAAGTAGCCCTAATTTGCAGAGGCCGGTACCAAATTGGACTCGTGCTTTAGAAATTTAGGGTTCGGAGGATGGGGAAGGAATTGGAAAGAAAGCGCGGGAGAAGTAGGAGAAGAGCGGAGACCAGCTCCTCCTCTTCTCCTTCCTCTTCGTCGAGCAGCGGTGGGAGTCCGGTGAGGAGGAAGAAGAGGAGCCGCAGCAGCCGGAACTCGTCGTCGAGCCGGCACCGAGAGAGCAGCAGCAGCGGCAGACGTCGGCATGAACGGAGCCATAGATCGTCGTCCGGGAAGAAGGAGAAGGAGTCGAAGAAGAGGAGTAGGAGGAGGCACAGACGCAGGTCCAGTAGCAGCTCTTCTTCCGGCGATGGCGGTGACGATGTTCCCGAGGAGCAGCAGCGCGGTTGCTCGGATCCAGAGGCGCTCGCCCGCCAAGTTCTCGAGAGGTTCCCCGAAGTCGCCGGCGATCTCGAACAGGTAACACCATATTCCTTCTCGTCCAGATGCGTGTCGTATCCGCTGTGTCCGCGATTTCAACCCACTGCGTCTTCTGGAGAGTCCATGCTTTATGGAGGAGAAGATATTGAAGATTATAGCTCATATAGGCAAAATCAGTATGCTTTCTCACACTCCCAATCCAAGTTCAATTATGTCTACTGCTTGCCCTAACAGCTCATTTGACCGGTAGTCAAGCACGGACATCCAAAAATGGGTGTCTCGTTCTTATCTCATTGCATCGCACACGTTTCGGCCACTACACACTCAGCAATACATTAAGGCTCTCTAAAAGATGTGTCTTGTCTGCGTCGCAGTGTTCATGCCTGTGCAACCTAGCTAATAGTGGCCTATCATTCTTCCTGACCGAAGCATCTATCAGTATCCATTGCACATGTCCAAACCAGGGATATATGTACATGAAACCAAATAAAGTTGAACAAGGAAGGACTTTGTGTAATGCACTTTGAACAAGTTTGACGCTTTAGTCTACCTTACAATAGACACGCCCTAAATGCAATTATATGCACCATTCGGTCTACTGAATTCTTACGCTGTTGCTTACTTCCATTGTTGTCGGCCTTTGACAATAACTAGTACGAACACCTGCATATGTGATACAAATTATCTACAGTGTCCTAAAACCTGTCAACCTGGCCCAAGTTGCTTTTGGAAGGTAACCTAACCTTTCATATGTTTAAACCAAAGCAAATTAATAGGGTCTTATAATGTATTTGTTAGAACAACTTGTTCCGGTTAGCCTATACCTAATTTACAGTGGCGGAAAGCTATGAAGATGGAAACTTCAACCCCTACAACACATCAACTTCTATGAGTCTATACTTATGGATGCCTATAGATAATCCAAATTCTTGGATACGTGTTGAAGGTGTCTGAACCAATAAATGAACAACATTCTATAGCTGAACCTAAACATTAGTTTCATCGAGACCAAGCTTCAAATAGCTATCTTGAACCTCGCCGAAGTTATTTCTATTGTATAGTTGGTACATGATAACTTTTGTCCTCTCACATACAGTGACTTAAATGCATCAGGGTCCCATTGACGGTTTTTTTAGCAATTGACTTCTCACCAATCAACTGTAGCTTATTCCATTGCCATGCCCACTGTAGCCTTAACAAAAATGATATCCTTTATTACTGCCTCAATCAAAGTTCGTTTAGGCCTACCCCTTATTCTAGCAGCTTCTTTTTACTAATATGTTTTCGCTCCTCCTAAGTGGCATCTATTGGCCTATGTTGTACATGTCTGAATCATCTAAGATGTTTTTCTCTCATTTTATCCTCGATTGGTGCCACCTCCACTTCCCACAAATACCCTCATTTCTGTCCTATCTTTCAATGTATTCCACTCATCCAATTTTGCATATTCTCATTTCAGCTACTCTTATCATAAAATTGGGACATACTTTTACCCTCGAATCAATAAATCGAAATAAAATAAAATAATGAAAACTTGACAAACTCAAGATAGGAAGCTAAATATGCTCAAATTAAATGTACTCTAATTAAAACTACTCAATTAGTGTTCCAAAAATCGGCCCAAGCGGTCGTCGGCCGAACCAAAAACCCCTTGTTCGCCCCCCTGTGCGCCTGTTAGGCCCATGTTCGGGCCTGTTCGGTTCGGTCCGGCTGTGCAGATTTTGAGATTTTTTTTGAATTTTTTTATTTGATTTTTTATATTTAGTTGTATTATGGATATGTTGTTTGAATTTTAAGATTGGATTTGGATTTAGAACATTGAATTTCAAGTTTGTAATACAGATTTCAAATTTAAATTTCAAATTTTAAAAAATTATGAATTGTATTATGGATTTAGAACAAGTTTGGATGTCAAATTTCAAATTTGTATTGTGAATTTCAAATTCAAATTAAAAAAAAATTCAGTTCGGCGCTTAGGTGCTAGGCGACCCTCCGCCGCTCTGAATCCGTCTAGCAAATTTTAGAACACTGACTCAAATTAGGATTCAACGGGAACTAAAATAGCCCTCAACTCTCCTAATTATTTTATTGCTAAGATTGTGTTTGGTATCACTTGTAGATCTACCAAAATCTTACTAGGAACTATATTGGTTCCCAAAACCCAATATTACCTTGGTCGCCACTGGAAGTCTTGCTCAAGTGAATAGTCGTGATCATTGCCACCATATAATCATTTCCCATCAAATGGGGCCACCTGCACAACTCCAAATTTAGATCCTTCTGCCGGAAGAAAGACAAACTTTTATGACTAGCTAGATAGTGTGAAGCCTCTAAGTTGGTATCATAGTGACAATGATAGAATCTGGTCTAAGTCAAGCTTACCCTGAACCATGGTTCACAGCATTGGTATCAGATCAGTATCGGACCTTATTAATTGGCAGTTTCAGTGCGGTTTCGGGGGTGTCGGAGGGTTTTGGTGATTTTGCGAACTATGACGTGAAACTAGGAGACCAACTGCATATAGGAAAACATAGTGACCTGGTTTAGACTTGTGAAATAAGGAGGTTGCAGTGTCGATTGTTCATTCTTATTGGTTATCCTGTAACCATGTGTTTCTCAGAGTGATTGACCACACATTATGCACCTCCATGCACATGCCTTATTCTTTGCAGCCTACATGCAAAGATATACAGCTATTACATTAATGTAAGTGGTTAAAAAAAAGTCAGATATCATACCTTTGATGGTTTTTGACCTCTCTCTTCATCCTAGAAAAGGTATACAATGAAACAAGTTATAAATTATAATGTGTTTGGATAGCCATGAGTATAAAGGGATGAAAAGAGCACCAATACAAGGTTCGCAGTATTGGTATCAGAATCGGTATCAGACACTTCCTATGAGTATTGGGATCGGCAGTGTCGATGGTTTCGGATCGGAGTATCTGATTTGTTGGAATCGAAACACAAATAATTATTAATAATTATTAAAATTTTAGAAAAATATATTATATATTTAGGCATAATTTTAAGTGTTTTATGCGTTATTTATTAGTAATTTGGAATTAAATGAAGTAGTAGTCACCTTGCCGATTGGTTTACCTGCAACAACTAAGTTTTCTTCTTTTTACATCCTTTTACAACCTTCCTATGCTTTTACACCCTTGTTGGTTGGTCTATTCCGTTCAATTTTTTTTGCCGAATTAACTGAAAAAGAGACCCTGTTGTCGGTATCGATATCGGTCGGTATCGGATCGAGACATGCCAAACAATATCGATATCGGCTGTATCAGATCGGTATTGGCCGATACTGCAAACTATGCAATATACTACAATGCAAACCATCTGGCTTTCACATGTATGCATAGATCCACATACACTTGCAAAAACACATTTTAACAACATCAATGCAGTATTGTTCCTTAAAATTAAACTTGCATTTCAAAAGCTCCGCTTTAATTCCTATTTCCTACATGGTTGGACCATGTTTAAAATAAAAGAAAGTGTTGGGAAATACAGACCCATATTTTCTTTACCCTATTTTGGATAAGGAACCAATAATTTTTAACATATTTTTCAATAAAGGAAGCTGTAGGTCCCGAGACCAAAACCTGGGCATAACTGGATGCATGACCAACACAACAAAACCCGGCCCAATAACAACCCTAATTTGTAGAGACAACTACCAAATTGAACTCGTATTTAGGAAATTAGGGTTCCGAGGACGGGGAAGGAATCAGAAAGAAAGCAAAGGAGAAGTAGGAGAAGAGCAGACACCAACTCTTCCTCTTCGTCAAGCATGGAAAGTCCGATGAGGAGGAAGAAGAAGAGCTGCATCAACTGGAAGTTGTCGTCGAGCCGGCATCTAGAGAGCAGCGGCTGACACTGTCACGAGCGAAGTCACAGATCGTCTGGGAAGGAGAAGAGGAGTCAGAGGAGGCATAGAAGCAGGTCACTAGCAGCTCTTCTTACAACGAGTATGTTTTCGAGGAGCACATTTGTTTGGATCTAGAGGTGCTCGGTCATCAAGTTCTCGAGAGGTTCCCCGAAGTTGCCGACGATCTCGAGCAGGTAATGACATGCCTTCTCGTTTCCGGTTGGTCATGATATGTCCGATAGAGCACAATACCGACATTACCGGTTTTTGGAGGGTATGTGCTTCCTAGAGAAGAATAGATTGAAGTGAATGACTCACATTAGCAAAAGCAGTATGCTCTCTCACAACCCCAATCCGAGTTCAATTAGGTCTACCCTTGCTCTAACAGCTCGTTTGACACGAACACCACAAAAATAGGTGTCGTGTCCACATTGCATTGTGTGGGACATGTTTCAGACACGATGCACACTAGAAGACAGAATGTTGCTCCAAAATGTGTCTTGTCCATGCCGCAGTGTTCATCTCCATGCCACCTAGCTACAAAGATCATTCTTCCATAAGGTGCATCTATCGTTCTCCACTGCACGTTCCTAAACCAGAGATAAGTTTACACAAAACCAAATAAAGTTGAACAAGAAAGGACTTTGTGAAATGCTCTTTAACAAATGAGTTTTGATGCATCAGACTACCTTACTATTGACGCTTCTCTCAAAAGAAAAAAAACCCTTACAATTGAGACAACATAACTGCAATTCTATGCACCATTTTGTCTACTTAATTGTACACATATCCATCTTATTTTTACCAGGCTTGTATTTGACATTATCGGGACACTGCGTCTTGTATGTTTAAACTCGGATATGCCATTGCTTAATTTCGTTGTTGTCGGCCTTTGACAATAACTAATACAAACACCTGAAATGTGATTCAAATAGGATACAACTAGGTTGTCAACTCGCATATCTTATCGTGAATCTATTTTCTTGTGTATCGTATCGTATATCGTGTGATACAGTAACTCTAGGAGTTTAGGTATATACTTCTAATCCATATATGAACACGATTTAACATAATTTATAATAAAGTTTTTATTTGTTTCATTTTTACAAGTCTATCTAGTTCAAGAATCTTGATTTTTAAGTATACATTACATGATTCAATTAAAAAAATGATACTACCTATCAGCCTATAATGTATCACTCAGATCAGTCGATACACAATGAATTGGTAGTATAGCATATCGTATCGTTTCATAAGATACGTATCGTGTATCACAAGATACTAACAACACAGCTACAGTTTCCTAAAACCTGTCAACTTGGCCCAAATTGCTTTTGGAAGGTAGTCGACCTATCATATGTTTAAACCAAAGAAAATATAATAGGGTCTTATAATAAATTTGTTAGTAGTTCAACCCCTACAGTGGCACAAAGCTATGAAGCCTGGAAACTTCAACCCCTAGAGTATACCAACTTCTATGAGTCTGTGATGCCTATAGATAAACCAAATTCTTGGATACGTGCTGAATGTGTCTAGTTCGCAGCATACATTTTGTTGATTAATTTATTATGAAATATAAGAGAAGACAAGATTGATCTAGATTTGATAGTCAGATTGCCAGTATCTAACACTAGAAAGTCTACTTTTTGGGAACGCTGAGCCAATTGCTTTGTCGATTTGGAAATAGAAGTTTGATGGAATCCTTGATACTTCTTATGTTTTAGAAGTAATTTTTTTTTACCCACAGGGGAGCTGTGTTTGAACTGTTTTCTGTATAGAGATTTGATTTTGCTTGGTGTTTCACTTTTAATATGAAATTAGTAGTTTCAGTTGAATATGTAAGCCACAATTTATATTACAAATGATGAATCACCTTTCATATTCAGTATATTATGTTTTTTTGTATCTATAGCTTTTGTTGATTATCCTTAAATTGATATTTAGTGAAACATCCTATTGGAGCTCTAGCCTACAAGGAAAATAAAAGTTGGCATGAAAAGAAGGGAAAGAAACATGGTCTCATTATCGTTAAGAACTGAAAACTATACAATCTATTTATAGCTAAACCTACGCCATTTGACATTATTGTATCTTTATTTCGTTTTATGTTCTTTGGACATTTCAGAAGAGTATTAGTCAGACAATTGTCTGTATGCATTCTCAGAAGTATATACTTCTGCACAAGTGAACAAAAATAGAGATTGGTGGACATTTCTAAAAATAGAACTGTACTAGGAACTTTGTATGATATAAAGAACCTTTTGAAGCCCTTTCTTTCCAATAAGAAGTGTGAGGTTCTCTTACTATCCCACCACCTAACACAAGGTTAATTGCTTTTAGTAAATTTTTTTTTTTCACTTTTGCAGCTACTTCAGATGATTGACAATGGGCAAGGTGTTGATATAAGGGGAATATCCAACAAATCATTGGTGAAGATTTTGGAGAAACTTTTCTTTTCGTTGAAGCTCGAAAAAAGTGAAAAGGGAGTTTTCTTGCTACCTCCAGTTGCTCAGCACACTTTGGATGTCATTGGTCCATTATTGCAGCCACATCTTAAATCTGGAGATAATCCCTTACCTTCTTCTGGATCACCAATTATAGTGGGGTCGGCACAATCTGATCTTGATAAGATGAGAGGTGAAGCTGATACCGAATCTACAAGACTGCCAGATACGGATGGGAAGAATGATCTTTCAGCACCTTCTAGAAGAAGGTAATTCTTTTGCCATTGTTGTACATTTTGTACATGTGTTTAGAATAGCATGTATACCACTGCTGTCGTTGCTATCACTACTATGGGCCTTGTTATTAACAAAAGTGATTGTGGGCCTAACCCTCTCTATGAACATAATGAGTTATGCATGACTTCAATTATGATTTTGGAACCACATCCAAATTATGTTTCGTGAATTACCAAATCTGGAGTTTATAAAGTTTCTCATCGTTTTGTTTGATACAAAAGAAAAAACTATCTAAAGAAACTAACTTAGAATCTTGAATTGTACAAAATAAATTAATCATGTTATTTTTATTAATTATAAAAAAGTATAGCACATACTGTTGTAGTAAGTTTTGTCCTTAATATTAAAATTAAAAATTCTAACATTTTTTTTTTGAAAAATTAAATAAAATAAATCACAATCAATATTCACAAACATAATTATTGTACACTACTCTTTTAATCTTCATATGGCAATTCATCATTAAAACTTATATTTTAAACATTGAAAGGGGATCAACTGTGTGATGGAAGGCATTTCCAGGACTCCTTTTGATTTTCTTGACAATTTTCTCGATTGGTTCAAACTTATATATATATATATATATATATAT
Organism: Iris pallida; assembly: GCA_029216955.1. Lineage (NCBI taxonomy): Eukaryota > Viridiplantae > Streptophyta > Magnoliopsida > Asparagales > Iridaceae > Iris > Iris pallida. The sequence continues at coordinate 5,105,149 of JANAVB010036418.1, read as the reverse complement.
ATATATATTATATATATATATATATATATATATATATATATATAATGTTGTGTGGATGGAATAGCTGTGTATTCCATTCTGTGTATTGGATAACACGTTCAGTTTTGTGGTTTGAAGACATACTGCTAATCCCTAGATCCTGAGGTAGTATTGCAGAGAGGAAGCCAATATTGTAAACAATATCTCTTAGATGGTGTGAGTACCATCAGTGTAGCCGTGTGTAAACCATTCGTGGTACATGGGGCCCAAGTAAAACACTGGAGGAGTTTTGTGTGATATACTGATTCTGTTATGAGCAGTATCAAATACTAGTCATACAAAGGAAAGGCCTCTTATGTACTAAACTCATCCTAATTATGCATTAGATATGTATTAAATCCATTATGAAAATAGTAACTGGTCATAATCTCCTTTGTTGGCCTTTCTCATGTGATTGTCATTACTGCTTAAATTCCTCTAATTTACTTCTCTTTTCTCTATTCGTTGATAGGCTAGTTAACAAAAATATTGACTGCATCTTATATGATCACTTGTGTTCTGTCCAAGCTAGTTATTGAAATTCTCATCTTGAAACAACATTTTACAAATACCGTCTGAAAGCATTATTTCTAGTTTCTATCAAAATGGTAATAGAGAAGTTGGTACTTGATAGTGCATGCTTATTCGAGTTTATCAAATACTAGTCATACAAAGGAAAGGCCTCACATGTATTAAATTCATCCTAATTATGCACTAGGTATGTATTAATTCCATCCTCAAAATAGTAACAGGTAATAATCTCCTTTGTTGTTGGCCTTTCTCATGTGATTGTCATTACTGCTTAAATTCCTCTAATTTACTTCTCTTTTTCTATTCATGTATAGGATTAACAAAAATATTGACTGCATCTTATATGATCACTTGTGCTCTGTCCAAGCTTAGTGACTGAAATTCTCACCTTGAAACAACATTTTACAAATACCTTCTGAAAGCGTCATTTCTTGTTTCTTTCAAAATTGTACTAATAGAGAAGTTGGTAGTGCATGCTTATTTGAGTTTATTTTAGAAAAAATTTGAAAATCTGACTATATGATAAAATTCTTGTTTTTTTTATTGTAGTACAATCTATTGAGACTCCTAGGTATTATTTTTTATGATGAAGAATACTTATTACTATATCTCTACTATTATACTGCAGCTTCGAAACGGCTAAAAAATGAGCCGTCCAAGCTGTATGTATATCCTCCATTAAATAATAATAAGCAATTTTTAAATTTTTAAAAAAAACGTATGTATCTACTTGCATAGTTAAGAAAATAAATAAAAATTCTACAATCCTTCTAACTACGTGAACATATGAAAAATCCTAAAATATACTCAATATTCAAATTATATTTAAACTAAGTACATGGTATTATCTAACTAAATACATATCCAAAATTCTAAAAATATCTATAACAAATGCTAATTAAAATATATTCAAATCATATTTAAAATATTTAATATAATTTAAATTTTTATCTAATTTTTCAACAATATCATAGTTTTTTTTTTGTACGTGCAACGCATGTGAACATGACTAGTTCATCTATAGTATATCTTCTCTTATAGGACACCGTATATAGTTTTCCTTGTAACAAGGAGTTTTACTTTCACTGAGTTCACATATATGTTTGACTTGATCTGTGTGGACTTGCTCCTAAAATTTCTTGACTTGCATTCATCATATGTTTCATGATATGATATATTTGCACGTTCAGGGTAATTGGACCTGAGATGCCATCTCGTGAGCTATTAGCTGCAGCTGCTGAATTAACAGAGGCAGAAACATTGCTTAGGTACCTAACCGTACTCTTTTTTGTATGTTTGTATTCTAGATGGAAGCAATTATGACGTGAGAACAATTAATTTTATAGTCTGCAGTATTTACATGTCTTGATGGTTTTGATTCATCCATTCCACCTTTAATTCTGTTATCCATTATCCACACTTAAAACTTGTTTGTGTATTTTTATTTTGATACAATTTTTTTTTATTTAGGGAAGCTGATTTGGAAGCAGATGATGGTTTGCTTATAGGACCTCCTCCACCTGCCATGGTTGCTGAAGCTGAATCAGCAAATGAAGCCGAGCGGTTTGAAGAGGTACGAGAGCTTCAATTGTTTGTATAACTAGTATTTAATTGGTATTCTTTCTGTCAGTTTGTCACTTAAATAGGCTACGACATGGCCACTGGTCTCAAACAATCCAGGGCTGCCAGGCCATGTACCTTATTTTATTTACCGGCATGTTAGTCTAAATAACACAGCTCATGTTGCATAGCAACACAATAATAGAGAGGATTAACACAAAAAATTTCTGTGGATATGGTTTCAAGTTGAAGGCAGTTGCTCTTTTTACATCCAAAAATTTGTTTGTTACAAATTTTACGAGCAACAATGTTGCTATCTTGGCCATGGGTTGCTATCTTCTGTTGTTTGTGACTAGGACTTCAGTCCACTGTTCTAAATTTCGCTAGGCGGAATCGGTATGGCGGAGGGCCGCCTAGGCGGTCGAACACGTGTTTTTTTAAAATTTGAAATTTGAAATCCATAATACAGATTTGAAATCCATAATACAAATTTGAAATCCAAACATGTTCTAGCTTTCTAAATCCATAATACAATTCATAATTTTTTTTGAAAATTTTAATTTTTTGGATGTTAAAATTTGAAATTTCAATGTTCTAAAATCCAAATCCAATCTTAAAACCAAAACAACATATTCACAATACAGCTAAGCATAAAATAAATCAAAAATAAAAAAATTCAAAAGCTGAACATCCGAACAAGGCCGCACATGGCCGAACGACATGCGCCTAGCTAGGCCGAAAATGGGGTTTCTGGTGCGGCGGCCGCCGCCGCCTAGCGCCTAGGCCCGAAATTTAGAACACTGCTTCAGTAACTAATTTTAGTTATACACAAGACCCATCTTTCCATGTAGAAGATCACTGCAACATAGTGATTGTAGGGATGTTATTGCGGATATTGGGCAATATAGACACAATATAGGCACAATGCAATCTTAAGGTTAAATTCAGTCCAAGTATGAATGTGTGCTGCATATAACTGTGTGTGTGAAAACATATTGCAAATTCTTGAAAACTCTATGATATAGCGAAGTGCGACTTAAATGACAGGAGATATAAGACTAGAGAAAAAGCGGAGGAAAACTAGATGGATAGAGAAAAGAGATGCGAGAGTGATGTAAGAAAGGGGGACCACTGCTGCTAAACCCCATTACCCACTGTTTTCCCCAGCAGAAACCAGCAATGTCGCATCCATCGAATTTAGGAATTTTTCAACCAGTGGCTTGGAAAGGAGAAGTGGATGAGACACAAGAATTGGGGATTATGCTTGGATCTAGAATTACTCGGTTTATAACAAAAATTAGTGGAGCTTGGCCTAAGTGATAAGTTATAACATAAAGTAGGCTCGTGCCTATTATTTGTTATATTATAATGGAAATGTTACTACATTTGTAGAGCTTTTGGTCCATTACAACCCCTCCTGTTCTTGTATTTAGATATCTTATGCTATAACTGGATTCTGGGCCCTGTATAATGGCCTTTCTTTACAAAACAATTGCCAAACAAAATTCAGACCTGCCTTTGGTCCGTCATACTGCTGGAAAAGAACTATCTTTATAATAGTTTGTCCTATTATAATGGCCCATTCACTATATCACTAGTAGGCGCACTGCGCACACCAGTTTTCTATGAAAATTTGTTTTACCTTTTGTTGAGTTCCAAAAGGCAGTCGGCATGGAAGATGGACGAAGAGAAGTGAGGATGGCTAACCCAAGTTTGGTGGAGAGAAATAATATTTGTGGGGTAACCAACATATACTCCACAGGAGGTTTTCTTCTTATGTATAATGATCAAGAAGACAAGAACACAGAACTATATGAACAGTCGGATAAGTCAAGAATACAAATTTAGACTTGTAACCTCAATATGGAAACTGAATATAGAAAGGTAGACTTATGACTAATTCTGTAACATCAGACAAAATCTAACAGACCAAATAACCTACCTATCCTAGAATAGACCCAAAACATACTATATTCTTCTAAACTCCCCCATCAAAGTTGACATGTTAGAAAACATGTGCAACTTTGCAACACAATAAAGGACGTGCAATAGGCTTGTCATCGATTAGATCATTGAGGGAGATTTAGGAAGGAGAAGTGGTCGTACAAATGGCGACTGGATGCCAATGTCAGCTATACACGCAAACGAAGAGGGAGGCAACCAACATGGCAATGCATAGCGACAAGGGAGGCATCCATCTTGGCAGGGTGAGAGGACCAAATTTGAGGTTGGAGCCTGTCAATGCTGCATGCAGCTTGTGCTGGAGTTAAGGTGGCCAGTATTGAAGACAACTTAAGCCGGAGTTGGAGGTGGTCGATGTTGCATGTGAACAGGGTCAGAGTTTGAGGGTAGCCGATGTGGTGACAGCTTAGGCTGGAGTTGCAGGTGGCTGATACTAAAAAAATTTAATAACCAACATGCTCTTTGTAGGAGGGTTTCTTCTTATTTATGATAATGAAGACATAATGATAGACACAATATAGAAAGAGTCCAATAACTCAAGAATACTAATATAGACTCAATAGCAATAGATAGACTTTTGACTCTAATTTTTACTAAATCTAATAGACTCAAATAGCCTGCTTATCCTAAAATACGCTCAAAACATACCGCATTCTTCTATAACCTTTGTAACGGGTCATAACTATCGACACTGTCCCAGTTACCGTCATGACTTCTTTCTTACCTATAGCTAGCTAGTCCATGTTAGTTCTATTACAACCATGACTTCTCTCTTAATAGTCGAGAGTTTATCAACCCACAATAGATAGGTCGAATAAAATGTAAATTCTAAATGTAAACTGGTGTCTAGCAATCCAAAACACTGGCAAGCCTAGACTTAACACACTCAGGCTAAAGGTTGCCTGCAGTAGCAGCTGCTGCAATCGGCAGCTAAAGTTTGGTGGGAGAGGTTGAAATAGTGGAGGTATAGGTTAGTTTATGGATAAATCCAGGTGGTAGCCATGTCCAATTTTACCACTGCCTTGAAGGATATCTTGCAAAGGAACTGGATTACCTGTGAATAAATATGCAAAAACATCCAAACACTAGAAAGACAGACTAGCTCTGCCAGTAAAGTCTGAATTCAGCTTTAGTTGCAGACAACCAAACAACCCCCCAAGTAAAAAAACAGATTCTTAAACACCACAAGTTTAGGCTTGACATGTAGATTTCTAAATGGTCTCACTGTCCACCGATTTAAAGCAACGTTTTGACTGGCGAAACCAATGTGAAATATTCATAGGAAGGGCCTGAAACAGATACCACGAACCTTGATTTAAAGTCAAGGAGGCAAATAAAGTGCAAAAGGTCTATACTGAAAGAGAGAAGGAAAATACTAGATGAAAATCATAGTTGTTTGAATCACATAGCAAAAAGTTGCTTCCATTAAACACATGATAGCTCAGGCTAATGGATTGAACGACTATTTGTGAAATTTAATTTATCACCTAGTTAGTGACCCTAAATATCATGTTTTTCAAGAATGCGGACTTGATCATTGAATTTTCTCTTGTTCGTTTTGTTTAAGTATCTGATAAGTGTAACACAATATCTTTTAGTAGGAGTTTGTTGTCTATTCATTTTCCTGATTGTTTAAGTGTTCATATAACTGTGTCGAGAAAGATCGATTCTTCATTGCCTTTTATTTTACTAGATGACAACCACCAACTAGCCAATACAGAAGCTTGCTTTCCATTTCAAATGACTACGATATGGTTATGAGAGATAGTCACTTCAACTTAAATCACTTCTGTAATTGATGTTTATCAGGTGTCTCGAATTGCTGGGGCTGAGGTTGACAAACCATATGAAGTACTCGGAGTGAATTGGAAAATGTCGTCTGCGAATGTAAAGAAAAGGTGATACATTTAGCAATAGTTTTCTACTCCCTCATGTTTCATTCGCAAGGTTTTATCTTCACATGTTACTAGATTGTAATCAAATTTGAAGCAGAAGTTCTAAACAGGGTTTATCCTCATAAACTTGGCGCTTACCTAAAGAAGCTAATGATTATGAATTTGATGTTAGTCGAGTTATATGGCCTCGTATGGAACTCTAGTACTTGATAAAAATATGCATATAACCTTTGATTGACCTAGAAGTATGTTGCATAAACACTAAAAGGGCACAACACGATACGAATACGGAAATAATAGTAGGATTTATATTTAGGTGTGGCCTACTATATTTGGGACTGTTCGTATCGTGTCCAATACGTGTCCAACATGGTTACGACAATGATTTTGGAGTGTACATATGCTTCCTAGACCTAGATTATCTTTTAAGCTCTTTGACCAACCATGAAAGGCAAGTTAATAAAGTTATTTTCTGAACCAGTAGGTTGTTTTTGCAACTCAAATTATGATTCATTTAAAAATTAATGTATATACTTTGTTTAGTCAATGAATTTACTTTGGGGCCTTGATAGTTTAAGCAAAAATTAAGTTGTCGCGAAGTATTTTTGAGCCAGGGTGTGAAATTCAAGCATAAGTTGAGGGGCATGTTCAGGCAATGCTCCCAAGGTGCTTGCTTCCAGCAACCGGGTGCTGAGGCACTACGTTGTTTGTGCTTTCCTGGTACCACCGTCTAACTAAGCATACCCCTATTTCAACTCAGTTGTTTAGGCAAGCACTTCGTGCGAGCAAAGCAGGCTTGGGACATAGTCAACTATTCTAAAATTCTGTTCTGGCGGAGCCTAGGATGTCATGGGGCACCTAGACGCTAGTTGGGGCCTAGGCGGAATTAGGCGTTGTCTCCTGGTGTCCGTCTGACTACCGCCTAGCTACTTCTACAACCTTGAATTAGTCTAATTAATTAGAGGCAATAATTTATGTGCTTGTATTTTATTCAAATTGTAGCCTCCGGTTTGTAATTAAGACAAATGATTAATGGGAATAAATAGTTCAATACAACTTATTTACATTTTTATGTTCTCTTCCTTTTTCTCTTAGGCCGTGTTTGGTTCGATGGAAAATGAGGGAAAGGAAAAGACACTGAAAGTTTTTCATGTAGAAACCTGCCCATTTCCATAGGATCAACTTTCATTTTCTTTTCCTTCACTCTCTCAACAACCGAAAACAAACACAGCCTTAATGTTTCAAGGTTTGAAGTATAATTGTCCTCATAAATCCAAACTCTTATTTCTTTGTAGTTTAAGTATAATTGATTTACTTTTAGTTATAATTTTCCTTAAATATTGCCTATATTCAAAATAGGCCCCCGTATCTTGATTTTTGTGTCACATCCCTATAAGTCCATATGTATCTCCGGAACAATGTTGCAGAAATCGGGTTAGACGGCCGATTAGTCTGGGACTAGTCGGCTGCCGCCGACTCGACTTGGCATTTTGGCGGCGGGATCAATCGGCACGACCCATAGTCGGGTCAAGTCGGCCGACTAATCGGCCCTTTCCAGCCGGAGTTTCCGAACCCCGATCTGGCACTGTGATCCCTGGAGATGCCTCTGATTCCGAGATTATGGCGCCATGCGTCTTCCCAGCTTCGTCTTCCTGGTCCTGACCTTTGTCCCTACGGACCTTCGTCCCCACGGTTGACCAGATCTCCTCCTTACCGTTCAAGCCGGTCACCGAATAGATCGACTGCCACTGATTCGTCTTCCTGCAGCTGCCAACGACGAGAGACACCTCTCCCTCTTCTTCTCGGTTGGTGAGCTCCTTTATGCTCCCTTTCTTTCTTTCTTCTAATTTTAGGATTGTTCTTCTCTCTCTTCTTAGAGAACCGAAGATATAAAGTAGACAATGGCCGGGCCTCCTTCATGAGTAAGGGAATATAGAATAAATTTGGTTGAGAATAGTAATAAGGAAATGATGGGCTGTGCTTGAGTTGGGATAAATATACACATAGTTTTAAAACCGAGTATTAAAGATATTAAGGCCCATCAATAGGATTTGCTCAAAGGAAATTAAATATTTGGGTTTGGATCTAGAAAGGGTTTGAGATTTAAGTATACACAAATTCAAGAAATCATTTTGACTTTGGGTACTTAGTTAATACTTTGATGACATATGAAATATATTGTATATATATTATTTTTTCATTGCATATATATATTTTAAATTAAAAAAACTCAAACCGATTAATCCGATAGTCTCCGACTAGTTCTCGATTAATTTGATTCATCCCTAATCCCCGCGAACCGATTAGCGATAGTTCTCGATTAATCATTTGTAAAGCCCCGCTCCGCTCAGTTCAATATGATGAATGGCACAACGACGTTTGAACTTGACTATGCAGTGACTTGCTCGGAGTTCCGTTCGGTCGAGGCAGTCCTCGTTCAGGTGTGGCTTCGGTGAACTCGTCCCTGCCTTGCCTTCATACTTAATAAAATGGATGTCACATGCCTGTTCGCTAGTCAATAATTGATATATGCTAATAAAAGAGAGGGACCCACATAGCTAGGAGAAGAATTCCATTCTGTATCCGATTTGTATAGAACATAGAGATGTTAAACTTGCTGCCTAGATAGTAGTACTTCACACCGTATTTTAAGGCACTCGCCCTATGTATTTATATCTCGTGTCGAGTAGAGTTTTCTTATGCTGCCACTTAGATTATCGATTTGCTGCTATAGTGTATACGTTCACACGGTTGCAATGCTTGTCATATAGATTATGACATTGGCTGGGTACTTCGTATAATATGGTTCTTTCAGTTTAGGTAGAAAGGCTATCAAGTAGTCGTTCCGAGTTTATAGGTAGAACATGGGAGGATTTTGTGACCCTTTGGTTGCCAAGGCAGGCCCTGGATTGGGAGCTGCATAGCGGTGAAAGGTTTGAGATAAGTAATGGCTTGAGTAGTATGGTAAATTCGTGTAGAGACTTGCATGGCCATGGACAACTTGTGCACAAGGTTTTACGAGTTCCTCGTGGGGGTGAGCAGATTTCGGTTTTGGAACCGAAACCGACCCAAACCGATCCGATTTAACCATTCGGGTCGGGTTTCGGTTTTAAGTAGGGAATGTTTGGGTATTTCGGTTCGGTGGTCGGGTTTGGGTTTCGGTTGCCCACTCGAACTGAAAACCGAAATGTAAAATTACATTTGTAGCCCTCCCATCATATATATACACTAAAACCTAATTCTTCTCTCTCCTCTCCCATTTTTTACAGCCGCCCCAATTTTTACATCAGCTCCTCTCAAATTTTTAGCCTCCCTTTCCACCCTCGGCTGTCCCGGCGCCGCACAAGCTCCAGTCCTATGCAACTCCTCCCAACCGCCACGCCTCCGACCGACCGAGCGATATCTCTGGCGAGATCGGTCGATCCCGTGGCCCACTGCCGGAGACACCGTGACAGGGATTCCTCCGAGGCCTAGCTTAGATGGCGAAGCCGAATTCTACCTTTGGTTCTACAGATCCCTCCCTCTTGCCTCTCTATCTAGATCCCTTCCTTTCTCTAACCTAATTTAAGTTAAAATTAGTTCATTCATTGGTTGTTTATGGTATGTAAAGTCCATTTTTTTATATCAACAGGGTATATGGATAGTCCAATTTGGCAGAAACATTTTTATGGTGTTCCGGTGTTTTTTTTCCTTTCTTTCATCCCATTTAGTGTACTCCAGGTTTCACTTCATGGCATTTGTTGGCTTGCTTATTATTCCACTTACATGTTTGATGTGCTCTTTTTTTTGTGTGGTGCCTTTTGTTTGTGCCTGAAATTTGGATGTGGCATTTGCTAAAATTTTGATCTACGACATTCATGTTTTGTTTGATCATTCTTCTGAAATTTTAGAAGGTTGTAGATGTCGGAACATTGTGCTGATTAATTGTGCCTGCAAATTATTTTGGTGCAATATTTGGGCCTACAAAATTTACTCTTGCTGCAAATATTTGGGCTTCGACCTGCAAAAAGCTTTGGGCTTGCAAATTTAACAGTTATTTTGTATTATTTTTTGTTTGAGAAGGCCTGGCCCACTGGGCCCATAAAACCGAACCGACCGAAAACCGAACCGAACCGATGCGGTTCGGTTCGATTCGGTTTTTAGTAATATGGTTCGGTTTTCGGTTTTAAAAAATCGGTTCTCGGTTTGATCGGTTTTGATATAGTCGGTTCAGTTTGAACCGAACCGATGCTCACCCCTAGTTCCTCGAACGATCGCCTGGGCATAGGATCAATTCGGCCTGCGAGGAACTGGGTATTGTGCGACCTTCAGCGCGGTTCGATCCGAATCTGAAGAATACGTCACAATGCAGACATCGGAACCTTCGATGGAGTTTGCCCCTCACACACAAAGTGTCACCGACTTGCAGAATATAGTCCAAGATGGCGTGTCGTCATTGACCCTCATGTAGGCTAAGTCGGCATGCTAGCGGCAATCTGCGTGCAGGTCGTTAGTTGAGTAAGGAAGTGGATGCACGACAAGCTACACATTTGAGCCTAACATTTGTCTTCTGTAGAGACACACTTTATGACACCATTCTTATGGTTTATAGAACGAGTTACCGTTGTATCGAACTGTTGTGATTTATGAGTACGATAATCGTTTGTATTGAACATGGAGGAAGGACAGTAAGTATGAATAAATTTAATTCTGTTGCGTGCCACGGTTAAGATTTTGCGACGCAAGTATGCTTTCCTAGTATATGCCATAAAACTGATTTTAAGACAAGATTAGAAAGATCACGTAATAAAAGTGTGCACTCACATAATAGACGTGCTGGCTTTGTAGAGTAGGCGAGAGGCCTCCCCTCCAGTGCATTCTATGTACTGATATTCCACCAGATTGTCTGCAGGGTACGGAGAGTAACTCGTTCGGTGCGGAGTTCGCTTGGTCGCGTCGAGGCATTGGAGCATGCTTTTGCATCTTGGATGCGTGACGGTCGGACCTTGGAATTTCTTGTATATGGGACATAATGTATCGACATTATCTATTGTATTCGTTCTCAAGTTGTAAGCCTCAAGACATGATTCATTGTACTGAGAGCAAGGTTGTAAAAGGCGCTAGTCGTTAGGCGGGCGGCCACCCACCGTCTAGCGCCTAGGCCGCCTAGGCGGCCTTCTAATATTAGGCGGTTCCGCATACAAAACAAAGGAATTAAAAATATGCTTAAGTGTAGGCGGCCTTCTAATATTAGGCGGTCCCGCATACAAAAACAAAGGAATTAAAAATATGCTTAAGTGGAAATTATACCCCAAATTCAAAATCTCCCATAACAACTAAACATAGTCAAATTCATAGTACAAGACTACAAGTTCAAACATAATTCAAATAGTTAACACCAACAAAATATAGCAATAACAGTACAAAATAACAATCTTTACTCTCTTTCCTCTAAGTGTCCGTCGGCACGGACCCTACTGCTTCATTTTCATAATCAACAAAAGCCATAGAAGGACCATCTTATTCATACTCAACATTCTCATCTCCTCCATCTTCGGTGCCATCATCCGATTCAACCTCTTATTCTGGCACTGCAATTCTGCTGCTTCTTCTAGGTTGTAAGTAGTCGTCCGCACCCGATGCTTGTGCAACCATCGTCCAAGTAAGTCCCGAGTGTGGTCCATTATCATCTTCATCATCATCACCACCCTCTACCACCCACCCTTGAGCATGTGTTGGCACATTAGAATGTAGCACATCATTAGTCACCTCTCTTTTCTTGTTTACGAGTTTTGCATTGAATTGCACGTAGACTAGATTGTTCAACCTTTCCACATCTAGCTTATTTCTTTTCTTTGTATGTATCTACATGAAAAAAAACATACAAAGTTAGATATATATTTTATTATTGAAATTAATAACGAAGTAGTAAGTATTCTGAATCTATGATTATATTATACTTGCCCCCTCAAATGTGCTTCAATTTCTCTCACATCCAGAAGAACTTGTAGTTAAAGCTAGAATTTTTTTTTTTTGCAATTATCAACAAATTGGGGGTAGAACCTCCATAGTTTGACCACCAAAGTACTATTGATCAAAATAAATTGCAATTATTAGCAAATAGAAATTCAATTTCAATGAAACATAAGCCAAACATTATTAAATAATTATATAGTTATACCTGGATTATACTTGTCATCATTGTTCATACATCCTTTCAATGCCAAAGGTCTTCCAAATGAACCCTCCTTCATCTTGTATTTGCCCAACTCCTCATTCATGATTTGATCTTGCATGTCCAAATCATCGGGGAAGAAAGTCTCAACACATAGTATAAGACAATCATTGAGTGTTGGATCATCAAAGCTACTAGTATCCTTATATGCATAGTAAGGATTCAACAAGTAGTCCGCCAAATGCAATGGGCTATCAAGGCGACCCGCGGCTTTCAAATCAATGATTTGAATGGTCGGCCTATAGCTCATCTCATTGTTTTGAAACAGTCTTTACTTGTTCTCTTACTTGCTTGAGCTCCCCGGAAATTAAACCCATTGATGGCTTCTTATCTCCATCGGTCAATCTAAGTAACTTGACTAATGGAGCAAACAATCGCAAGCATAGTGCTACACCAGACCAAAAGCTTGCACTTACCACAATGACATAGGCTTTCTTTCCTTTTGCGGTACCATGACACAATTTGCTTGATTCCCAATCAGAAGAACCCACCATTGCATAAAATTGATGCTTCTTCTCAAACATACTTTACAAAGTCAAGAATGCCGTTGCAAATCGAGTCACACCCGGTCTCACTATGTTACGTCTTTTTGTATATTTTCTCATCATAGCCAACGTCCTATGATGGGAATAAATGAACACTGTGAATGCCTTTGCTTTGTCGATCACATCTCTGAACTTAGGAAATTTAGCAATCCCTTCAAGCATAAGATCTATTGTGTGAGTGGCACACGAGGTCCAAAAAATAGTAGGTCTCTTCTCCTTCAATAACTTGGCAGCCGCCATGTTATTCGACGCATTATCCGTCACAACTTGAACTACACTTTTGGGCCCAATTTCTTCAATGCACTTGTCAACAAAATGGAATATATATTCCCCAGTGTGCGCATCTGTTGAAGCTTCTTGTGAAGAATGGAAACTTGTACCTTAAGGAAAGAATAAAAAATATTTTACCATTAAGCAAAAAATATTTTACCATTAATACTTATATATGAATATGTTCATTATTCTTCATACCTTCAATACAATTGATGCACATGTTCATAATACTCCTCTTACAGTCGGTCCAAGCGTCGGTCATAACTGAACAACCACTTTTAGCCCATTCTTCTTCGTGCTTTTTGAATGACTCTTTAGTTTTCTCATCTCTTTCTTCAAAAGTAGTTCCCTCAACATATATTGGCTTGAATTTCGATAACCTGGACCGAATTGACCAACGACTTCAATGAATCGGTCGAAGCTATCAAGGGTAATAGCATGGAAAGGTATGCCTGCCTCTTACACCCACTTAGCCAAATATTGATGCACAACTTCCGTCTTTTCTTTGAATAATGTCTCATTCATATTTTGTTGTCTTAGCCTCTTTGCCGGATTTGCTCCACTACCGGGATTGATGGATGTAGCCCATTTGTCCATAGCTCCAAGAAAATGTGGTCTTTTCCTTGAACCCACAACTTCAATTTCTTCTTCTTCTTCATCTTGTGGATCTATTTCTACCTCCTCCCTTATGATTTTCTTTTGTTTTTTTATCCATCTTCTTGACTTTACTAGCTTGAGCAGCCGCCTTACATTTATCTTGAGCTTCTTTCGTAGATTTTGGACATAAGGCCACATTCCCCTTAATATGCCCTATATGATGTTTGATCCTATAAATTCCTCCAGAACAAATTTTGCCACATAATTTGTATTTCAATTTGTCTAAATTTGTAGGATCAACAAGTGCACCATACTCCCATCCAATATCAGTAGAGGAACGCCCAAGTATCGATGAACTTGAAATGTTTAAGTTGTCAGAGGATGTCGTATTAGATCCACTTTGAGACATTTTTCTGTTTCACATAACAAAAACATATTATATTTAACAAGTTACAAAAATTTAGTGTGTCTGTGTACTCCACATAACAAATAAACAACATAACAGAATTACAGTACTGTGTACTCCAAAAATTTAGTGTATGTGTAGTGTGTACTCCAAAAATTTAGTCTTCTTATTTTTCTATCTACTGTTTTTTTAATGAACAATGACTGGACCTACATCAGCAGGAAAAAAAGAAAGGAAAAAAATTGGAGTATATCAGTATATGTAGTACTGGAGCTACATCAGCAGGAAAAAAAGAAATTTCGAAGAAGAAGAAGAAGACCTATATCAGCTGCTGTTGAGATTAAGAAGAAGAAGAAGAAGAAGAAGAAGAAGAAGACCTATATCAGCTACTGTTGAGATTAAGAAGAACAAGAAGAAGAAGGAGAAGAAGAAAGCTTACCTTTGTAGCTCTGTTGCCGCTCCTTCTTGTTTGCTTGCTGCTGCCGCTCCTTCTGTTGCTGCTGCTTCTTCTGCTGCTGATGTTGAGATTTAGGTATGGATGGGTAACGGGTCACGGGTTATCGGGTCACTAACGGGTAGGTAATTTAGAAAAACAAAATTTGAAAACATATTGGGCGGCCTCCTTCTTAGCCGAGGCGTCGGCGCCTAGGCGTCTGCCTCTCCGCCTGGAGCTGCCTTTTAGCCGCCGGCGCCTAGACGCCGATTCCGGTGGAATCTTGCGCTGCCACTGGCCGTCCAGCGCTTAGGCGTCGCCTAATTCCACCTTTTAGAACAGAGAGAGAGAGAGATTGTAAATCTTGGCTTCGAGCTGTTGTACTTGTACATCACATCAATAAATAATCATTTTTGTATAAATGGCGTTTATTCAATTTTTCTGCTTGGGGACTTCTATGCGGCGCTCCTGTCACTTAGCTGTTCAATCGGTCGTTTCGGTACTTGTCTTGTGCAAGCGCAACTTATGCTCGCACAGCATCACGTCCATACGAGGACGATCGATTTTATGGAACTGGGGTGTGACACTTTTAGGCAGCCCTTAGAGGGTCATGATAATAAGAGTTTTATGTTTTTGAGGGCTTATGAGAAAAATTAGGGGTATAAGAAAATTTCAGGGGCACGAGTAAATAATAAGATCTTGGGACCTCCAAAATAGGTATAATTTAAGGGACTTTGTCTCTAAAAAGTCATATATTTTTCCACTCCATCTTTACATTCTTAAAGTCTCTTAAGAGGCCCATTGACGCGGGACGAAGACCTTGGGGAAGATATGATTAGTAGAAACTGAAAATTTAGGACAAATTGGACGTGAAAGCTTTAAACAATATGTGAACAATCGACTATTATCAATATATCACAAATAATTTTAATAAAAATAATAATTAGGAATACCATATTTTAAAATGACGTGTGGGCGGTCTCGGATCTCGATAATCGACTTTTGTTCTTGAGATCCAACTAGATGACGACGATGGAGGCAGAGAAAAAGACGAGAGATCTACTTTTGGATTTTGACATCACACCATACAAATTAAAAATTAGATTTCTTATTCTTCAATGAATAATTTATGAATTTATAGACTATTTATAGACTTTCAAGTGATAAAAAGAAGATAAAGCCAATCTCTGAAGGCTTATCCCTAAGATAACTTAAAATCATATCCGATAAAACACGTAAAAATGATACCGATTTAAAGTAAGCAAAATAACTAAAAGATAATATCAAATTCAAATTGGTTTTCTATCATTCTCCTTAGTTTCGAAAAAATCATGTAATGGTAAATCATGTAAGCGTAAAATCCGAGAATTATGCTTATGGTGATGTTCTCCAAATCGGCCATAGTGGAGGCCTCTGCTTCGACATGCTAGTCAACATTGAGGCTTCTGAAAAGACCATGAACTCCCACGATGGTAGTGGATGTGCTTCGACATGCTAGTCAACATTGAGGCTTCTGAAAAGACCATAAACTCCCACGATGGTAGGGGATGTAGAGGTGGAAGAAGTAGAATGTTCAATATGGATCTAACATCAAGCAACTCAATAAATGGTAGCTATCTCGGTGCGTCCAAAAAAATAAAATAATCGTCCATACAATCAATTATCATTTCATGTAAAGTATTACAAATTTACAATTATTCATAACAAACAAATAATAGAAATTGTTCACGGGCCTAACTATTGTGATGAAGTTCAAAATATTTAAAAGGCCTAATAGGTTTCTTTAAATTCATTGCTTTGGTCAAATAACATATTTAATTCTTCTATGATGATATATAAAGGTCAAAATTGACTTTTAAACCTATTCCTAGTTTCAATTACAGACCTAATTTGTGTCTCAATTATGATATGTTCAACTAATGAACACTCTAATAATATAGTGGACTCCGGGTAGAACTATACTTGTATCGATAAGTCAACTATTATAGGTTTGTTAGGTTCAATTAATGGACAATTTTAGGATACGGTATGTTCTGGGTTGAACTCACTCTAACACTATGAGTGCCAAATATAACTTTTAATCTAGCTTCAAATCTAGTGCAAAGTTTATCACTTTCAGAATCGTAAAGATCCATAAACTTTTCAACGAACTCTTTACGATCCATATTTTAATTTTAATTGCTCCCTTTAGGTCTTTATCTACGAAAATATATATTCTTAACTTTAAGCTTTGATACCAATTTTACGCGGGACAAAGATCTAGGAGAATATATGAATAGTATGAAAGTGAAAATTTAGGACAAATTGGACACAAAAGTTTTAAACAATATGTGAACAATCAACTACTATAAATTTATCACAAATAATTTCAATAGAAATACAAAATAATAATTAAGAATATCCGATTTTAGAATGACGTGTGGGTGGCCTCGGATCTCGATAATCGGCTTTTGTTCTTGAGACCCAACTAAGTGACGACGATGGAGGTAGAGAAGAAGACGAGAGATCCACTTTAGGGTTTGGCATCGCCAGTGTTCTAAATGGCGGTTGAGGCGGCCGCCTAGGCAGTATGCGGTCTCTCTTCGCACCGCCTTTGCGGTAGGCGGTGGGGTATGCGGCCAACGGAGGTTTGGCGGCGTATGTGGAGGTGAGGCGACGTAGGCGGGTGCCTAGGCAGAGCAATACCTAAAAAAATGTTTTGGCCAAATTTTTTTTGCAAGCATTATGGACCTATGGTTCAAATTTACAAAACTAAAACTTCATATACCTTCGTTCTACAACTTAGTTATGCATGGTACACCCTTAAATACGCACATATTATGCAAAAAATAGTGATAAAATAGTAAAAAATGTGCAAAATGTATCAACGGCCTAGGCGGTAGGCGGGCTCTCTCCGCCGCGCACTTGCCTACCGCCATTTAGAACCTTGGGCATTATATCATACAAACTAAAAAATAGATTTCTCATTCTTCAATTCTTCAATGAATAATTTATGAACTTGCAAACTATTTATAGACTCTCAAGAAATAAAGAGAAGATAAAACTAATCTCTAAAGACTTATCCCTAAGATAACTTAAAATCATAACCAATTAAAGAGGTAAAAATGATCCCTCTAAGAATAACTGAAAGCTAGCATCATATCCAAATTGACTCTCCATCACCCACAAGGCAAAGACTACTACATGTAAACAAATTAAGAAGAGGAATAAGGATAAAGAGGTGGACCAATTCCCGCTAGACCCATCCAATGACAAATTTGTCATTGGAACCGTTGTGATTTCCACAACAACACACCATCATTACTGCCGAAACTCATCACCACTAGAAGTACGCCTCATTACAAACCAAGCTCATGAAGCAACGAAAATCGCTCGAAATCAAGCAACAACGAACAAACTTCGCACGTGTGCAATGGTTTCGAATATCTTGCGAAACATGATGCTTTAGATCCAACTCAATTATTTGGAGATTAGCAACTCTCAAACCTTGTTTGTATTAGGGGTTTGGGTCATTTCCCTCGAAGTTAACTTGTAGGTTGTAGGGCAATGGACCAATCCTGTCTTCTGTATCGCACGGGTCAAACCCAACTATCTTTGTAGGGTCGGGCTATCTCCAACCCATTTGCTTTTCATTTTGTTTTCAGTAAAGGGCCAAAAGTCCGCACCAACCAGGTGGTTTGCCTAAAAAAGGTCTCTTCTTTCACTTCTTATTCGAAACTGATCTTGTAAAGGTGTAGTTTAATATAAGCAGTATGCAATAGATGCTTATTAATATTTAGTAACTTTGGTACTTATAATTTGTAGGTAGTAGTTTAATGATCAATATGTTTGTATGATTATTTGATTTAGTTGCTTTAGTAAATTATTACTTTACTATTTCTTTAGCTCATTTGTTATAAAGACTTACAATATTATACACAAATACTAGTATGCCGAAGTGTCTCATTAGTTTTTAGTTCTTTTATTAGGTTGTTATGCTTGCATATCCCTATTTGACATCTAGGTATCATTTAGCTAATTTATTTTAGATTTTGTATTTTACTAGTCCTTTCCAATACTCTCTTCCGTGATATGTTACCTTTTAATTCAGGCAATTAAAACACACTCACAATGAAGTTAATTTTTTTTGTTTTAGAACTTTGATTTATCATTCTGTGCTCATCTTTCAACTTCATATGCTACGAGTCTATGATGATAGAATTTGTAAGAGTCAACGTTTTGAGGTCTGAAGGACATCTCAAGAAATCACATAGCAAAATGGGTCATTTTCTTCAGATCAGCATTAGAATTTCCTATTGCATTCTTAATTTCAGTTTTGCTATAAATCTGATTGTGTTCTCAACTCCGTAAGTATGAGGGCTCATGTTGTTTATGCGGTCTCTTCAGACTGGATGTTTTTTTTGGAACTTCTCACAGTATGATTTGTAAGATTAGAGTAGAGTAACACATCGCTTTAAGTGCACAAGTGCCTTGTCATGGGGTATTAGGTCATTGTTTGTACACAAATTTGATTCCCGACAGAATTTTACTTTCTTGAATTTTTTTAACTAATTTTCATAAATAACATTTTGTTTGGGAGGGCGTTATATTTTTTTTCTACGAGTTTTTTATATGTTCATCATGTAGGTATTGGAAGTTATCTCTACTGGTGCATCCAGACAAATGCTCTCATCCTCAAGCACAAGAAGCATTTGTGAAATTGAACCAAGCTTTTAAAGATTTACAAGATCCAGCTAAGGTATGGCTTGGATATAACTAAGTTAGGCTTCTCTGTACTTTCAGGGCAGAGTATTGATACAAATGGATATATGATTTATATTTGGGATCCCCCCCCCCCCCCCCCCCCCCCCCCCCCCCACACACACACACACACACACACACACACACCCACCCACACCCACACCCACACCCACACACCCCCACACCACCCCCCCTCTCCTCCAAAACACACACACATAAACGCAAGCTTTTAGCTGGGTTCTATTACATGTGTTCATATCGGCTTACACATATTACTTGTATAACAAGGCGCCATTAAATCATAATGTTGACTTGCGCTTGCTTCTGCTTCTCCTGCATTAATTTCTGGAAGCCAAAACCTCTTAATGTTGTTAACCTCAAGGAAACTCCTATTTTACCTCAATTTGACCATTATTTATTTACCTTAAAAGTGTATTATTTGCACGCCACCACATCTCAATTTGTTTTTACCCCTCTCAGTTTTCTGTGTAATATTTCAAGAGTAACATTAAATAATTCATAAATTCCTAGTAAATTCAAGTATTTCCTATAAATTTTTTCATATGACCTCTTAATGCAATTTTGTTTTTCATGTAATCCCCCACAATATGGTAATACCATGAGGTACACTCCCATATGCTAAGATAGAATTAGATGTGACCCCATCCATCCTGAATTTTATTTCTTTTATATATAACACAAGGATATACATGTCTCCACGTGTGGTGCATTCCTTCTGTGGAATATATATATATATATATATATATATATATATATATATGAAATGTAGTTTCTAACTATGTTAAGGAGTGCCAAGCTGCTTATTTCTCTTAATCTTGTCATTCAGTTTGATTTGCTAGTTAAATCGTTAAGTTATTTGTCTGTTATTTTATAGTAGTATTTCCAATTCAAATGATGTTTATTATTCGCAGAGGCAAGCCATTGACGAAAAAATTAAACTTAAGGAAGAACAAGAGGAGATGAAGGTATATTGCTTTTGTTTTGCCATCTCACCTTTGTCATCTTAAGTTTCGTATTTCTTTGTTAAATCATACTCATAAAGGAATACTTTCTTGTGGTAGATCTCTTGCTGGGCATAATCATTTGGCAAGTCTTAAATAATGTTGCATTACGTTACATAGTATCTTTTTTCATTGTTATTTTTCTTATACTGCAGAAAAGAGGGGACACGGGAATATAGAAAGTGACCTGTGAGTTTCTTAATGTCACCAGTTCCAGATGATGCGCTTTTATTGTGACGAGGGCACGAACGTCTGAGCATAATACCGTCCACTTACAAACCAATGAACCATGTCACTACATAATCCCCACAAGCTGGAGAATATGCATAATATACTCCCTGCTTGTCACATACGAAATTATAATTTTCTTTTCAACCTTGTCCTGAACAAAGTCAAAGTGGTAGAATTTCCCAGCTCCTTGGAAACTAGATTGGAGGCAATATGATAGATGCCTAATTATCAGTGAACATAATCATGGGCAGTGGGACATTAAGCTCAACATCCTGCATCAAATATCTGTGCTATGTCATCCCAGACACAGCGTTTGCAGTACCGGCGTATATTGCTACCCCCCCCCTACACACACACACCCACACTTGGAGCTACTAAAATTGATACTAGGAAGGGTTGGAAACCGGTACTTCAACCTTGCACACATGTTGTTTGAGCCATTGCTCTTTACTATGCTTCTGCATTTGATCTGGCAGCAATAATTTTTCTTACTCGTCCATGAAACTATATATATCCATGCAATAATGTATAGCATGCGGTGTAGTGATGGTCTGAGTGGAAAAGGGAGATCAGTGCCAGTGAATCCAGAGATTTGGAGAGGCCATATGATCTATAAGCAAGAGCACGGCTAAGAGATCACTTACGACAACATATAATCCGAACGTCAGCTTCCGGATTAGGTACTCTAGGTCTAGGGGCACTAGTGGATCCAGGATTATAATTCACTGGGGGCACAATTATAAAGGGGTTCGGAAACAACGCCTTCAAATTTTTTTTGGAGTACAATAATATATTAAAAAAATTCACTGGGGGCCCCACCCCCCAGTGGCTCCCATGTGGATCCGCCAGTGTCTAGGGGTTACAGTGAACTGACTTACAACATAACTTTGGAACAACGAAAGTAAAAAAAAAAAAAACTTACTCCAATACCCACAGTGAGAGTAAATAGGCAAGGAGATAGAAGACGGCGAGTAAAAAAACTTATCAGCACTACAGTGCACAGTGGTGCAATCTTACCTTTTTCTTATAGCAATAGGTAAGTCGGTTAAATTTGACGAGTTTCTAGATCAAGCTAGGAATATGAGCGACTGGAGATGTGGTGGCATCACACACACACACGCCCCTATCAACATACAATGGTACAGTGAGAATAATTTCACCATTAAGAATACTGATACCCACATCAATATCAACTAATTCATGCACACTTCCATGAACTTTGCTTTCACCAGGAAAAAAAAAGAATGCGGTTTCAAAGGGGACATCAAATGGTACACAGTGTCAATTCAAAGGGCTGAAACATTCGTACCCCTTTGATGTTTTGAGATACCTATGGAAAATAAAGTGATAACAGGAGTATCCAGTTTGTTGGTCTGCAGTTAAGTGTTGCCCGACATTTTCAGAAGTTTTCCTGGCACATATTGTTACGCGTTCTTCTTGCTTAGCGAAGGCACGCGTAACTGGACAATGGAACGAAGACGCTGAAGAAGAAGCCGTCTGGTCTTGTGACCTGCCGGCTTTAGTGTTGCGCCTTATCGCAGGCGCGGGCGCTTCTCAGATTCGGAGAAGTACCGCCTATTTCTTTGGTTAAACTTTTCTTTGATAATCCTCTCAAGAAAATTTTCACCTCTATATATAGATAGAGGAATGCTACAATTGCTAACCATAATTTGTTGGAAAGGAAACTAATTAATTACTAATAATATCTTTCCTTGAAAGGGAAGATATTTATTAGCAATATCTTCTTTGAAAGGAAACTAATTATTAATTACTAATAATATCCTTCCTTGAAAGGGAAGATATTATTAGCAATATCTTCTTTGAAAGGAAATTAATTATTGCTAATGTTATTAATAATATTGTCAAGTAGTGCTACCGGCTAGGTCTGGGCAACCCTAGTCGGGTATTGTGTCTTTCTTCTTGGCTGGTCCATGTGAATAACGGGTAAAGGTTCGTCCGAACCGACTCGTAACAATACTCCCTCCTTTCAAACCCAGCGCGTCCTCGCCCTGGAAGCCGGGATGAAGACGCTCGAGGGTGTCGTGTTGGACCCATGTAGCATCGTCAGCGGTTTCTTCCGCCCAGCGAACTAAGTACTCGCATTTGTCAGCAACCATCTGAGTATCAAGTATCTCCGTCGGGACCGGTTGTTTGCTTGGTGTGAGGTCGGTGGATAAGGCTGGTACTACTGTCGGTGGTGGACCACGGAATGATTTCAGCAAGTAGACTTGGAAGACGTTATGGAGGCGGGTCTGGAGAGGTGGTTTGTCGCTGGTATGGATGGCCGTAATCGTGAGGGGCTGATCATCGTGACGGGAGAGGTCCGAGAGCAGGATGTCGCGGTCCTGAAAGGTGAAGCGTATGGTGAGGTGCCGAAAGTCCCACCCGATCTCGTCCAGTGTCTTGAGCCATTCGACGCCTAAAACGACGTCAAAATGATCGAGAGGGATAACCATGAAGGGGGCTGCGAAGGCATAGTCTGTTACTGTAAAGGTTAGTATGCCGAGCTCCCCGAAGCAAGGCAGCTCCTTTCCGTTTGCAATCCGGACCGTTCTTGCTGCACCTGGTGTCGTGCGCAAGCCGAGTCGTTGCATAGCATAGCAACTAACAAAGTTGTGAGTGCTCCCCGAATCAACTAAGCAAAGAAGTATCACCCCATAGATCTGAATGAGAAGCCGCATCGTCCCCCCTTTATGGTCATGGACAGCTAAGGCGGAGATTGACGGTCGGCCGTCTTCGTCGAACTATTCCCCTAAGAAATCGGCCTCTTCGGCTTTCGGTACCTCTAGATAAAAGAGATACTTACAGCGGTGTCCGGGGAAGAAGGTCTCGTCACAGTTGAAGCAAAGTCCCTTCGCTTTGCGCTCGGCCATCTCAGATGCGTTGAGTCGACGGAGAATCGGTATGGGCGCCGACGAGTCAGCGGAAGTGGCCTGGACGGACGTCCCTGGGTTGCCGGTCGGCCCTGTCGTTGAGAGCCTTGGAGCGTGGGATCCGCTGCTAGAGGCCGGTTTGCTGAAAGAGGCGCTCGGGAGGGCCGGTCTCTGCTGGGGTGCCGCGTAGCGCGCAAACGGGAATCACGCACCGCGATTGAGGCTTCCGAAAACGGCTGGGGTGTCGCCTTCCGTCCACCTATGCTCGATCTCGCGCGCGCACCGCATGGCCTGTACGAGGGTTAATGGCCGGTCGCGGTGCACATCCTGGCCCATGGTTATCGTCAAGCCGGAGATGTTGATGTCGATCTCCTCGTCGCTGGACAGGCACAGAACTCGAGACAACATGGATTGAAATTCTTGGTTGAAGTCCGTGACCGTGCCCGTCTACTTGAGGGATATGAAATCCTGCAACGCCTGCGATGCGTGGGAATGCTGAATCGGATGAGAAGCTCGTCATAGAACTGCCCCCAGTCGATCCAGCCTACCCGTCGAGCCAAGACTGAGCCTCATCTTCAAGTTTGAGTCCCACCATCTGGACTTGTCCATCCTCAGGAATGCGGTGGAGTTCGCAGAACCGTTCGCAAAGACACACCCAAAGTAAAGGATCGCTGGTGCCGTTGTAAGGTTCCAAGTCAAGACGTAGAAAGCGCTGTAGCTAGCGTTCTTCGTCGATGTCGCCTCGGTCTCCACGACGCTGGCCCCCCCTAAGAAGTGGCGAGGGTCGGGCGGACGACGACATCTTTCGTTGTTGCGGAAGGGGTCGCAGTAGTAGTCATAGCGGAAAGGAGCCCCACGCAGGGGTTCGCCATAATGAACTCCTCCTCACAGGAGGGGCGGGAATAGGGGTGTCGTGGTGGGGTGGAGGGAGGACGGGGGTCAATCAAAGTGGGGGAGGACCCGCGGGGGGTTGTCGGAGCGGTGAAGGGCCCGCGGGGGCCTGTCAGGCACATGGGGGCCCTGTCGTCGGCGTGCGGGTGTCCCTGCTGTGGGCTGCCGCTGCTGTGCGGGCTTTGTAGGGGGTTGGGGTACCGCTGCCGGTTGTGGTGGTTGTCGAGTTCGTGAGCAACTCGTTGATTTTTGCGACGAGGTCGACGATGGTGGTGTTGATGGAGGCGTGGGTTGTCGCGGTACTCACGGCCTGGGCGTCGAGACGACTGCGGATGCCGTCGACAGTAGCCTCGAGTCAAAGGAGGCGTTCGTCGTTGAATGGTGGTGTAGGCGCCATGAGGTCGGGAGGATCGACCGGCTCTGATACCAACTTCTTACGTGCTTCTTGTTTGGCGAAGGCACGCGTAACTGGACGATGGAACGAAGGCGATGAAGAAGAAGCCGTCTGGTCTTGTGACCTGCCGGCCTTGGTGTTGCGCCTTATCGCAGACGCGGACGCTTCTCAGATCGGGAGAAGTACCGCTTATTTTTTTGGTTAAACTTTTCTTTGATAATCCTCTCAAAAAAATTTCTCCTCTATATATAGATAGAGGATGGCTACAATTGCTAACCATAATTTGTTGGAAAGGAAACTAATTAATTACTATAATATCTTTACTTGAAAGAGAAGATATTTATTAGCAATATCTTCTTTGAAAGGAAACTAATTATTAATTACTAATAATGTCCTTCCTTGAAATGGAAGATATTATTAGCAGTATCTTATTTGAAAGGAAACTAATTATTGCTAATATTATTAATAATATTGTCAAGTAGTGCCATCGGCGGCTAGGTCTGGACAACTCCAGCCGGGTCTTGTGTGTCTTTCTTCTTGGATGGTTCATGTGAGTAACGGGTAAAGGTTCGTTCGAACCGACCCGTAACAATACTCCCTCCCTTCAAACCCAGCGCGTCCTCGCGCTGGAAGCCGCGATGAAGGCGCTCGAGGGTGTCGTGTTAGACCAATGTAGTATCGTCAGCGGTTTCTTCCGCCCAGCGAACCAAGTACTCGTCTTTGTCAGCAACCATCCGAGTATCAAGTCTCTCTGCCGGGACCTATTGTTCGCTTGGTGTGAGGTCGACGGGTAAGGCTGGTACTACCGTCGGTGGTGGACCACAGAATGGTTTCAACAAGGAGACTTGGAAGACGTTGTGAAGGCGGGTCTGGAGAGGTGGTTTGTCGCCGGTATAAATGGCTGTGACCGTGAGGGGCTGATCATCGTGACGGGAGAGGCCCGAGAGCAGGATGTCGTGGTCTTGGAAGGTGAAGCGCATGTGAGGTGCCGAAAGTCCCACCCGATCTCATCCATTGTCTTGAGCCATTCGATGCTTAAAATGACGTCAAAATGATCGAGAGGGATGACCATGAAGGGGGCTGCGAAGGCATAGTTTGCCACTGTAAAGGTTAGTATGCCGAGCTCCCGAAGCAAGGCAGGTCCTTTCCGTTTGCAACCCGGACCGTTCTTGTTGCACCTGTTATCGTGCGCAAGCCGAGTCGTTGCGCATCATAGCAACTAACAAAGTTGTGAGTACTCCCCGAATCAACTTAGCAAAGAAGTATCACCCCGTGGATCTGAATGAGAAGCCGCATCTTCCCCCTTTTATGGTCATGGACGGCTAAGGCGGAGATTGACGGTCGGCCATCCTCGTCGAACTCTTCTCCTAAGAAATCGGCCTCTTCGGGCTTTCGGTACCTCTAGATAAAAGAGATACTTACAGCGGTGTCCGGGGAAGAAGGTCTCGTCGTAGTTGAAGCAGAGTCCCTTTGCTTTGCGCTCGACCATCTTAGATGCGTTGAGTCGACGGAGAACCGGTCTGGGCGTCGACGTGCCAACGGAAGTGGCCTGGACGACCGTCCCTGGGGTGCCGGCCGTCCCTGCCACAGAGAGCCCTGGAGCGTGGGACTCGCCGCTAGAGGCCGGTTTGCTGAAAGAGGGGCCCGGGAGGACCGGTCTCTGCTGGGGTGCCGTGAAGCGTGCGTACGGGAATCATTCACCGCGATTGAGGCTTCTGGAAACGGTTGGGGTGCCGCTTTCCGTCCACCTATGCTCCATCTCGTGCGCGCATCGCATGGCCAGTGCGAGGGTTAATGGCCGGTCGCGGTACACATCCTGGCCCATGGTTGTCGTCAAGCCGGAGATGTAGATGTCGATCTCCTCGTCGCTGGACATGCGCGTAACTCGAGACAGCAGGGATTGAAATTCTCGGTTGAAGTTCGCGACTGTGCCCGTCTGCTTGAGGGATATGAGATCCCGCAACGCCCCGCGATGCGTGGGAATGCTGAACCGGATGAGAAGCTCGTCATGGAACTGCCCCCAGTCGATTCAGTCTACCCGTCGTTGCCACCCGTCGAGCCAAGACCGAGCCTTGCCTTCAAGTTTGAGTCCCACCATCTAGACTTGCCCATCCTCAGGAATGCAGTGGAGCTCGCAGAACCGCTCGCAATGACGCACCCAAAGTAAAGGATCGTTGGTGCCGTCGTAAGGTTGCAAGTCAAGATGTGGAAAGCGCGGTAGCCAGCGTTCTTCGCCGATGTCGCTTCGGTCTCCACGACGTTCGACCCCCCCGTAGAAGTGGCGAGGGTCAGGTGGACGACGATATCTTTCGTTGTCGCGGTAGTAGTCGCGACGGAAAGGAGCCCCGCGCAGGGGTTCGCCGTAATGAACTCCTCGCGGGGGGGGGGGGGGGGGATGGTGAGGGGGTCGTGGAGGGAGGACCCAGGGGGTAGGTCGAAGTGGGGGAGGACCCGCGGGAGGCTGTCGGAGCGGTGGAGGGCCTGCAAGGGGCTGTCAGGCCTGGGGGGCCTGTCATCGGCGTGCGGGTGTCCCCGCTGTGGGCTGCCGCTGCTGTGGGGGCTCTGCAGGGGTGTAGGGTACCGCGGCTGGTTGCGGTGGTTGTCGAGTTTATGAGCAGCGTTGATTTTTGCGTCGAGGTCGGCGATGGTAGTGTTGATGGAGGCGTGGGTTGCCGCGGTACTCTCGGCCTGGGCGTCGAGACGACTGCAGATGCCGTCGACAGTGGCCTCGAGTCGAAGGAGGCGTTCGTTGTTGGATGTTTGTGTAGGTGCCATGAGGTCGGGAGGATCGACCGGCTCTGATACCAACTTGTTACGTGCTTTTTCTTGCTTGGCGAAGGCACGCGTAACTGGACGATAGAACGAAGACGATGAAGAAGAAGCCGTCTGGTCTTGTGACATGTCGGCCTTGGTGTTGCGCCTTATCGCAGGCGCGGACACTTCTCAGATCGGGAGAAGTACCGCCTATTTCTTTGGTTAAATTTTTCTTTGATAATCCTCTCAAGAGAATTTCCACCTCTATATATAGATAGAGGATGGCGACAATTGCTAACCATAATTTGTTGGAAAAAAACTAATTAATTACTAATAATATCTTTCTTTGAAAGAGAAGATATTTATTAGCAATATATTCTTTGAAAGGAAACTAATTATTGATTACTAATAATATCCTTCCTTGAAAGAGAAGATGTTATTAGCAATATCTTCTTTGAAAGGAAACTAATTATTGATAATGTTATTAATAATATTGCTCTAGAATATTTAGGATTCATAATAATGTTTATTGATAATCTTTTGGCTATATATAGCCTTACAACCCTCCATCTTATATAAAATCCCTTAATACATTCTAATATACCAACACTCCCCCTCAAGATGGGGGAAAGTTATTCACTATGTCCATCTTGTCACATCCTCTAATTATATCTACGGAGCTAAGTCCCTTGGTCAGACTGTCTGCTACCTGATCCTTGGTTGGAACGTGACCGAGCTCTAGTAGTCCATTGTCCAACTTCTCCTTGATGAAGAACCTATCGATCTCGATGTGTTTGGTCCTGTCATGCTGCACTGGACTGTTGGCGATACTGATAGCTGACTGGTTGTCACACTACAACTTCATCTTGGCTCCTTGATCCAGCTTCAGTTCCACCAGCATACTCTTCAGCCGTACCAGCTCTGCAACTCTCAAGACCATAGCTTTGTACTCTGTCTCAGCTGTCGATCTGGCCACCACTGACTGCTTTTTACTCCTCCAAGAGACCAAGTTATCTCCTACAAATATGCAATAGCCCGAGGTGGACCTCCTGTCATCAACACAGCTAACCCAGTCAAAGTCGCAGTAGCCCTCGAAGCTCGCATGATCATTCCTCCTGAATAGCAGCTCCTTTCCGGGGGCACTCTTCAAGTATCTCATAATTTGGTACACTGCGTCCATATAACCCTTCCTTGGGTCATGCATGTAGCGGCTCACCACCAAGGTTTTAAACGGCGGTAGGCGGGTGCGCGGCGGAGAGTCTGTCTACCGCCTAGGTCGCCTAGGCACCGCCTAGACAGTTGATCCATTTTCAACATTTTTTTAACTATTTTACCACTGTTTTTTCCCCCATAATATGCATACTTTAAGGGTGTTTCATGCATAACTAAGCTGTAGAACGAAGATTTATAAAGTTTTAGTTTTGTACAAGTGAACCATAGGCTCATAATGCTTACAAAACTTTTTTGGCCAAAATATCATGTTAGGTATTGCTCCCCCTAGGCGTCCGCGTACTCCGTCTCACCTCCGCCTATACCATCAACCTCCGTTGGCCGTCTACTCCACCGCCTACCGAAAAGCGGTACGGAAAGAGACCGTCTACCGCCTAGGCACCACCTAGGCGGGCTAGGCGGCCGCTATTTAGAACATTGCTTACCACACTCACTGAAAAGCAGATATCAGGTCGTGTGTGGCTCAAATAGATCAACTTGCCCACCAGTCTCTGGTATCTGTCCCGGTCAACTAGTTCTCCAGCCTTAACGCCCAGCTTGAACCACTAGATCCCCATGAAGAAATGCATTCTTCACATCCAGTTGGTGTAGCTTCCATCCACCATTCGCTGCCAAAGAAATCAGGGTCCTGACGGTGCTCATCTTCGCCACTGGTATAAAAGTCTCGTCGTAGTCAATGCCGTGCGTCTGACTGTATTTTTTTTGCCACCAGTCGAGCCTTGTAGCGCTCAACTTGTCCATCTGGGTTCTACTTCACAGTAAAGACAACTTGTATTCGACTGCCCTCTTTCCTTTTGGCAGTTTTACCAGTTCCCAAGTGTGGTTCTTCTCAAGAGCCCTAACTCCTCGTGCATCGCTGCTTTCCACTTTGGATCGTTCTTGGCAACCTACCAATTGTTAGGTACAGTAATACTATCAAAAGATGCAATTAATGCTCCATGAGAAGAAGAGATGTTATCATATGAAACAAACTGGATAAGGTCCCAACCATATCTATCGGGAGGATTTTTCGTATTGTTGCGAGTGGTCCTCCGTACTGATAATGGTGTGGGAGTAGTAGGAAGAATGATATCACCTGAAGAGGAATCTGGTAGTGGTGGTATAGGTGTCTTAGGAGTCGAGACAGACGCATGCAAGGGACTTGGCACTGACACTATAGGTACTGGTTCTGCAGTTTGCTTCCCTTTTCTGCTGTAGGTAAGTAACTCCCCCTAAGCCGTGGGCCTAACACCTCTCATCTTCTCCCCCGGTTCCTCTTCACTCTCTTGCTCCTCAACTGTTACTCCATGCCATGCTCCTAAATCGGTCACCACACTCTCACAAATCTCCCCCTCTTGTCTCATACTCTCAGTATCAGGTGAGTTGTCCATGGATGAGGTTCCCTTCTGACGGTAGTATGGCTCATGCTCCTTGAAATGAACATCCATGCTCACAAACTTCTTCTTCTCTACTGGGCTCCAGCACACGTACCCCTTCTGAGTCGCCGAATATCCCACGAAGACACTTGATTGCTCCCGGGTCAAGTTTTCCAACAGAAGGTCTGTTGTCCTTCACAAAACATACGCAACCCATCCCACTATTATTTTCTTGCAATGTCTCACATGCAGACTTCCATCCTAGTACATTCGAGGGCATTCTGTTGATTAGTTGAGCTGCTGTCAACACTGCATGCCCCACATATTCTGTGGGACATTCATGGCAATCATCATGCTCCTTGCCACCTCCAGAAGGTGTCTGTTCTTTCTTTCTGCTACTCCATTCTATGCTGGTGTGTATGCACAGGTGGTCTGATGGTGTATCCCGTGGGTTGACAGGTATTCCTCAAGTGCTTTATTGGTATACTCTGTCCCATTGTCAGACCTCAGTACCTTCACCACTGTATGGAAGTTCCGAAAACAGGCAAAAATATCTCTTATTTTTCATCAAATACAGCCAGGTGACATGAGAGGAACAATCAATAAAAGAAACAAAATACTTGTAACCATTCATTGTAGTTGTGATGCACGGCCCGAAAACATCATAATGTATAATATCAAAAATAGAAGAGCTAATGTGGCCCTCACTAACATATGAGCTCCTAGTAAGTTTGCATAAATCACATGCATCATATATTAGTTTCTTCTTATTTGCTTTTTCATAAATATATGGATACAACCTACTCAAAATACCAAAAGAGGAGTGACCCAACCGCCTGTGGTGGAGTATCAGTGTATCATCGACACTCATTTTCGGTCCTCGCATTCCTGCCCTCTCTGCTATAGACACCAATGCCGAATCCAACCCTTCCCGATCCAGGTACCACAGTCCATCATGCCAAGTGCCAGTCCCAAGTCTTCGTCCCGTTTCCTTCTCCTGGAAGATCACCTTAGGAATATTAAAAGAGAGAATACATTTTAGTTGGAGGATGATAGAACTAATGGACAAAAGACTGACTGGAAAAGAAGGAGTATGCAAAACATTGGATAATCTCACTGAACCTGTACAATCGATAGTATCCTTACTGACCACTGGCTGGAAAGTACCATCGGCTGTTTGAATGCTGTCCGCTGATGCTAGGTGAGTGTAGGAAAAGAACTCGCTAGCATTCCCTGTCACGTGTCGAGACGTACCCGAATCGACAATCCAGTTCGACGATCTAAGGGAAGACATAGATGCAAGGACGTGTGAGTCGTCAGTACCTTCCGATGGATGGACATACATGACAGCGTTGCCTCTGGCGATGAATGAGGTTGACGCCTCCTCGGTCCCACTCCTGTCTCCATCGCGTGACGCTCTCTGCTTCCTCTTGAGTGCCTCCAGCATGCCCAGCAGTGCCTGATCCTCCTCAGTATAGGCACCATCAGCTCCCTCCTCGCCATCTACTACCAGTAGGTTCGTCCGATTACCACCTCGACCACCCCGTCGACCCCTACGGCTACAGCCACGTCCTACAAACTGTCCACATCCACCACCTGAATCTCCCTCCTTGGGAGGTTTGGTGCAAGCATACCTCAGATGGACCACCTCCCCGCAGTTGTAGCACTGCCAGGGCTCTCCCTTAGGTTCTGTGTCGCCTAAATTGGCAACCGCCAGTGCTGACTTTACTTCAGGAGGACCACATGTCCTTGCCTGCAGCTTGATGCGAGTCTCCTCCTGGATCATGGCCGAGATAGCCTTCTCAAGTGTAGGGATCTTTGGTTGGGCTATAAGTAGTGCTGTCCTCTGAGCAAATGCTGCGGTCATCCCCTTAAGAAACTTCATCGTCCTCTCCTGCAAACATATCTGTCTCTCCAGTCCTTACACTTCGGGTCCTCGCAGCTCGTCCGATCTGAGTAGTGAACGTAATCCAACCACAGACACTCCAACTCCGTGGCATACTCCTGCACCGTCTTCTCCCCTTGTACGGTATCGTCGATCTCCTCCTTTATCTGGAACACCCTCAAGTTATTTCGCACACCATCATAGGTCCTCCTCAATATATCCCACATGTCCTTCACCATCTCACGGCCATCCATTGTGGCGGCGATCGACTGGACTAAAGAATTGAGGAGCCAAATGTTTATCACCATATGAGTAGACTTCCACTCGTCGCGTCCTGCCGATCCCTCATCCAGCTCCGTCTTTTCTCATGACAAGAAATCCTCCAGGTTCTTCCCTGCGAGGGTTCTCCTCACCCGTCGTGACCAACTCAGGTAGGTGGCCGGTCCATCAAGCTTTAGATCGATGGAGGGAAGCTCCAACTTCGCCGGTTTTTCGTGTCGCGTTCTCACCAGCTGACAGTTTCATCAGCTTCATCGGCGTTGCGACCTCCGCAGAGTCCAACTTCTTGATGATCTTTTCCATCGATTCTCCTTTTCTCCGATCACCTCACACTCGTTCCACGATTCACGTTCGTCCTCTTTGTTCTCTCCTAGACTCGATCATGTCACTCCCTCATCGGATCTAGGCCTTCGATGTTACCATCCGGAATGACCCGCGGGAGACGCCGCTTCGCGGTGATGGTGGCGGCGGCGGCTAGGGTTTAGGAGTGGGGTTGGCGGCTTGGGTTTGAGAGTAGAGGTGGCGGCTAGAATTTTGGCTCTGATACCATGTAGAATATTTAGGATTCATAATAATATTTATTGTTAATCTCTTGGTTATATATAGTCTTACAATCCTCTATCTTTCATAAAACCCCTTAATACATTCTAATATACCAACAATTGTCAAGTAGTGCCACCGGCTAGGTCTTGGCAACCCTGATCTTGTGTATCTTTCTTCTTGGCCGGTCCATGTGAGTAACGGGTAAAGGTTCGTCCGAACCGACCCGTAACACATGTTTTTCGTATGATAATAATGTTTTTGGCACTTTCCGATTGATTGTGCATAAGTGACCAGCTGCGGATACGTATTGGTATCAGCCGGTTTTTTATTCTTGCCTTAATCTAAAATGACAGAATCTCCTGGTTAATTACGTGTGCGATTTGTGTTTTGGAATCAGAATACATTCATGATCCCAGATTCCCACGCCTGACCTATATATGTTATGAGGGTGCAAGAAAATGACAATAAAATAGTCTCCGCTTGTAGGATAGGAAGAAATAGTAATTAACATTTGACATTTATAATCACATGATATAAAAATTCTTAATTGTTATATATCTTTATATGTATGATATGTGAATGCTCTTTGGCATAATATACCTTTGAACTCGCTCCTTTAACTGTAAGTTACTTTTAATATTTATCTAATATTGTAGGCTGAGCTGCAAGCACATCGTGAAGCTGCACAGTGGAGACGATTGCAAGGTCAGATATTATGCTTAATACTGAAAATATGGAATTGTCAAAATTCAAAAATTACCATGTAGTTCAGGCGTACAGTTCTCAAGATTAAACAAGTGCATATACCTTTGGTTTACTATATTTTCAAATTTTGGCATACAGTTCTATATCATCTAATGAACTTATTGTTGTAGTAGAGAGATTAATTATTAATTTAAAGATGCATTGCATGAGCAGGTATATCCATTGAGGGTGATGAGGAACTTCTTGCCATCAGTGTCACTAAAGAGGCTCCAAAAAGGGATGAATGGATGACAACATTACCACCTGAAAGAAAAGTAAGAGCCTTACATGCTAGTACTCCATGATGCATTCATTTCAAATTTCAGCCTAAGACTGAACGGTTTGTGTTACTTTATTGTTTCCTTCTCAGCAAGGAGGAATGCCTATGCAGTCAACATCATTCAGTAGAACGGCCAAGGAAGGAAGAGGAGATACTAGTGCTTGGACTGATAACCCAATCGACAAAGCAGAAAAAGCAAAACAGAAGTATGATTTTTCTGTCATGATGCATATTTCTCAATTTTTATTTGGTTTGATCCTATAACTAGGCCTGATTATAGTGAAAATAGCTCTGGGTTGATGATGAAAGCTTAATTTTAACTCCATATCTCCGGACAAAATATTGTTTACGGTTGGTATCTAAATTCTAAACTACCATCCTTCCTGTATATTTTGCGGCATCCTATGTGGCCTAGACAACTCGAGTGATCATATTCATCAGGAGATCGTTATACAGATGGTTCTTGATATGTTGCATAATATTATTTTGGACCATCTTATAATATGGTTAGTTTAATGAAAGCTACTTGCAAGATGCTAACCATTATCCAACACGTGTAAAACCACTACTTCAATAACTGGGTAGTTGTACTTTTGGCTAAGCTAAAGAGTGAAACATCTGCACAACCCTTTTCGGTTTTTGGCTGAGCAATGCTCCCTATTTCCACTGTCAGAATCATAACTACGTTACGTCTTTTTAAATTTGCAGTTATTTGGAGGCTTATAACAAAACAAAGGCACTTGCGGATGTGGAGGACACCAGGAAGATGAGTTTAGATGCTGACCTAGTCGATAAGTATAACTCTTCCAAACGCTCAAAGTCACTAGTGGAAAAGCACCGAGAAGGGGCCAGGCAGCCGCCGAAAAAGAATCTGAAGAAACAAAAGCGACCTGAGAAGGAAGAATGGGCGGGTCAGCACCCATGGAAACCCTGGGACCGTGAGAAGGATTTAACAGCAGGAAGGATGAACGCCAATATTGATTCTGAGAGTATGGGCCAAGGTTTGACTTCGCGATTCTCAGGAGGAACTGTGCAGAGAAATTTCTTGTGAATAATAATTGGGGACCAGCAGTTTCGCTTGTTTGTATCAATTATGGAGAAACTTAAAGAAGCAGAGAAATCATGTTACGAGTGAGAAGAATATATATTACCTGACTGGGAAATATTCGTATTGCTGATCGCTTCCAAGGTTTACATATAGGAGGATTAGGCAGCAGTATGAAAGCTGTACTTGTTGATAAACCAAGTCTGGAGAGTTCCTCTTCTGGCCATTAGTGTAGGTAAGCACTATTGATCAATTGTTTCCAGGGACATTGTTTGTAAACCCCTTTGTTAATGTTTCACGCATTTAATTATAATATCTAAGAATGTTTTGCTTTAAGAATAACCATTTTCACATGGCTGAAAAACTTGTTATGGCCAGAATCTTTAAATGTTTCATGTTACGTTAGGGACTCGCACCTTTACATCCAAATAATATTTGTTAGCTCTCTTGGTGGATCATGTCAACGTTTGCCATCTTTTTGTTGTCGCAGAGATGAACAAGTAAATATGGGGGTTAGAATGCACAATTAAATAATTAATTTTTAATTCCTGCAACAAAAGTTACTACCATACATGATACTTACATTATTTCAAACAACATATTTGTGAATCATGAAATATCATTTACACAACTAAACAATGAATTTACAACACTATTTATAATGAGAACGTACCTATCTAAGGACCTGGTTTTCTTCCAGGCACAAGCGGAGAGAACCACCCGGAGAAGTATGGCTTGAGAGCTTACTGAGGAGCTGCCCCAGTGGAGGACACCGAGGTCTAAATAGAGGAGTGCCTCTGAGTTGCGGACTTTGGGATCCGTGTATCTCATCTAGATAACATATACTCGAATATGCTTATTTTCCTGTACTACTCTTTTATTTTAGCACTTTTACTAATGGGTTTGTTTTCGTCAAACTCTAGTTCATACTTGTATTATCTTGGATCTATTTTCATGAATGTCTTTCTATTTTCAACATGTATTATATTCCAGTCTTATTCATTTCTGTGTATTTAATGTGGATGAGATAATTTACTTGCCCAAGATGTAGTATTAGTGGACTTGAGTTTATTTTCGTACAGGGAAGTACACTTCGGTAGGAACAAATAGGGTTAAATCTCTCTGTAAGCAGTATTAGCTTGCTAGGTCATCTGTTGGATCCGCATATTTTGGTACTGGGGTGTGGCACATTCAGGTAACTGTCGATCAATTACTTTTATGTACTGAGTGAGACCTGCGATAGAATTAGAATAAGTAGGATCTCATCTACACTCGTTTGACTTCTATCTTCGAACTACCCTTGAACTCTACACTTGCATTTGTCTCTCGTTTGTTTCTTGCCATGTACTAGTTTATTCTTTTCTTATTCAAAGAAAAGAATCTCTACAGTAGACGGGTGAGGCTTCCGTGACCGATGAGATGCCCCAGATGATAGGACCAGACATACTAGCAGACTCATATGCCGTTGTAGACTTAGTCGTTGTCGAACGACCATGCATCAAAGCGGGCACCAGCCTTGTCGAATGGCCATGCATCAAAGCGGGCATCATCGCCTACGATCAGCCTCTTCCTCAGGGCCAGTACCTACCAGAGGTCCAGATACTACCGCTTCTGCCCCAGAAGATGTTGTATGCGTCCTATCCCCCACAATTCTCGTAGATAGACGACCGACACATGTTTCAGCTCTCCCAGACCATTATCTAGGCACAATGGTAGTATACATAGATGTTGATGCAGGGCATGGAAGACGCCCTAGTTAGAGCAGTACCACCAACACCTTTACCATACGTTGGCTCTATCCCTGGTTTTCGGAGGATGCATTCGCTCAGCTTCTCCTATACAGAGGACCCTATAATGGTCACCGCTTGGCTTGTTGGCACAGAAAACCTCCTGAAGGCCTCCAAGCTTCCTAGGGATAGATATATGATGGCCGTCAAATTGTAGTTGACCAACAACACATATTATTGGTGGAAGGCACAAGAGCCATGCCTAGGGACTAATCACGCCTGGGATGAGTTATCTATACCCTTCAAAGAGAAGTTCTTCCCAACCACCATCGCTAGAGAGAGCGCTTCGAGACAGATTCTTGTACCTCAACGGGGAAGCATGATTGTACATGAGTATAATGTTGAGTTTTCACGCTTGAGTTGTTTTGCTCCTTCTCTAATCTAGACAAGAAGAGCAGGCGGAGAGGTTTCATTAGGGGGATGAGCTACAAGTTCAAGAGCTTGATAGGTTCTACCGCCCCTACTTCCTACACATCTATCCTGATCGCAACAAGACATCAAGTGTCCATATACCGATAGGAGGATAGCAGAGCAGAAGGGCTCCTATGCAGTGGAAGCACCAGCTCGAACAACGCAGGGAGGACCGACGAAGCATTCTATGACTCACCAATTAACATTAGAAAGAAGCTCCACCTCAGGTGCATGAGACCCTTGCTTGCCATCACTGCGACAAGAAGGGTCACATAGCGAGAGATTGTCGGCGGAGATTGGGATTATGCTGGGCTTGCAGGTCTATTCAACATCAGGCTTGAGATTGCCCAAAGCTAGGGGTGCAACTCGGCCGGGTTGGGTCGGGTTTGAGGTCAACCCGAGCCCAACCCAATAGATCATAAGCCTAGCCCAAGTCCAAGCCCGACCCGACTTCGGGTTCAACATATGAAGTCCAAGACCAAGCCCAGAGGATCGGGTTGGGCTCGGGTTGGGTCGGGTCCATCGGGTTTATCGGACTCTAATATGATATTTGAAATAATTTTAAACAAGAGTAATATTAAATGCATAATCAAATAGCAATCAAGCCTCAATCATTACAAAATAAAACTGAAATGAGATATAGGACAAGGAATTGAAGAGTTCGGGTGAAAAAAATTATAGTTTAAACTTTTTATTTAAGTAGTATGAAACAATATATATATATAAATTATATGTATGTCGGGTTTCGGGTTCTTCGGGTTACCCAACACATGAACCCAAGCCCAACCCGATTTTTGATCGGGTTCAAATATTTTAACCCGAGCCCAAGCCCGAACCCGAATATCTTCAACCCTAACCCAACCCATTAACGGGTTTACCCGATCGGGTTCGGGTTTAGCCCGCCCAAGTTGCACCCCTACCCAAAGCAGTGTGGCACGACACTAATGGTTCACCGGCCAACTATACCCACATTTAGGTCGTTCCAGCCGATACATAGTCAAGTTCTCCCAGAAGCTAGCTCACCTTAGGAGTTGGAGAAACACGTCCACCAACATCCAGAGGCTATCAAAGAGGGGCACCCTTGGCCCCACAGGCAGCACGATTCGAGCATGCACAACCACCACCATAAGCACAGAGACATGGCCATGCTTTTGCAATGACACAAAAGAAGGCTGAGACAGATGGAGATGTGATTGCA
Organism: Iris pallida; assembly: GCA_029216955.1. Lineage (NCBI taxonomy): Eukaryota > Viridiplantae > Streptophyta > Magnoliopsida > Asparagales > Iridaceae > Iris > Iris pallida. Next base: position 5,067,053 of record JANAVB010036418.1, on the reverse strand, counting down.
TGTGTACTATCTTTGTCGAATCATAACCGATAGTAGCATTGTTTGATTCCAAGTACGGTGGATTTATTTATATAGGTTTTTTTTAGGGGCACCTCCACATTTACTAGGGGGCAGCCCTTACTTAGGGGGCAGCCCATTTGGTGGAGATTTTACTAGGGGGCAGCCCAAATTTTACTAGGGGGCAGCCCAACCCCCCAAACTCACATTTTCTTCCCATTTCATCATTTCCTCTCTCTCTCCTCCAAAAGAAAAATAAGAAGAGCTCTCTCTCCCTCTCCCTAAACCCTAGAAAATTCTCCTCCACCACTCTAATCCTAATTCCTCCACCAAAATTTTTTCAAGAACACTCCTACATTCGACGAGATGACACGCAAGTCGAAAAAATCGTTCTTTCCTAATTTCTTCTATAATTTTCTACATTCTATTCGAAACCCTAGAATAGTTTTAATTCTCTAAAAACTTTTGATAATTTAGGTTTAGAATGTCTTTAGGGTTTATGAATGGCATTTTCGAACACGACAAACCCACAATTTTTCTTCAAACCCTAATCCTAGAAAGCGACAAACTAGCGAGTCGTTCGTCTGTCGGCCCTGAGTACAGTAGGACTGCCAAGCATGTGGCAGTCCACATGTAAACAAGGACTGTCAGAGTCCTGACAGTCCTCTTTCAATAGAGGACTGCCACGACTGTGGCAGTCCTTGTTTGCAATTGGACTGCCACATGCCAGGCAGTCTTACTGTACTCAGTTTTAGTTGTGGTCTGGGGGTGGGGGATAGGGGGTAACAGTCCGCTGATTATTATGTTGAAGGTGACAACAATAATCTTGCGGTGGCATGACAGGAGGGATCAACTGTTGTAGGGGCAGTATGTTAATCTTTGGAATTAGGTGAAAGAATGACAGTCGCAATGAATGTGGCATTGGAGGAAGAAAATGTGGTGGCAGGTAACGATAACAACTATGGACTCTCATGTTATCATGGTAATGAAGACAGGGGAAGTGGAAAATGGTTGCATCAACATTGCATATGATCCTAGTCTAGATGCAACGCAATGGTTGTAGAAGGGACACATGAGAAGGAATGTGGAAGAGAGGGGTCGAATTGTCAGGGTCATAAGTGAAGGAATATGAGACTTATGCTTTTTTTAAGAGATGAAGTTGGCAAATATTTCTCAAAATTTGCAAAAAATGCAAATAATTCACAGCTCCCATGAGTTATTTGTTAATTAGTGACTTTGCAAGTTGTGCGGGTTGTCTACCGTGTCCGAACTACTCACGAAGGTTTTGAAAATTCGTAAATATTATGACTACGAGGTTGGCAAGATATCTCCACATGAAGGACCGCTAACGAAAATAATCTAGTACTTTACAATATTTAACTTCGTCACTTGCCATGGCATTGACATTTTATTTATGATAATTTCCTGAATAGAGCTGAAGAGATGATTTAAATTGAACCAAGAGGTTGGAAGCAAGAAAGCAGGTATTCCTATGGAGCTAGATTTTGATGTGGCTGCTACAACCTGTCTCTAGATCTGCCTACTGCTGCAGGGTTCATGGTATCTACAAAAGAAATTGAAGAATTTTTGATAAAGATGGCTTTTGTGGAAAACTTTGGGCATGCCATTCTTTTATGTTTCCTTTTGGCATGCATCTTCAATCTACTTGAAGACTGCATGCATGCAACGAATAAGGGACTTTCTAGTTTTATAATGTTACTCGTCTTTCTGATGTTTGCTTGACTGTCAAGTAGGAAGATTCCTTTTGACTTATAGCGTTCTTGATGTCCCAGCATCACCACCAACAATCTTCTTTTATGTTTCCTTCACAGAACATTATATTTAGGACTGCCACAACCAGGGCAGTCCTTCACATGTGTTGGACTGCCCTGGGTGTGGCAGTCCTAGCTGAAATGTTCTGTGATCTAGTCACAGAATATTTCATCTAGGACTGCCACACCTAGGGCAGTCCTTCACATGTGTTGGACTGTCCTGGGTGTGGCAGTCCTAGATGAAATATTTTGTGACTAGATCACAGAACATTTCAGCTAGGACTGCCAAACCCAGGGCAGTCCAACACATGTGAAGGACTGCCCTGGTTGTGGCAGTCCTCTGATGGTTTTTAACATACATGTAAAACATGTATAATACTCAGCCAAACACACATGTATAACACCTAGATAAGCACATAAAACACACATAACACATGGATAAAAGTAAGAAACATATATTGGACTTCATATTTCATAGTTTAATGTATACAAAAGTGGTCCTCTATAACCAAAATGCCAAATGTATACAAAAGTGGTCCTCCATATTTTCCGTCCAACTTTTTGACACCATTGTATCACATCGTCGCTTGATTGAAACGAAAGATCGGTCCAAAATAAATGCCCTACATCGGTTGCAATTGGAGCATGTACCGAAGATCGCAACTCCTACAATAGAAGTTAAAAGTCAATGGACTGCCTCATCTATAGGACTGCCACATATGTGGCAGTCCTTCACATCTAAAGAACTGCCACATATGTGGCAGTCCAAATCTAAGAGAGGGACTGCCAGACAAGTGACAGTCCTCTGTGTCAAAATTCGATTTTCCATCCGAAAATAAGTTAAAATTTAGTTACCAAGAGGCCTTCCGACGCATCAAAGTGTTCTTCGGACGTTGTGGGAGGAGAGTTTCCAGCATTTGATGGTCCGGGTTGTTCCATTTTCTATTTTTTTACATTAAACACAAAATTCAACTTTTATATGTAAAATTTAGGTTAAAACTTAAAATATTACACAAAAATAAATTCGACGACTTACAAATTAATGGGAGAAGTGATTGACACTGTATTCTACAAAAAAATTTAGGTTGGGGAACAATTTCACCTAGCTAGGGTTAATTATAGGTTTATATGAGGAGGAGAACAAAAGAGTGGAGGAAGAGAAGTAGTAGAGGGAGGAAGAAAGAGAGAGATGAAATCTAAAATCAAATTGGCTTATATAGTGTTTTTTGGGCTGCCCCCCTAGTAAAAAAAACCAATGGCAAACTTGTAATTTTTTCAAAAAAATTTTGGGTTGTCCCTTAGTAAATGTGGAGGTGCCCCTAAAAAAAACCTTTATATATGCTAATAGTTTAGAGCTACACAAAAAGTAGCATCGACATCTCTTTCCAAGAATATAAGGACCTTAGCAGAGGTGGTATAGTGTTGGTTAGCGACACATTAAGGACTTGTTTTAGTGATTGTTTGTGGTATAGAGTGGGCGCTCGATTTCGAATTTTCCCATGCTAGACTTCGACGTTATTACTGGAATAGACTAGTTAGACAGTATGATGCGACGTTTGATTGCCAGTGTGGGAGCATCATCTTCTGTAACATTCTCTACCGGTAACCCTAATTAAAACATCTGGAAATTACTGAAAAACTCAATTTCGGGGTTGGTTTTTATGAAAAACCCACCCGCATGATGGGTTTTATGAAATGCCCAGAATTATATATTTTCACGTTAAGTATTACAAGATTCCCTTTAGATGCTCTGTATTTACAAAATTAATACCATAACTACCCCTCCGCATAAACTCAGATCTGGATTGCGATTCTCTTCTTCTTCTTCTTCTTCTTCTTCACGAGAGATCTGAATTCCATTGCTCTCATCTTCAGCAGAGATCGCAAAGATCGTTCGTAGTTCATCATGCTTTTTTTTTTCAGTCGAACTTCGATCATCGCTCATCATCTTCTTCTTCTTCTTCTTCTTCTTCTTCTTCTCCGACAATTAGGTCAATTATGGAGAGAAGATCTTCTTCTTCTTTTCCATAAGAGTTAGCATCGTCTTGAATGACATTCTCCGTGTTGAATGGCATTCTCCGTGTTTTTAACACGGAGAATGGTCATTCTCCTGTGTTTTAAATTTGAATGACCATTCTCCGTGCCATTTAACACGGAGAATGTCATTCTCCGTGTTATTTAGCACGGAGAATGGCCATTCTCCGTGTAATTTAGAAACGGAGAATACCATTCTCCGTACTAAATTACACGGAGAATGGTCATTCTCCTACGTTTTAACACTGGGAATAACCATTCTCCGTGTAAATTAACACGGAGAATGTCATTCTCCGTTTTAATTAAGACGTAGAATGGCCATTCTCCGTGTAATTTAGTACGGAGAATGGGCATTCTCCGTTTTATTTATCACGGAGAATGGCATTCTCCGTGTTCCTAATACGGAGAATGGTCATTCTCCTGCGTTTTAACAATGTAATGACCATTCTCCGTGCTAAATTACACGAAGAATGACCATTCTCCGTGTAATTTAGCACGGAGAATGGCCATTCTCCGTCTAAATTTTGACAGAGAATGCCATTCTCCGTGTTACTAACACAGAGAATGACTATTCTCCGTATAAATTAAGACGGAGAATGATATTCTCCGTGTTACTAACACGGAGAATGACCACCCTCATGCGAAATTAACATTTTTCGTGTTCTAACACGTAGAATGACCATTCTCCTGCATTTTATGGTCAGTTGAAACTTTGAAGGGCCATAACTTTTGACTGGGAGGTCAAAACGAGGCCCGGTTTGTCCCAAAATGAGCGTATCTTCGAGGAGCCTGAAAGTAACAGCTTTTTCATTAGACGGTCTTCCAAAATTTTAGAATTGTAAAAAAATGATGTTTGGACCTCCGTTTTAGCACTTTTGCCATTTGTCTCGGTCTTTCCGAAATTTTCCGACGAGTTTTTGAAGATTTTTGAGGAGAAAATCTAGATTCGAAAGTGAGCAGCGTTTGGAAGAAGATGAAGTATCGAAACGTTTTTTTAAGAGTAGTTTCGTAGATGTTTTCAATAAATTAGAAGGAAGGACAAAAAGGTCATTCAGAACCCTCTTTATATATTTTTTGCTAATTCTGGACACGCGATGAAATGTTATTGTGCGGTGGATTTTTCATAAAACTTTTTTCTTTTTTGGGCATTTCATAAATTTCCCCTTAAAACATTAACAAATGATGAAATGGAGAAAATGGTTTTCGGAGATACCGAAACGATGTTCCTAGGCCCGTAACCAAAGTAATAATAAGCTAATAATGAAGCATAGCACTCTAGGATGGTAGGCTAACTCAGTTTAGTGGTTAATAGGTACTTTATTTAGTCTTAGAATAATTTACAATAGGAAAGTACTAAAATGGATAAACCACATAAATTACCGTGAGCAATCCCGACTCTAGTTTGATCCAAAAACCTAGAAATATGCTCATTTAGCCATAAACTAAGACCTAGAATTTTTCTAGAATTTTTAGAGTTGCTATTTTTTAAGGAAATAAAATAATTTATTATAGTTATTTACTAATTAAAATAATTAATTAGAAAAGTTATAGAAATTATATAGGAAAAAAATTCTAAAATATTTGTTTCTCAAATTTGATTTGTAGACTCCTAATAGCCTAAAGTAATTAGCGACAAATTTCGGTGAATTTCTGAATTAAATTGGATCTATTAGGATTTAATTAGTTAAAAATTGAAAAGAAAAAGAAAAAAGAAATTCAACACCACCCGCTTCTTGCGGGCCCCACACATCAGCCACTGGCCACGTGGGGCGGGACCGAGTGTCGGTGACTGGGTGTGCTCGACCGCGCACCCACATGTGTGTGATGGGCCTGGTAAGACCCGAGCCGAGCCCGACCCGACTGGCTTCGAATGGACTCCTGGCTCCATCTGAGCCATATGATCAAGATGGCTCTCCTTAGAGCCATCGAATAATAATAATAATAAGGTAAAATGTTAATATTAAAATACATAAATATTATTAAAGGATTCAAACTTGAGTTTTAGGAATTCCACATAAAGAAATTAGGAAATAAATCAATAATGATACAATTAATTGTAATAATAATTCTAATAAGAATTATAACAAAGTGATCCCTATTAAAAATTTGAGTTCTAGGGATAATTGTGGAATTTAAAATTAGGGGGGGTTACCACTGAGTTGTTAACTCCTAAAATCACGTTTGCGAAATAAGCAGATATGCGAATTTCATCCGCATAGTTAACCAATTCGCCCATGCAGTGGAGTCGGCCAATTTGGTTTATAAGCTTATGTACAGGACGGAGCTTAGCATGTTTGGAGATAACTGACCCATGTTGAGTTCGCATGGGTTTGTTGGGGTCCATGTGACAATTTTATTCCGGAGTCTAACGGTGTGTGAACCTTATGATGGACCGTCTGTGAGTTGTCTTTTTCTTCTTCTTCTTAACTGTCAACAATAATGGTACGCAATATGATAATTAAAAAAATACATGTTAGGTGTTTAAATTATTAGAAGCTTGCCCTAACTCAGTGGTACGTGTGTGGCCTTTAACCAAGTGCTCGTTGGTTTGATCCCTACGAATAGTATAATGCCCAAGATTCTAGTAGGACTTATGTTGGATAGAATTGGTTTTTGAGGCCAGTTTGTGTCACGATCCGCACCTGAATGTTCGGATATGAGTGCATGGGTACGTCCAGCCTACGTCACAATATCGACAGTAGAACGCTGTCTAACCTCCAACATATATCATCCAATCCACGCAATATAATTTCTAATGTATTCTCAATATTGCAAGTAAAGATGTGAATCCAATATGTAAACATATTCACAAGTGCTAACACAGATAGATGAAAAATAGGAAATATATGAAATAATCTCAAAGATAGCCACAAAATCTCAAAATCCATGTCTAGGTAATCCAACGTCAAAATGCATCTAAACCCCAAAATATAGATAACATCCAAAATAGTTTCTAGAGACAAATCCGATCAAGTGCTAAGATAATGTAATCTAAGCTAAACTAGTCATCAGTCGATGTCATCTCCGCTAAGGTCGCTCCCTAATCTTCCTGAATATCAAGATCAGTGTAGAATATAAAGTTGTTTAAATTCGGACGCATGGTGGCTATATCCGCTGAAATGCTTCTTTTTTATGCGCCATATGCTGAAGATAATGATTCTTCTGTAGGACCATTGAACACATCTAGAGGGGGGGGGGGGGGGGGATGAATAGAGTGTGTGTGCGCAGCGGAATAAATATCACAAATTAAAAATTATGTAATATGGCTAGTAAGAGTAGATCAATAACAGTATATGAGTTGCAGTAAAAGTAAAGAATCAAGAAGATCAAACTCAGTGACACAACGATATATACTGGTATCCCTCGTGGAGGACTAGTCCAGTCTCGAGTACTCCTACTCATGTAAATCCACTATGGCACAAGCTTTAACTGAGTGCTTACAACTCTTACAACACCGTGCTTGGAGATAAGTGCATAACCAACTTCAGCAACACCGTGCTTGGCGACGAATGCACGACCGGCTCCATAAGGTGATTGAAAATTGGAACATTTTCTGAAATAGCCTCCGATACAACTCTTCAAAACCAAACTCTAGATTAAACTGAACTGATACTGGCTTGGCTAAGAGTAGTATAGGCTAGATTTGAAAGTGTAGCTCGTAGAAAACACTTAAAGGAATAGAGAAGAGAATGAGATTAGATGATTTGGAAATGTGAAAGTTCTCCTCTATTTATAGTATTTTAATGAACCGAATTCGGGCAGAGTTCGGACAGAGTTCGGATGCAGAAATCTCGTATTCGAACGTTGGATACAGATATCCAGGGAATTCAAAAATAAGTTGAAATTGCCCTAACCGAACTCGGGTCGAGTTTTGCCAGAGTTCTAACAGAAATGTTTTAGGCCAATTGTTGAGTTTTGGGCTATTTTTAATTGTGCACTTTTGGATAGAGATTTGTGGATGGGTAGGCTATATTTTTGTGGACTGAGAATAGCTAAGATAGTACCGATCCTGATCAATCTTACATATTTTTCTACTCAAATAAAGATAAAAATACAGAAGAAATATGTAAAAGTCTTGATCTTGATTCCATCACTTTTGGTTCTTGATGACGACCGATGTTTGTAGTAGTGTAACAGTATATGCAAACATTCTGACTTGAAACCTGTAGCTGTATATTTAATTTACGTATCGACCAAAGTTGACGTTGATTATCAAAATCAGGTATGATCATGACCAATGGGCCAACAATCTCCCCCATTTTGATAATTGACAAACTTTGAGTCTATACCTATTATGTTGAAACTTTCAAAATTATACCTGATTTGTCTGAAATCTTAAATTTTTTGATTTTGGTATTGCTCATCTCCCCCTTTATCATGTAATCAAAATATGGCTCCCCTACAATTTATGAGCCAAACAACAACAAAGAAACAAAAGAATGATACCAAATATTATATGAAATGACAAGTCACAACTCAAGTAGTATGAAATGAGAACATCAGTAGTAGCAGTAATATATAAAAAATAACATCTCACATAAAAGAAAGTGTAACTACAACTGAAGTAAAAGTCCAAAATGCATAAAAATAAGTGTCACTACTACAAATCATCATCATCAAACAGACCCACAAAATACTAAGTCTAAAGTATCACATCAACTATTCACACCACCAGGAGCATCAGCGGCGGCTGGGTCAGATCAAAATATGCAGACATCGGGTCAAAGTAAGTATAAGTCTGATCATCCTCAAGTCTCGGTCCGTCAAAGGCAGGGTGACGGATGATAGTCGTCGGTGCAGTGGGATGATGAGCCATCGTCTACTGAATATCCGTCGTAGCATTTCTCAAGATCTGAACCTGAGAAATGTGGCAAAACTCAGAGTTTATATAACGAGTGAGGTCGGCCTGACGCAGTTGTCCCTGAAGAGTGACAAAAGCATCAAACCACTGATAAAGCTCATCAATAGTATGACTCGGGACTGCAGGTTTTGGATCATCTAGAGCGTCTGCTGGACTGAAGGAGGTGGAGGTGGAGCATCACCAGGAGAATGTGGGAATCTCCTAGACCTACGTAGCTCTGAAGGCGTTCCAGAGATAGGACAAGAATCCAAAGGAATAGCAAATTTCTAGAAGATTGTCGTCAGATGCATATGATAAAAGAGGTTACGGCCTGCCATCCGACAGTTGATCATAAGAACCAACATAGTGTTGGAAAAGGAAAATGAAATCCCAAAGTGGATATGATACAACGCCGATAATTCCAAATACGTGATCTCGTCAGTAGATCCCATCTTTGGTAAAAGAGATGAAATGACAATGCGATGTAATTCATAGAAATGTTGGTTTAAGTTGCGTGCGTACAGCCATCTCCGAGGAATCAGATCATGATGACACAACGCGACTTTGAATGATTAAAGAGTCATGCCGTCAGGAAATTGAACATTCCCAATGTCGACAAGAGTGTCACCATTGCTTGGCATTAGAAAATATTCGCTCAAGTCGGCAGAATTGAATTTAAATTCCATCCTGCCGACTGATGAATGGATGCAGTCGTCAAAATCTTGTAAGTTGCAATAAAATATACAAACTGTATTTTCGTGAATCAGATTTGAAATTTCTAAAAATTTATGATGACCTAAAATGTCAAAATGGTCGAATATTTTGAAAAACCAGTAAAATTAATCATTTTACCTGGACATATTTCTCGATATCGAAAATGATCAAACCAATTGGTAGATCTCTTTAGTGATACAAAAAGGTTCGGGTCATAATCCTCATCGTCATCAGGACGAGAGGGACTAAAGAGATTAACAGGTTCATATTCAGAAGTAGAAGATGAGACAACATCCCTACTCTTCTTTCTCTTAAACACCCTAGGTGCCATTTCGAAATTGAGAGAGAAAAGAGAAGATTATACCTCAAGAATGATCAAGGATGGAAGATAATGCCTTTAGAACACCTTAGATCCGAGGAAATTCGAGTTACGAGGCCTTAGAAGTAGGTTTCTAGGATTTTCAAAAATTAAGGTTTTGGAGCTCTGGTCGGCTGTTTTGGGAAGGAAGATGAAGAATGGGGGGCTGCTGTTTCGAATGCTGGATATACAAAAAGTCTCCACAGAGTTCGATCCGAACTCGGTCCGAGTTCAACCACTTGAATTTTAGTTTATATTTGAGTAATGAATGATAAAAATTACCTAAAAACTTGTAATTTATTGATTAATTAATATCCATTACCTTGGGTTAGTTATAGGAGCCGGATCCCAGTTAGCGGTAGTTCGAAGACACTTGGCACCGTGTCGCTTAGACTTTTACGTCTTGTTGACAGAAGGACCCTTTCGACTTGTACCTAAAATAACTTTGATTAATTAGTTAAAATTTAAGTTTTTAAGTATTTTAACCATAACACATTATGACTTCAAAAATTCAAGTATGCCTAGCTCTCAACGAAATAGTTAAAACGATCTTCGACTAGTGTTTTTGTGAATCTACCAGTTGATGATCTGTGTCAATAAGTTCTAGAAAAATATCCTCGTATTATTGGTGGTCACGTAAAAAGTGGTGACATATTTCTATGTGCTTAGTACGTGAGTGACATACCAGATTTTTAGTCAGATTAATAGTGCTAGTGTTATCACAGTATATGGGAATCTTAGTGTAGTATAGATTATAGTCTTCTAAAGTTTGCTTCATCCATAAAATTTGAGCACAACAACGTTATGCGGCGATATACTTAGCCTCAGTTGTTGATAATGCTACATAATTTTGTTAGGATAAATGTTATGATGTTAGGATGTTCTTATACCTCAACCATTTGAAATATATATGAGATAAATGTTAGGATGTTCTTATTTTCCTTATATTTAGTTATTTTCTCCCCGATCAATATATATTACTTTAAGGATTGAGATTTGTAGGCATATGTTTACACTTTCTATCATAGCCAATTAGTTTGAACCCCTAGCAACTCCTTGAAGTCCTAGGAATATAGTTGGAATAGTTTTAACGACTACGATGGCTAGCCAACAGCGCACTGGCGAGGCACGACCCATAGAGTTAAAATTATTTCAAGAATCGTAGGTTACGGAACATTGATAAAACTATATCTTCGTTGACCCCACTACTAAAATACAACGATTTAGCGACGGCCATATCCGTCGCTAAACCGTCGCTAGTTTAAAGTACCGACGGATTATCGACGGATACCGGCTGAAAAAATTCGTCGGGAATAATCTCGTCGCTAAAATCGGTCCGTCGCTAGTACGTCGCTAACCGACTACTTAGCGACGGATTACCGTTGGCTACGTCAACACATTTAGCAACGGCTAGCCGACTATTTTCTGTCAACTTCGACAGTTTAAAACTTTAATGTAGCAACATTTAGCGACGGACAAACCGTCACTAAAACGTCGTTAAACGCGTATCAGAGGGTTTCCGATACGTAAAATATGTCGCTAATCCGTCACTAATCCGTCACAAACCTCATCGGATTAACGGTGGGTTAGCGACGGATATTCTGTCGACCTGCTCCTGGAAATCTTTCATAATTCCAGGACCATGGCGACGGATAATCTGTCGGGTTTTAATCGCCCATCCATCGCTAACTGGGAATCCTCCAGTTAGCGACGGATAGTCCGTCGGAAATTGGCCGTCAGTCCGTCGGTATCTGAGAATATTTTGAAAAGAAATAGCATAAAGCTGGGCATTCCCAATATACACAATTCCAATATACCAATTACACAAATAATCCCAAGCAATTCCAATATACACAACACAAATATTCAATATTCAATAAAACAAATATCTCAAGCATAAATATACAAAACGCACAAATATTCCAATATACAAAACACACAAACAATTCCAACACACAACTATCCCAAGCATTCAAATTATTCACACAAAACACATAAATATTCAATATTTAAACACAAATATTCAATATTCAATAAAAAAGAAAATCGACTTTGGCCTCAGCAAAGATCGCAAGTCAGACGATGAATCCTCACAGCCAGGGATCATAGTTGCGTTGAGGCATGTACCATTCTATCAGCCACTTTGCATACGAAGGCTCAATCTGGTTGAGGTCTTCTGTAGGGACAGGAGGGTCGGTCCCGATGCTACTACTCTCTGACGGTGGCTCCTCCTTAACTTCAACCTTGGGAGCAATCTCTTTCCTGATGGTCATTAGTTCTTCCTTGACCTCGACCTTTAGTAACACCTCCTCCTTAACAGTCACCGGCTCTTGTTTGACGACGGGGACTTCCTCCGTGTCGACCTCCAAGGGTTCCTTGCCTCGGCCCCTTCCTCGGCTAGCACCACCACCTCGGGGAGTCTTGGGAGCCATCCTCTGACAACATAAATTTTCATATAGGGTAAAGAAATTTACTCAAATTATAAAAAATAAGAAGTTTATCGAATTTTTCAGCCACATGTGATATCCACCTCGGGGAGTCTTGGGAGCCTTCTCCTCTCCTCCACCATGGCTCTGGACCCATCTGCTCCTCCCTACTTCCCTTTTTCTTATTTGACTCTCTCAGCCACATATGATATCCAGCTCAAGTATAGTCGGGAGAGAAGAAGTGGGCAGGAAGAGGAGGGAAAACTAGCACAGCCGGCGGCATGACCTGGAGGAAGTACAGAGGTTTTGCTGGAGGTGCTGGCAATTTTCCCAGGATGGTGTTGAGGAGCAAGTGTAGAGTCGACCGAAAGAAGCTGTGGCTCCTTCGGCCGACTCTACACTTGCTCCTCAACACCATCCTGGAAAAATTGCCAACACCTCCAGCAAAACCTCTGTACTTCCTCCAGGTCATGCCATCGGCTGTGCTGCTTCCCCCTCCTCTTCCTGCCCACTTCTTTTTCCCCGACTCTATACTTGAGCCATATGTGGCTGAGAGAGTCAAATAAGAAGAAGGGAAGTAGGGAGGAGCAGATGGGTCCAGAGCATGGATGGAAGAGAACTAGAAAGCACTGAACCTTCCTGTTGTGAGAACTGTGAAGAGTGAGAAAGGAGAGGGGGGTCTTTGATTTTTGCGTTCATCATCATTAGAGGGAGCAACACTGGAAAAGTTGTGACGTTAGCATGAGAGAGTAAAAATCTGTATCACAAGACTAACAGAATTACTATGTAATCATGTACTCACCAATAACCGGATGTAACTGGAGTCGTTGGGCCTATCGTGCAGTAATTGGTGGATCCGCTGGTATAGGCCGGATGTACTTAGTATCTAGAATATCAGATTAGTATCGGTCTATCGATTTGGTATAGGACATATCAGATTGGTATTGGCCTTAACAAATTGGTATCGTCCTATCCGATATGTACATGTATCGACCGTATAGCTAGGATTCATATTGGCCTTATCGATTTGGTATCGGTCATATCGATAGGTATCGGCCGTGTTGGATTAGTATAGACCATTTCAGATTAGTATCGTGAAAGGTTTAGTAACAACTGTACTTGGATTTCTCTCTTTTCGAGCTAGAATACCATTGCAAGAGAGTCACCAGATCGTGATTGGCCAGTTACAGTAACATACATGCTTCCTTTTCCATCAGAAAAAACGAGATTGGGTAATTATTTATTTAATTCAGAAAATCATTTAAAAATTATTTTAAGTCCAAATAAATCAAAATAAATTGCAGAAAAATCTAAAAAAATTCTAGAAAATTCTAGAAAATATTTCTAAGTGTCTAGAATCTAAATAAGATATTTTAACACAAAATATCATCGTGTGCCCTCACAATAAATTTTCAAAGCCTATAAAATATAAATTCTATAGGTTTTAATTATATAAAAATTCTCAAAAATTCTAAAAAATTCAAAAAAATTCTAAAATATATATTTAGTCATTTAAAGCCCAAATAAAAATATTTGGTCCAGAAATACCCTCGTATGACCTTACAGTAAATCCTGAAAGTCCTTAAAAATAATAAAACCTTAAATATTAAATACCTAAAAATATCCAAAAATTGTAGAAAATATAAGATAGCTAAATAATACATATATAAGCTATCTAGAGGTTATATGACCTTAATATGGTCATAGCCCACCTACAAGCTTTTGCATGACTCACAATAACCATAAAATTAATCATAAACAAATAAAATTAAAAAAATTAAAAATTTGGGAAGTAGACTTACAAATCTACCCACCTTAGAAAAATTTCGTCCTCAAAATTTTAAAAGATACAAATAGGCACAACCAAGAATATCATCAAAATATGACATGACCAATCGATATGAATAAGTACGACAAAAAATATAATCAAGAAAATAATGTGATAAATGATCAAAATTGATCAAGCATATGGAATCAAAATATAAATACGTTTTAGAAATATAGTGGAAGGAAATCAAAATAGGTTTAAGATATGACGATTCGAAAATAGAAAAATATGAAAGAAATAAAGAACTACTAGTTGTAGAGAAGGTGGTAACAAAAAATAGACATCAAATAAATTTTAAATTTTTTTTAATAGTCGTATGCCAATAAAAGATATAGTCGCTATGATATTCAAAAATCATAAGTATATCCGAAGTCATTTAACCGAGAATCCATGCCTCGCCAGTGTACATCTGGCTGCCGTGAACCCTTGGTTTCATGACTCAAGTATAATATGTTATCGAACACTTTATCAACTCTACCCAATATTGACATAATAAATCAAAAGATCAATAATACAACTAGGATATAGCTTTAGTAATATTTGACAACCTACGCATACTTGAAATTATTTCAACTTAGGGATCATGCCACGCAGTGCGCTTCTGACTGCAGTGAACCCGCAGTCTCCATAATTCAAATAAATGGGGATAGTGCGCATCTGCCTTACCATTGAAAGTCATCAAAACTTATTTCAACTATATCCATAAGAATTTCAAAGGAACTTCAATAAATTCAAATAAGTCGATCATGAAAAGAAAATATAAGTATCTGTCCTTGAGTAGAAGTATCAGTTTTGAAAACAAAACGATCGCAAAATAGTTTTGAAAATAAAACGAGGTTTAGAGAAGGCAGAAGATAAAATGGCACAAAAATGATCAAAATTAGGAATTAAATTCTATGAAGTCCTAACTTACCAAACGTATATTCTACCCACCTTGGATCCTACCAACATGTCAAAACAAAATAACATATTCTCTTAGAAAAATTCTTCGATCTATCCATGCCTATACTTCAATAAATCATTGGCTAAATCACATGGCCTATTTAACTATCTTAACTATCCAAGGGTCAAATTGAATAAGGGACTCCTAGTCCTATTTATTCTCCTAAAATTAAATCAATCCTAATTATGAATGAGCACACTAGTCGCAGGCTTGCAGTAGTACTGCTAACTTAAGTACTACCATAAGTTCATAATCTTTTACGAAATCAGACCTGCATGGGCCACCATAAAAACTTGTCACGACCCGCACCCGTTTTTCGGGATACGAGTGCGTGTCCAAGCCCAGCCTACGCTGCGATATCGGCGGTAGTACGCTGTCTAGCCCGCAATAAATAAAGTGTTCATAAATACTAACTGCTCATTCACAACAACTAAATTAACTTTACAAAATATAGAAGTTTTACATTTGAAGAAGAATGTAAGCTTTTACATTTATAGAAATCTACCACACAACTAACTAGTCTTCTATGGTTTAGCCTTCGAGTCTCTATCTCCCCCTCGTATGGTCCATAGCGCAAGTGTGAAACCCGTAAATTTTTGATTTTTTTATATTAAATATGTGTTTTCTAATTTAATTTTTCAAATTATTATTAGCTAAATGGAAAATTACTAATTTTTAAAATTAAATCATGGATTTTTGTTTTGGTTGACCAGACTTGAACTCGTTCCCAAGTCCCGAACCCATCTAGAAACCTTCAAATTTTAAATAATTTAGTTAGCTAATTATTATCACAAATCAATATTTATTTGTTAATTTAGAATAATTAAATTTTTGAAACATTTAGATTGTTAGTTCTGAACCGTTCTGACCCAGCCCAAACTCGTCTTGAACCCAAGTTTAATTTTCTAAAATTTTCCTTAATATATTTATTTATATAATATCTAATTTTTTTTAAAAGAATTAATTCTCTGAACACTCATTCATTATAAAGAATGGATTATTCTATTTACTCATTCACCCATTTCTTTTACTAACACAGCACACTACTAAACCCTTTCCCGAGCCGAACTCAGTTTTGGGAATAAATAAGAAAGAAATCCTTTTCTTTATTTTTTTTTCCCATCAACTCTTATGTTCTGAGAACTTTAACCACTAATTCATTTCATATTAAAAACCCACCACTATCACCATTAATGTCCAAAGGACATTACTCCTCGCTCGAGCTTCTGAGCGCTCGACTGAGCTCCCGAGCAACCGTCGAGGCCCTTGGCTTTTCCGACCGGCTGAGCCCATCCTTTCCCCTTCCAGTAACCTCCTCCCTCTTCTCCCTACTTAAACCCCTCTCTTCATCCCTCCCCATCACTCATTTCACCACCTCCTCCCAAATTGTGCCCTAATTCCGAGCCTAACCGGAGTTCCTTCGACGACCCGACTCCTCGGCGACCATCTCCGCCGACCGCCTCTCGGCGCCAAGCCCGACCGCCGACAGCACCGCTCCGGCCGCCCGCCCACCTGTGCGCGCGCCCCCGCGCTGTTTCGGCCAAGCGCCGCCCCAGCGCCCCTCCGGCCGCGCTGTCCCCGCGGGATCCGCCCCGCCGACCTCCCTCCAGCGCCCTTGGCGCCGCCCCGCGTGATCTTTCCGGCCGGCGCTGATCGTCGCCCGCCGTCCAGCGACCGTATCTCTCGGTGTGCCCCAGGCCGACCGCCCTGTGCGCGCCCTCCGGCACCGACGCCCCTTCGTCGCTGTCCGATCCACCTCGGCTCCGCCTCCAGCGGCTCTGTCCCGAGCTCCGCTGCCTTCCGCGAATTTTCCGTGCTTCCCACGGGTTCTGTTTCCGTTGTCTGCACTCTCGGTCGTGGTTCCCGTGGACCGTTGCTTTCCAATTTCGTTCCCGAGTTCTGTCCCGCGGCTCCCCGACCAACGGACATGGGTAATTTCTGATAATCAGAGTAGTTCGTCCCTCCCGTGAGTCAATGATGATAGATCGGTCCCCCGGTTCCCTCTCGGGAATCCGGATAGCTGCGTTTTATATTTCGATTAGCTGCGTTAGTTTGATTTCCTGTGTTTTACTTGCTGGGTTGGCGTGAATTGGTTGGTATTGGAATTCCCGGTTATTTCGGAAATTATTCGGTGGATTGGAATTAATTCTGTGGTGTTGGAATTATTTTGGCGGATATTTCTGTGGACTATTTTGGGTTGGAAATGGGTTTCCCTGGTTTGGGATATTTTGCAGGAGTTGTTGGCGCACTTCCCAGTTCTTGGGTTTGTCCCGAAATAGAGGAAGTGCTGCCCAATTTTTACAAAATTATATTTTTATTGATTTCAAAACCGGCTTTCGAAAATGATTTATAAAACCGATTTTCGGGCGACGACCGTACCGGTCTGTGGGCCCCGGCGAAATGCAAACGCACCGGTCCGACCGGACGTTGAGGCATAAACCGAATTTGAGGAAATGGACCGAGTCTGAGACTCCTAGCTTTCTTTAAATTATTATTTTATTTTTTAGGCTAAATATTATAGTCATTTAAATTCTGCATTTTATTTAATAATTCAGTCATTTTCTTATTTAATGTAAAAGAAAGATGTATTGGGCATAAGCCCATCCTAGGACCAGTAGCTGTGCCCATGTATTTGTGTAGCGTAGTTTGTTTTCTTTTCTTTTCTGGTGGATGTAAATTTGGGTGGTTTGGATTGATTTCATATTCGTAGTTAGGACGTAATTTACGGCTTAAATACGAGTTTAGCTAAAATAAATAAAATATTATTAATTCACTGTTTGTCACTAAAAGAAACTGTATTTTATATACATATTATGAAAACACAAAGTTTTCCAAAATTGTAATCGATTCTCGTGATTTTCCAAATAATCCAATTAACCGGTTAATCAATGCACGTAGTTGCGACGTAATCGTTAGCTGTAAATAAATACAACTTAAAACCTGACTAGGACATGTCTACTTGAGATTGCAACTAGCACACTTAGTCTGGTTATTCAAGGATCTAAGTCGAGTTCTCAACTGTAGGAACTCGAAGTTACAACTGACGTTCCTCTTCGGTACCGACTCGTCTATCCAGTCATTCTAAAACAAAGGCAAGTACAGTTATGTCTATTTGGTAATTTATCTAGTAATTGTTTTATTGCAATTTTAAACCACATTGCTACACGAAACTCTCTCCTAGAGTTCGAATATTGACTCATTGATTGAATCTGATTGACTCGGGATATTGGGGGAGTAGTGTAGCGTCTATGACCAATACCCCTATATTGCATCATTGATTGTGCGAGCTGATTCCTCCTATACACGAGGATAGGCCGGACCGTATCATTAGGATATAATTGAATCATCCCAAGCCGGTCATAGTTCGTTACCTACTCAAATCACATTGTTTTCCAATTGTAGAATTGTGAAAAATATTGTTAAAGTATTTCAAATTGTTTAACATTGCAAATTTTAAATTATTATATAAATTATTGGATATTCGTAATTGTACTTTGCTTCCTCCTGACTGGAGACCCAACATTTTAGGTACTGCTGATGATGCTTTGTTCCACGGTATTTTTTCCTGAGATTCCAACTAGAGGACGATGATCTCGAGACTGATGAGCTAGATGCCTAGATTTTTCTTCTTCTTTTATAATTCATGATGTTTGTGGAAAACAATGTATTACAGATGTATCTTTCATTTTATTGTAAAAAGTTTTTTTTTATAAATTATTCGAATTATTAAAGTTGTGACAATTAGACTGTGTTGTTTATTTACCTGCATGAGTGATACAGCTTACTGCTGCCGTCTCAACAACGGTGCAGGCTGGGCATGATCCGATTCGACCCAATTATTTGGGATCGGGTCGTGACATATT
This sequence comes from Iris pallida, assembly GCA_029216955.1. Taxonomy (NCBI): domain Eukaryota; kingdom Viridiplantae; phylum Streptophyta; class Magnoliopsida; order Asparagales; family Iridaceae; genus Iris; species Iris pallida. The sequence continues at coordinate 5,048,278 of JANAVB010036418.1, read as the reverse complement.
TTTAGTGGTGGCCCATGCAGGTCAGAACAACAACTTAGAAAAACATACCTAGAAACAATTAGAACACTAGAACATCAATTTGTCACAACATAGGACCGAAATATATTATAAATAAATATTTTGTTTGATTATAGACTGGTAGGATACCTTGCTTATGTATGCATCCTAAACCTTCCAGAGAATGACCATTGACCAAATCCTACTGGCGATGAGGTGTCATCTCCAGATCATACCCCATCTCCTCAACCAAGCCCAGGGTCCTTTCCCTTGCGGCTGTTTGACCGTCCTCATAGTGCACCCAGTGAAGTTTTCCCTACACTGGCAATTTCTACCTCATCTCAAACTGAGATGCATTTCCTTGGTGGAGTATTCATTTTTGTTGCTCCACCAGTACCAGCAAACATCTTCCAAATGGTTGACCTATTTCGAGAAATCCTGGAGTTCCAGAAAGCTCAAGATGAAGCCCAGCAGGAACAGAAGAATATCACGAGAGAAGACATGAAGAACGTCAATGATGTAGCCTTAGTTATCTCCAACCAAGTTAGAGCAGAACTTTTGTCCTAGGAAGGATACCCCTGAAGATATTTGGGTCCCATCAAGTACTCTACTTCCGGCAGCCTTGTCGTAAGAAGCTATGAGCTTGTAACTACTACAAGAGGCCTGGTCATCAGACCGTTAGTTGCCGCAAGAGATTGGGATAATGTTTGGCATGTGAATCTGCTAAACATCGGGTAAAGGATTGCCCCTTATCTTTCCATCATACCAAAATACCTATCCCAGCAACACCTGTTAGGCCACAATCTAAGGACCCTCTTCCTATCCAGCAGACCCTGCCCTTACAATAAGGCATGATTCAGACTCGAAGATCATAGAAGATGAAGGACCAGATCAATGAACTGAAGGCTCTAGGATTTATTCAGGGTGGAACTTCACCTTAGGGAACACCTATCTTGTTTGTGCCCAGGAAGGATGGAACAACGGATGTGCATTGATTACAAGACACTAAAGAATAAGTGCTCTCTGTCCGGATCGAAGATCTGTTTAATCTGTTTGTGTGGAGTTAGGGTGTTTCGAAGTTTGATTTAAGATCTGACTACCACCAAATCAGAGTCAGGAAGGAGGACATTTCTAAGACGGCGTTCAAATACCAAGTAAGGATAGTTTTCTGTGGTCAGGACGTTAGACTGACAAATGCTTCTGCTGTGTTTATGAATCTCATGAACAGAGATTTCCATGAGTATTTGAATCAGTTTATTTTCTCCATGGATAACATTCTGATATATTTAGACTGAAGAAGAGCATAAGGAACACCTGAGGAAGTTTTGGAAACTTTGATGAAAAAGAAGTTTTATGGTAAGTTATCTGAACGTGGATTTTTGACAAGGTGGACTTTTGGCCATGTGGTCAAGAGAAGAAACTTCGATGGAAGATAGCTGTTGTTGAAGAGTGATATACCCCAAGTTCAATTCGGAAGATTTTTGAACTTGGCCGGCTACTATCTGAAGTTCGTGAAGGATTTCGCCAAGATTGCTGAGCCAATGATGAAGCTCACCTGGACGGATGAAGAGTTCATCTGAACGAAAGTTTGCCAGGCGGCATTGAGGAGCTGAAGAAGAGACTTACCACTACACAAATTCTTGCGCTACCCGCAGGAACCGGTGAGTTCTCAATTTACAGTAATGTCTCTGGAAAAGGACTGGGCTACGTTCTTCAACAACATGGGAAAGTAATTGCTTACACATATAGGCAACTACAGACTCATGAGAAGAATTATCCCACACCTAATTTGAAATTTGCTGCAATTATCTTTACTTGGAAGCTATAGAAGCATGATTTTTATGGAAAGGGAGTGAAATATATACGGACTACAAAAGTCTGAAATATGTCTTCACTCAGAAAGGGCTGAATGTTAGACTAAGAAGATGGCTGAAGCAGATGAAGGATTTCGACATCAACCTACAGTACCATTCAGGTAAGGCTAATGTGGTCGCTGATGCATTTGGTCGATATTGATGGCGAAGTTCTTAACCAAGGACTAGCACCTACTAGAAGACGTCGAGAAGCTTGAACTAGAGGTTATACTACCTGGAGATAGAAGGACGAAGCTGGATGCTGATTCAGTATTGATAAAGTTCGAGGCTGATGGACAAAATCAAGAGAACGTAGTTTCAAAACGAGGCACTTTGCAGGCTTAGAGATCAAGTGTTGGCAAGAACACTTGAGGGTTTTTAAATTGATCAGCAGTGAAACTCTGAAGAATGGTACGAGACTTTGCGTACCGACTGGCGAATTGAGGAATGAGCTAATGCAAGAAGCGCACCAGTCGCACATCCAGGAGCTGATAAGACGTATTGGGATATGCGTACTATTGTTGGGTAGTTTGTTAACAAGGAAAGGCTAGCCGACAGAGACCCGCAGGATTTCTACAGTCGTTGGGCATTCCGGATTGGAAGTAGAAGCACATAACGATGGACTTTGTATCAGGATTACCTTAATTCCAAGGAGGGAAGAACACCAATTGGACTTTGTGGATTGACTGACTAAGTCAGTTCACTTATTTCCCTACAATTGGTTTATTCACTAAGAAGTTGACAGCATTGTATGAAAGGCAATGTAAGAGAAAGAGTACTGTTGGGTCTAGAAAAGGTGACTGACGCAGTAGAAGTAGTAAAGGTAATTAGAGACAAGCTCAGAATTGCCAAGATAGACGGAAGCATTGGGATTAAGTGTAGACGTTGATCAGTGGAGTTTGAAGAAAGAGATAGTGTCTGAAGATCTCTTCTACCAAAGGAACGATTAGTTTTGGCAGAGTTGGAGAAGTAGCATACCGGTTAGCTCTACCAGCTAATCATTGAGAGTATGTACAATGTCATTTCATAGTTCAGAAGTTGTATCTTGAATCTGAGTAATATTTTGGGCAATTCAGAGCTGGAGAGTAGATCAAGCCTTACAGTGTCAGAGAAACCAGTAACAAGCGTAGTCAGAGGTGAGTAGAAGATCAGAAATTTGAGCCATCATAATTCATATTTCCTTCAAATCTTTATCTTTTTCATTTTGAACTTGACATATGTTGCTAGTTAGCCTAGTTTTGCAAGCTATTTCTTTTTCAAGCTTGATCACGACAGTATTTTACTGGGTGCACCCACTAATATATTGTCTAATCAGGACCGGTGCATGATGGTCTGATCAACCTCGTGTACTTTGGTTCGCTTTTGTATTTTTATACATGGATGATATCATAAACCGTCTCATCCACGACTGCCTTGAAAATTCTTATAGTTGGACCTGAGTTACGGGCGTAGTAACCGTAGCTGTTTGATTCTCCTACCTTGTCTTTAATTTCGAGGACGAAATTTTCTAAGGAGGGAAGGTTGTGAAACCCGTAAATTTTTGATTTTTTTTATATTAAATATGTGTTTGCTAATTTAATTTTTCAAATTATTATTAGCTAAATGGAAAATTACTAATTTTTAAAATTAAATCATGGATTTTTGTTTTGGTTGACCAGACTTGAACTCGTTCCCAAGTCCCGAACCCATCTAGAAACCTTCAAATTTTAAATAATTTAGTTAGCTAATTATTATCACAAATCAATATTTATTTGTTAATTTAGAATAATTAAATTTTTGAAACATTTAGATTGTTAGTTCTGAACCGTTCTGACCCAGCCCAAACTCGTCTTGAACCCAAGTTTAATTTTCTAAAATTTTCCTTAATATATTTATTTATATAATATCTAATTTTTTTTAAAAGAATTAATTCTCTGAACACTCATTCATTATAAAGAATGGATTATTCTATTTACTCATTCACCCATTTCTTTTACTAACACAGCACACAACTAAACCCTTTCCCGAGCCGAACTCAGTTTTGGGAATAAATAAGAAAGAAATCCTTTTTTTTTTTCCATCAACTCTTATGTTCTGAGAACTTTAACCACTGATTCATTTCATATTAAAAACCCACCACTATCACCATTAATGTCCAAAGGACATTACTCCTCGCTCGAGCTTCTGAGCGCTCGACTGAGCTCCCGAGCAACCGTCGAGGCCCTTGGCTTTCCCGACCGGCTGAGCCCATCCTTTCCCTTTCCAGTAACCTCCTCCCTCTTCTCCCTACTTAAACCCCTCTCTTCATCCCTCCCCATCACTCATTTCACCACCTCCTCCCAAATTGTGCCCTAATTCCGAGCCTAACCGGAGTTCCTCCGACGACCCGACTCCTCGGCGACCATCACCGCCGACCGCCTCTCGGCGCCAAGCCCGACCGTCGACAGCACCACTCCGGCCGCCCGCCCACCTGTGCGCGCGCCCCCGCGCTGTTCCGGCCAAGCGCCGCCCCAGCGCCCCTCCGGCCGCGCTGTCCCCGCGGGATCCGCCCCGCCGACCTCCCTCCAGCGCCCTTGGCGCCGCCCCGCGTGGTCTTTCCGGCCGGCGCTGATCGTCGCCCGCCGTCCGACGACCGTATCTCTCGGTGTGCCCCAGGCCGACCGCCCTGTGCGCGCCCTCCGGCACCGACACCCCTTCGTCGCTGTCCGATCCACCTCGGCTCCGCCTCCAGCGGCTCTGTCCCGAGCTCCGCTGCCTTCCGCGAATTTTCCGTGCTTCCCACAGGTTCTGTTTCCGTTGTCTGCACTCTCGGTCGTGGTTCCCGTGGACCGTTGCTTTCCAATTTCGTTCCCGAGTTCTGTCCCGCGGCTCCCCGACCAACGGACATGGGTAATTTCTGATAATCAGAGTAGTTCGTCCCTCCCGTGAGTCAATGATGATAGATCGGTCCCCCGGTTCCCTCTCGGGAATCCGGATAGCTGCGTTTTATATTTCGATTAGCTGCGTTAGTTTGATTTCCTGTGTTTTACTTGCTGGGTTGGCGTGAATTGGTTGGTATTGGAATTCCCGGATATTTCGGAAATTATTCGGTGGATTGGAATTAATTCTGTGGTGTTGGAATTATTTTGGAGGATATTTCTGTGGACTATTTTGGGTTGGAAATGGGTTTCTCTGGTTTGGGACATTTTGCAGGAGTTGTTGGCGCACTTCCCAGTTCTTGGGTTTGTCCCGGAATAGAGGAAGTGCTGCCCAATTTTTACAAAATTATATTTTTATTGATTTCAAAACCGGCTTTCGAAAATGATTTATAAAACCGATTTTCGGGCGACGACCGTACCGGTCTGTGGGCCCCGGCGAAATGCAAACGCACCGGTCCGACCGGACGTTGAGGCATAAACCGAATTTGAGGAAATGGACCGAGTCTGAGACTCCTAGCTTTCTTTAAATTATTATTTTATTTTTTAGGCTAAATATTATAGTCATTTAAATTCTGCATTTTATTTAATAATTCAGTCATTTTCTTATTTAATGTAAAAGAAAGATGTATCGGGCATAAGCCCACCCTAGGACCAGTAGCTGTGCCCATGTATTTGTGTAGCGTAGTTTGTTTTCTTTTCTTTTCTGGTGGATGTAAATTTGGGTGGTTTAGATTGATTTCATATTCGTAGTTAGGACGTAATTTACGGCTTAAATACGAGTTTAGCTAAAATAAATAAAATATTATTAATTCACTGTTTGTCACTAAAAGAAACTGTATTTTATATACATATTATGAAAACACAAAGTTTTCCAAAATTGTAATCGATTCTCGTGATTTTCCAAATAATCCAATTAACCGGTTAATCAACGCACGTAGTTGCGACGTAATCGTTAGCTGTAAATAAATACAACTTAAAACCTGACTAGGACATGTCTACTAGAGATTGCAACTAGCACACTTAGTCTGGTTATTCAAGGATCTAAGTCGAGTTCTCAACTGTAGGAACTCGAAGTTACAACTGACGTTCCTCTTCGGTACCGACTCGTCTATCCAGTCATTCTAAAACAAAGGCAAGTACAGTTATGTCTATTTGGTAATTTATCTAGTAATTGTTTTATTGCAATTTTAAACCACATTGCTACACGAAACTCTCTCCTAGAGTTCGAATATTGACTCATTGATTGAATCTGATTGACTCGGGATATTGGGGGAGTAGTGTAGCGTCTATGACCAATACCCCTATATTGCATCATTGATTGTGCGAGCTGATTCCTCCTATACACGAGGATAGGCCGGACCGTATCATTAGGATATAATTGAATCATCCCAAGCCGGTCATAGTTCGTTACCTACTCAAATCACATTGTTTTCCAATTGTAGAATTGTGAAAAATATTGTTAAAGTATTTCAAATTGTTTAACATTGCAAATTTCAAATTATTATATAAATTATTGGATATTCGTAATTGTACTTTGCTCCCTCCTGACTGGAGACCCAACATTTTAGGTACTGCTGATGATGCTTTGTTCTACGGTATTTTTTCCTGAGATTCCAACTAGAGGACGATGATCTCGAGACTGATGAGCTAGATGCCTAGATTTTTCTTCTTCTTTTATAATTCATGATGTTTGTGGAAAACAATGTATTACAGATGTATCTTTCATTTTATTGTAAAAAGTTTTTTTTATAAATTATTCGAATTATTAAAGTTGTGACAATTAGACTGTATTGTTTATTTACCTGCATGAGTGATACAGCTTACTGCCTCCGTCTCAACAACGGTGCAGGCTGGGCATGTTCCGATTCGACCTAATTATTTGGGATCGGGTCGTGACAGCAAGAGTAGGCACGTCAATCTCACCTATAACAACGATCCAGTCAGGAAAGGAGCAGAGTACAACCATATTGCAATTAATGTTGTTAGTCCAAAATAAGTTAGAACAATGAGAAACCATGAAGGTAAAGAATATATAAAGAACTAGCAAGGCAAGAACTATCAGGATATGAACTAGCACTAGCAAGATGTGAACTAACGAGATATAAAGTGGCGAAAAGTAAACTAGCAAGATGTGAACTTAACAAGATAATAGACTAGGTAAAGAAAAAGATAGGAACCACTATGTGTGTATAAAATACCTTCTAATACGTGAACGACTGGGCTAATACAACACATCATACGATGGCTATCATTCAGTAATTGGTACGGCTAACTCATACATGGGTGTGTATGACTTAGCTATCATTCGGTAACGGTAATTGGGTTTGTTCACGTATTTATCGAGTATTTTCCCTCCCGACTCTCTAACAATCAATAACGGTCAATGATACACTAAGAAGGATACGATAACTACAGTGTCACAATCATGTCTCAATGGAATATCAAGCAATGACTCAACGGGATATCAAACAAGAAAACTATAGAGTAAACATTATAATGAACTAAAACATAAATGCAATACTGTACTTGTCTGAATCCTTGCACAAACCGTAGCCACAAGTAGAGGATGAGGGAATGCCGATCTAGAAGCTGTCAACCTATAACACATATCGCACCACGAACCGTGCATAAAAACCATAAATCAATTCTAATGTTCTAGTTCTAAATTCATGGAATAGTGGCTAGTTGAGTTACTAATCTAATAATAATTAATTCTGGAATAATTCACTTAAAAACCTAATTTAACCTAATAATAATCTGAATATAATCTAAACATGCAAGTTTGGCCATCAAAAGTCATGTTTTCAGTTTTGGAAACCATGTTACGCAAATCGAGACGTGCCGTTGACTATCTAGTCAAATGCTACGAAATCTAGATTTTGAAAGTACACTTTGGTAGATTTTCAGTGCCACAAGTGCGCTGGAATCAATTGTGTCGCAAAATTACGTTTTGGTCAAAAGATATCGCCGTTATGGCTAATCATGATCAAAACGGTGATCAACCGATCAATTCTGAGTTCAACAGAATAAATAAAATACTAGATGAATGAAATAATTTTTGAAAAAATATGTCATAGAGCTCTGTGTTAGCTTTCCAAAACTTCAAACGGTTCGTGATTTCGATTTCTGGTTCTCCCAAAATCTCGAAAACACCGAAACGTGTCAAATTTCGGACAACTAGCACTCTACGAATTTTTCAGAAATTTAGGTTCACAAATTACAAAAATAAATTAGATATTCAGAAACTATACCTCAATATGCTTCCAATAAAAAAATGGCACGCAAAAATAAGGTCCGAGTTGACGGCAATCTCCTCGGGAAGTCGGGAAATCACCGGGATCAAACTCCAAAAGGAGGAGGCTATAATTAATTAGGGTTTGTGAATATACAATGCATATATATAGGAGAGAGAGAGAGGCGGTTACTGTAGCAGCACCGACAGGTAGCCCGTCCCGGGTGGATTATTGGGTAATTATTTATTTAATTCAGAAAATCATTTAAAAATTATTTTATGTCCAAATAAATCAAAATAAATTGCAAAAAATCCAGAAAAATTCTAGAAAATTCTAAAAAATATTTATAAGTGTCTAGAATCTAAATAAAATATTTTAACACAAAATATCATCGTGTGCCCTCACAGTAAATTCTCAAAGCCTATAAATATAAATTCTAAAGGTTTTAATTATATAAAAATTCTCAAAAATTCTAAAAAATCCAAAAAAATTCTAAAATATTCTGAAAATATTTTTAGTCATTTAAAGCCCAAATAAAAATATTTGGTCCAGAAATACCCTCGTATGACCTTACAGTAAATCCTGAAAGTCCATAAAAATAATAAAACCTTAAATATTAAATACCTAAAAATATCCAAAAATTGTAGAAAATATAAGATAGCTAAATAATACATATATAAGCTATCTAGAGGTCATATGACTTTAATATGGTCATAGCCCACCTACAAGCTTTTGTATGACTCACAATAACCATAAAATTAATCATAAACAAATAAAATTAAAAAAAATTAAAAATTTGGGAAGTGGGCTTACACCTGCCCCGAAACCCTACCTGTGTGTCCCCTACCCGACCCCTCCCCCACCCCCACCCCCTGCCCCCACCCCACCACCCCCTCCCCGACCCCCCCTCCCCGACAACACCCCCTCCCCCTCCCCGACAGCACCCACCCCCCATCCCCCCTCCCTGACAGCACCCACCCCCCGACCCCCCTTCCGACAGCACCTACCCCCCACCCCCTCCCTAACCCCACCACCACCTTCCCGACCCCCCTCACCGACAGAACTGTTTTAGGCCAATACTAATGAAAGTTCTGTAAGTTGGGTAGCGTGTCCCTCGACCTAGCCTTCCGTGGTCCTCGTGACCTATTAACGAGGTAATTGATTGACACTAATAGGTTTACCTGGAATATAGAAGTCAGAAGTCTATAACCCATTAGTCGACCAAGGCCTTAGAGATAAGAAGAAAGTAGGATGACTGTATAAGCAAGAACACCAGGTAAGGATTTGATTCTCTCAAAACTCAAATAACTTATTCCTCCTTCCAAAAATCTCGCATGCTTGTATTTTGACTATCTTGACCAACGCTGCTATTACAGCCTAGTTTTTACAAGCTTACTCTTTTATCGAGCTTAATTCGAGACATATGTTTATTGGGGACGTCCGCTAACATATTGTCTAAATCAGAATTAGTGTATTAGGGTCTGATCAACCATGATGCATTTGGTTCGCTCTTCATCTAATTATCCTACGTGGATTGAGATGTAGATGTCTCTAGGATCTCATCCGCGACTGCTTTGACAATTCTCCTTGAATTATACATTCGCCTTTGAATCGCGTAATTGTATTTAGTGACATCTCTCTTGAACTCTTTATTATTTTTGTCTTTCACTGATTGGAAAGACGAAAGCTCATAATTGATAGATAGATATAGAGTATTCCCCATGGCTATGATAGTGGTATACGCAAGTGTAGCTACCATCGGCCAGCCTTGTGACTGGAACCTTGCTTTGAGTTACTCGTCCTCCCTTCGATACTAAACCTACTATCTTGATCTTCTAGTCATTGGAGTCCGAGAATGATTAGGATCTTTCTCTTGATCGAATGCCAACCTAGGAGACTACTGTTGGCCCAATGATTGTATCATATTTTTGAATATGGTTAATCTGTTAAGTTTAACATTTTATTATCACTAATCTTCATACCATCACTATAGCATTTCTACTTCTACTTATATATATGGTGATATGTGCCTATTATTTTACATATTAGTGATACTAGTTTTCATTATGGTATCACTAATACTTATGCTATCACTATTGTAAGCATTGTCTTAATATGCCTTAAACTTGATACATTGTATATTGCTTTGTTCGTCTAACATGTACTTGCAGAAAAAGCAATAAACAAGATGAAACATGGACATATGCAAGAAGAAATCAAGATGGGCCAAAGACGATGGTCTCCCACAAGATTTTTCTGAACCACCTGACGAAATCTTCGGAGCCATGCACTCGAGGGTTCCGCTGACCGTCAAGGAAGAAGCTGCCGTCAAGAAAGAAGACAACATCTATCAAGAAAAGAAGCCAAGCCAAGCCATCATCATTTCAAGACTCTGCAGAAGCCTGCTCTTACTACAGTATATTTAGAGTCTGTAATGAGTCTTAGGAATCATTGTAAACACAAGAAATAGATGGCAAAATCAAAAGCTAGGGTAGAAAATAACCCAGGACAATCTTCGGAATCCTGGCGGATAATCCGGCGGATCTCCACAAAAATCCGACGGAAGATCCGAATGGTCTCACAAAATACCTTCTGTGAGTGTTTGGATTATCCGGCAAAAAACCGCGAAATTCCGACAGATTTTTCGCCATATGACCGTTTGCATTCCAACGGTCGAATTTTACGAATGATTGATCCCAACGGCTCTATTTATAGCCGTTGGACTATACAGGCGGATAATCCGGTGGATTTCTGCGGACATTCGGCGGATGATCCGTCAGCCTGTAAAAGTTATATTATTTTACTTTCCTTTACTTTGGTTATAAATAGCCTTGAACCCCTTCATTCAAGGTTGATGCTTTGAGCTAAAAAAATTTCTAAACCACCAAAGCCTATCCACAAACAACTCTACAAAGCTTTCATTTGCCATCCATAAATTGTGTTAGAGTTATTGAGTTGAAAAGTAAGATCTTCATCTTATTGTATAAGGAGATCAAAACCTATTGTGAAAGGTTGAAGTTGGAGAGTCTTCGTATCCAAACTCTTGGTTGAAGTTGGAGAGTCTTTGTATCCAAACTCTCGGTTGAAGTTGGAGAGTCTTCGTATCCAAACTCTTGGTTGAAGTCGGAGAGGCCTTCGGATTAAAGCTCTTGTGTAAGAAGTTGGCGAGTTCTTCGGATCCAAACTCTTGTGTAACTATTTTCTCAAATAGTGGATTAAATCCGGAGAGAGTTCCGGGACTGGATTGCCTCTAGGGAGGATACCAGGATACATCGGGTGTCGGTATTGTTATTGCTTCTTTTCTTGTACTTATATTTTTAAATTGCCAATTAGCTTGTGCTAAGTGCTTGATCAGTTAGCTTGACCCTATTCACCCCCCTCTAGGGTTTCTTCAATTGGTATCAGAGCAAGGACTCTATTATTAGGCTTAAAATCCTTAGAGTAGATCCTTGTTATTTTTCTACGGCATCTTATTTCTTCCGATAAAGAGGGTTTTATTTCTAGTAGCATAGACAATCTTGTTTCTTCTAAATGCAAGAAATGCTCTAAGTGGAAAGCCATGGCTAAACAATCCTTAGAGATTCTTGACAACCTTCATTCTACAAATGAAGAACTTTCAGAAAAGGTTATTCATTTAGAAGAATCTAATGAGTTTTTGAGAAATAAAAACAATGATTTATTATCTAGACTTGATTCTCAAAACTCATCTTGTGTTTCTTTAAAGAGTTTGAATGAGGTTTTAATTTTGAAAATTAAATCTCTTTCCTCATCAATAGAAGATCTCAAGACTCAATCACATGAGTTATCTTATTTGCATAATTCTTCTATTGATGCTTTAAAGAAACAAAATGATGCTTTTATCTCTAGAATTGCTTTATTTGAAAAAGAGAATTATGCCTTAAATGCTAAATTTGATTCTCTTACTTGTTTGTATGAAGATTTGCTATTAGAACATAATATTCTTAAAACCAAATCTTTCCATGCTTACTCTAGAGATATTCATCATTCTAGTATGTCACATGTTCATAACCATGCTCATTTTGATACATGTGCACACACTAGCATTAGATGCTTCTATTGCTCTCGTATTGGACACATGAGCTTTACATGCCCTATTCGTAGGACCTTCACTACCAATGCTAGAGTAAGTGCTATATGGGTCCCTAAAGCTAATAAATGTGGATCCAAGTTTATTTGGATACCAAAGTCTTCATCTAATATTGTTGGTGAAGCTTCTTGTATTGGGACATAGCACCGAGGAGCGTGTTGGTGGTTGTAAAGCTCAAAGGTCATCTTCCAAGCAATTGTACCAACACAAGTGTGGCCACTAGAGCCACTTTGGTAACATGCTAATCGTTTCTCTTTAAATTATTTATATTTGTAGAATCTAGCATGTTTCTCTTGATGTCTTGCTACTAGCTCACATTGATATCCTTCAGTTGCCTTCTATATAAATCAATGTGAGATACAATACTAGCATGCTTAGTTAATTTTCTTATTAATTCTTTTATCTAGCATGACTAGTTACCCGGCTTAAATGATTAGTTCACACTATGTAGTTTATCACTCATTTTCTATTAAGTGTGACACATTTGATTTATGCATGCTTGTTTTTCTTAATCTCTATATTATGAAGCATGCATATCACTCTAGTCCATAGGAGCTTGATTTTGATTTGAGTTAATATGATTTTAACTCTCCGTCTCTAAAGTTTTTGAGAATAATTACTTCTTACCGATTTCTCATTAATTTGTAATATTTACTTTAAATCGGTATTTGTGAATATATATGTTTAGCACAAGCTTCTTATCACTTGACAAGTATACACTTATACTTCTATTTTAACCTTGTGCTTACATAATATATTTATTATTGATTTGCATACTTTATCTTGATTATCTTCTTGAGAATCAATTATGTCTTTGCCTAATGAAGTTTATTTATACATGTTTTTGAATTTGTAATGGTTTTTCAAATATTCATTAAGGATACATAACTATATACATTAAATTTCCATCTACATATAGTTCATGTATCTCTTATATTGATATCTATTTTTGTATAAATACCTTTATGTAGGCATATGAGTTAAGCTAAAGTTTTATATTAACTTGAAGAGTATTTATTCATACTTGTTACTTTCAAACTTGTGCTTAGCTCATACTCTAGCTATTGATTCTTTTGATCAAATTTGTGTATCTCTTTTTGAATCAATAAGCTTCTTCCTTAAAGCTTTCTTTTAATGATGTCTTTTTAGCTTTTTAGTTGACTTTATGGTCTCTTGATTCTTGAATCTTCTCATGTATGCCTATTTATATATTTAGTTTTGACTATGTGATTCCTAACTTTTCATATGTATTTATTTTATACCTTTAAGTTGGGATGTTGAGAGAAATCTTTATTAGTGTCTTGTTCATGACTATTTATGAAAGTTCTTTTAAGGATCACATATTTTTGTGCCTTACCTTGTATGTTGATTTTACCTCTTTAATTAGTGCACATTTTCTAGTCTATATCTTTTCGCTTTTCTTTGATACACTATGAAAGCTCTTTGAAAATTTGATTTTATAGAGAGACGGAAAATCCGACGGATTTTCGGTATAATCCGGCGGATCATCCGACTGCAAACAGCAAGTCTGTGAGCAATAGTTCGGATCATCCGACGGATATCCGCGGAAATTCGACGGATAATCCGATCAGCTTTCTTATTTTTAATGTGCTTTCCTTGCTCATTCCTTGGATTTATGCTTCTTTGGAATTATTGTTTCCCAATAATGTTGTTGTAGCACATGAGAATCCATGTAATTGATACACATATGTCTTATGTCCTTAGCTACTATGGATTGAGCTTTTGGTTAGAGATCTCCCATTTCTAGAGAATACTATTATTTCATAATGGCTATAATATTTTGCATTCTCTAGATCGATCCATTATTTCATTATCTTGGGTTAATCTCTATACTTGACAAAGAGATTTATTTTATTTGTGTTTACATGAATATATCTTTTGGCCTATACTTAAGAGTCTAATTCTTTTAATTTTGTTATATTATACTCTTATCCTTGCGTAATAAAGAGTCTACAGATCATTTTGATCATTCAAAATGTATTATACTTATTGAGAACTCTTTGCTTAAGCAAGTATTTTTAGTGTTAGTGACTTAAGATTTAATGAGCACATTTATCTTGTTAATGGCTTCCCTCATTAATCTTATTTGGATTATATAGTTTGCTTATTTGTGATATATTATTAAGCTATATAATTTTGGCTCACTTTTACACATCTAACTATATTCCTATACTTCAATCTATATATGATATGCTAGTTTACAAAAACAAGATTTGTGATATGCTTGATCTCTAAAACTAGTTTTAAAAATTCTTTATTAGATCTTGTTTTCTCTTAGAGGTTTGTGATTCCTTGTTTTAACTTTCTTCCATACTAGTCATTAGCAAGTCTCTCTTAAATTTCTCACTTTTTGAGTCATGATTTTATCGTATTATCATTACATCTCTTTAGATTGAATGTGTGATCATTTTGAGATTGACTCTTTTCTATATTTTTCATTGATCTGTAAGATTCTTTATAAATTTGGATTTTGAATTTTCTCTTGATGAGATTTATCATTGGATTATGTTTATTCATTTGTTTACTTTATGAATGATCCTAATGATTAAGTAGTCTTAAATTATCTAGTTATGAGATTATCAAGTTAATTTATTACTCTACTTTGACTACTCATGGTTTATCACATATGACCTTTGCTATTTGAACTTTATGGGTTATTAATTTACCATTAGATGGGTTTGGATTTATCTGTTGTTGGATAAATATGTGGCACAACATACCTAGTCCATGCAAAGTAATAAATTGGTTGATTCTTTCTTGATTAGATAATCATGGACATGATATTTGAGGTTTATTTTTATTTTATTTTTGAGCGATATTTTGACTCTCATCATGATTGATTTAACTGTCCTTATTCTTTTTCATGATGACATCTTTCTCAAAAGGTAACATACATTAATATATCTTATTTAAATATGAGTTACTTCTACATAGGTTAGTGTATGTCATCTTTTGATTACATGTGCTAAATTGGAATATTCTTTTGAATTCTCATCTTTGGTAAGTATTAATTAGATATCTCTTCTTGACTAAATATGACATTATTCATTTTATGACAATTTTATAGCCTTATATGTATTGAGCAAGGGGGAGAAATCCATAGTTGATTTATCCCTAGATTTTGATGCTATAAGTGCTTTGAAACTAGTTACGCATATTTTGAGGGGGAGCAAATAATTTGTTTTAATTCATCTATATCCTCTAATATGTCGTATACATAGTTTATCATGGACCCATATTTTCTTCATTTTCATATCTTATTGATTGAGGTCATGATATTTTTATTTTGAAGGGTTTATGAGAGTGTATGTGATTGTCCTTATTATCTTATCTCTCTCTTTCATATGGGTTAAATATGTCATCTTGCTAATATTAACTTTCAGATCTTATCTTGATGAATATTATGCTTTCGTTGATTTGGCTTTTCTTTCATGCTTAATTGATTTGGCTTTCCTTGTTGAGGACTTATCCAAAATTTATGATTTTTATCAACTTTGGTAGTACTTTGAGGGGGAGCATTCAAGTCGACTGAATTTCTCTTTCACAAGTATTTTTCTCCTTTACCTTCATATTTATCTAAAGGGTATTCATATAGCATGATAAGGTAATTGAGTTCAAATGCATGAACTTGGATAAGCATATAGATTTTGCAAATAATCAGATTACTTTATATCAATTGCAATATTTTACATTGATCATTCTTTTATTTTGTTCCACTATTTATTTGTGGACAATTATGATTATTAATGGTTTCTTTGATCAATGTTTCAAGTTTATATCTTTTTAATTGGTATCAAGTTTATTTAATTTCATATCTCAATTGGTATCTATTAGTTGCAATTATCTATTCCTCATGGCTTTTGTTTGAAATCCTTTATTTCATAGTTCTCTTCCAAAACTAGAGCAATATTTCATATCCTATTGTGTTTTGGATTTATTCCTTGGATTTCAAGTTGGTAAACTACTTATTTCTTATTTTTCAAATACTTTTAGTTTTACCAACCATATTGTATTTTGACAAGCAATTATCTATTTAGAACTCTACATTTGGTATGTAGTTTTATACACTTGTCTTTACACACTTCTCCTATTGTTCCTCAATTAGTATATCTTGATCATGATTGTCTATGCCTTCCTCATGCTCTGATTTATGTACTTAAGATTGATTTCTTATCTCTTAGTACGAGGGAGCGTATTTTTGATCATGTCAAAGGGGGAGGTGTAAGTTTAATTGGGATAGAAGTAGTCTAAGTAGTATGCTTTTAGTGATATATGCTTATGTATGTGATATATTAGTGATACATACATCTATTGTGTTCATACTAAACTTAACATATTTGCCATAATAAAAAAGGGAAAGATTGTTGGCCCAATGATTGTATCATGTTTTTGAATATGGTTAATCTGTTAAGTTTAACATTTCATTATCACTAATCTTTATACCATCACTATAGCATTTCTACTTCTACTTATATATGTGGTGATATGTGCCTATTGTTTTACATATTAGTGATACTAGTTTTCATTATGGTATCACTAATACTTATGCTATCACTATTGTAAGCATTGTCCTAATATGCCTTAAACTTGATACATTGTATATTGCTTTGTTCGTCTAACATGTACTTTCAGAAAAAGCAATAAACAAGATCAAACATGGACATATGCAAGAAAAAATCAAGATGGACCAAAGACAATGGTCTCCCACAAGATTTTTCTGAACCACCTGACGAAATCTTCGGAGCCACGCACTCGGGTGTTCCGCTGACCGTCAAGGAAGAAGCTGCCGTCAAGGAAGAAGCCAACATCTATCAAGAAAAGAAGCCAAGCCAAGCCATCATCATTTCAAGACTCTGTAGAAGCCTGCTCCTACTACAGTATATTTGGAGTCTGTAATGAGTCTTAGGAATCATTGTAAACACAAGAAATAGATGGTTAAATCGAAAGCTAGGGTAGAAAATAACCCAGGACAATCTTCGAAATCCTGGCGGATAATCCGGTGGATCTCTGTTGAAATCCGATGGAAGATCCGAATGGTCTCACATAATACCTTCTGTGAGTGTTCGGATTATCCGACGGAAAATTGCGAAATTCCGGTAGATTTTCTACCATATGACCGTTTGCATTCCAACGGTCGAATTTTACGAATGATTGATCCCAACGGCTCTATTTATAGCCGTTGGACTATACAGGCGGATGATCCGACGGATTTCTGCGAACATTCGGCGGATGATCCGTCAGCCTGTGAAAGTTGCATTATTTCACTTTCCTTTGCTTTGGTTATAAATAGCCTTGAACCCCTTCATTCAAGGTTGATGCTTTGAGCCAAAAAAATTTCTAAACCACCAAAGCCTATCCACAAACAACTCTACAAAGCTTTCATTTGCCATCCACAAATTGTGTTAGAGTTATTGAGTTGAAAAGTAAGATCTTCATTTTATTGTATAAGGAGATCAAAACCTATTGTGAA
Source organism: Iris pallida (assembly GCA_029216955.1). Taxonomy (NCBI): domain Eukaryota; kingdom Viridiplantae; phylum Streptophyta; class Magnoliopsida; order Asparagales; family Iridaceae; genus Iris; species Iris pallida. The sequence continues at coordinate 5,030,699 of JANAVB010036418.1, read as the reverse complement.
AGGTTGAAGTTGGAGAGTCTTCGTATCCAAACTCTCGGTTGAAGTCGGAGAGGCCTTCGGATTAAAGCTCTCGTGTAAGAAGTTGGCGAGTCCTTCGGATCCAAACTCGTATGTAACTATTTGCTCAAATAGTGGATTAAATCCGGAGAGAGTTACGGGACTGGATTGCCTCTAGGGAGGATACCAAGATACATCGAGTGTCGGTATTGTTATTGTTTCTTTTCTTGTACTTATATTTTTAAATTGCCAATTAGCTTGTGCTAAGTGCTTGATCAGTTAGCTTGACCCTATTCACCCCCCCTCTAGGGTTCCTACAACTACCTATTCTCAAGAGACCAATCGTTGTGAGCCTCTAATTATTTGTTTGAAGCTTGCTTTAACTAGAACCCTTGTGACAATAGTTTGGCAAGCTTGACACAAATAGAAACCCACGACTTAGTTGTTAGTAATCTTTCCATATGATGTACCTTAGAGTTGGTTACCCCGTCGATAACTCTTGTACACTATGGACGAGTAGATCATTCTATTTTATTGACCATGTGTCACTGTACTCACTCGCTTTAAATCCATTGAGGAACGATCCTTGACTTGACTTATATCTACCGTATCCCGTTATGCCGTGCATTATTCTTTATTAACAGGAGTCGAGGTACAATATCCGGACTTTGGAATCCCTCTAACCTCATTATTCCTAAAACTATATCCTAGCTTCTATGGTGGGTAGACTGTAAGCCTCATAAAATTTTGGGATATATGAAGATTATCGATTGATCGGAATAATTCCCATTAGGGTGATAATTAGTGCCCGTAGACTCCCACTTTCTATTTAGATCATTTGTGTCCCCGGTCGTGTCATTAATATTCGGAGCACAAGACCAGCTATTACCTTCCAAAATATTTTACATACAAGATCTAGACGAGTCCACCTTCATCTAGGTATATCATGTCCCACTCAAACCTGTCCCCTTGTACCCTATTTTTATGGTACGACTTTCAGGTCAAAAGGACTAGCTATAACCCTTACCATAGTAACCGTATGCTTTCCGACTCCCACTAGAGCCTCAACCTTGACCCAATTCCTTCGACCCAAGATATGGTTGTGATCTACTCAAGGCCCACTACGCACATGTCACTAGTGTGCCACCCATTTGAGACCTCATGTGCTACCTAAACACAAAAGTCACTGAAGGCACATTTTTGGGCTTTAGAAACCTAGTTAACCAAACTGACTAGCAACTAGCTCAACCGCTTGGGTGGAATCCTATTCTAGGCTACCTTAATCTAGTATAACTAGTTTTATCATTAGGATCTTGTTCAGTCAATATAGATTGAAATCCAAGGTTCATCCAACCAACGAGTGATGTCCAAATAGGGAACCCATTAAGATCCAGTAAAACCCATCCATGCATACCACTATAGTTGGACTAAAACACCGAACCAATTGAAATAGGTCCCTATACCTATTATATAGTCTCCACCTCTTAGAATGTGTAGTCATTTGTAACACTTATTCCATCTACCTGGAAGTCGAGATACGATCTTGTATTGGATTTATATCTCTTGTTCGTGTGTTTAAATAACCACGAAAAAGATCAAAATCTCGATTTCTCAAATTCAGTTCTATTATAGAACCTTGTTTAGATTAATTTCGAGAACAGAATTTTCGTATTACATGGATTGCAAGACCCTCTAGGAAACGAAGGGTTCTTCAAATTAGCCAGTGACTGGACTAGAGTAGCTCAATCTAGTAAATAAGTCAATGATTCATAAACACACATTTTTGGGATACTCTCTACCGCTCTTGAAACGTCATAGTTTCTCTCGATTAATCTCCCTTATCTTCCTGTCCTTATTTCAGAGCGACGAATGGTCATACTATTTAGAGTTTATCAATCTATTTTTTAGCTACTGTTGTAAATTTGTGCTTGTTAAATTTTGGGTTACTTGATAGATAGGGAGGATTATAGATGCCATATGCGATAAATATCTGTTGGTAGGATTATTAGCAACTAGTCAGAAGATTATAAGATCGTAGTTGTGAAGAGTAGCGTGACCAAAGGTAGGTAGAAGTTCTCAAGAATTCGTAGTTACGAAATGACTAGTAGGAGGATGTAAATTATTTTGAGGAATTAAAATTTAAGAAGATTAGGGTTAAGGTAGACTTTTTTTTTTTTTTGAATTCTAAGGAATAGTTATGAATTAGAATTTCATGGACGGAATTATTTTTTTAAGGTGGGTAGATTTGTAGCTCCCCTTCCCGAAAATTTTGAAATATTTTATTTATTATTTAATTAATTTAAATGGTGATTATTAGATTTTATAAATAATTAATTAGTTTATTATTTTATTATTTTGTGGTGATTAATAAATTTTATTATTACTGAATCGATACTCTATTGGATAAATATTTTTATATTATTATATTGATGCATTTTTGGATAAATATATGTGTATACATTTATAATTCATTTTCAGTTACACATATACTAATTTTATATGAATATGTGCATATTATATTTAAGAATATATACTTATATAAGATATATAAAGGTGTATTGGAATTATATAAAATATGTACTTGGAATTATACAAATATTATATATATGTGCATGTATATATACAAGTGTATATAAATATATGTGTGTATGAATATATAAATATATATTAAATATATGCGTTTGTATGAATATATAAATATATATATTAAATATATGTGTATGTTTATGTAAATATAAATATACGTATATAAGTGGGTATATATAATATACATATATACGTATAAATGTACATAGATATATATATATATATATATATATATATATATATATATATATATATATATATATATATATATATATATAATATATATATATATATATATATATATATATATATATATATATATGAAAAAAAACATATATATATATATATATATATATATGTTTTTTTTCATATATATATATATATATATATATATATATATATATATATATATATATATATATATATATATATATATATGAAATGAATAGAATAAGAAAAAGAAAAAGAACAAGGAAATAAAAAAAAAGTAGAAGAAGCAGAAGTAGCAGCATAGCCCGGCCCACCCTGCTGCAACTAATCCCCCACAAAATTGTGAGCAGCCGACCTAATTTCCCATAGGCCGGGCCCCTAATCCCCCTCAGCCGAGAGAGCATTTCCTCTGTGCAGCGAACACAAAGCCAGGCTGAGCCCGAGCCCTCTTACGAAACACACCGCACGCAAATATATATATATATATATATATATATATATATATATATATATATATATATATATATATATATATATATATATATATATATATATATATATACGAGAGTCAGAGAGATATCGAGAGAAATAAAGATCGAAACCCTAAAAACCCTAACCTCAACCTAAGCGCCACGTCGACCCCCTTTCCTGGACGCACCCCCACGCATGTGCTCAAGCCGCCGAGAGCGACCGCCGGCCGGTCGAAGCTGCCGCGGCAGCAGCTGATCCGAACAGAGCAGTGGCAGCCAGAAACAGGCGCGGGCCCAACTTTGATGCGAGTTATCGGCCTCCATGGTTGATGATTCGTCGAACCAATCGCGCAGGTATGATCACAACCCTTAGGATTGCAACTCCAATTAATTGGATTTATTTTAGATAGCCTATATTGCTCGAAAAATCGAACCCAAGTTCGACGAAAATCTGTCCCAAACAGGACAGAAAAACCAGTCCAACGACTCTAGTTCACGGACAGTTTTCTCCCAACCCATGCACGATTTCGAGATTCTGTTTGAAGAGATTCATAGGCAACACATACAAGATGGAACCCAATCTTAGTTTTATTTTTCATTGATTAGTTTGTGATTAATTCAGTTTCAAACTTTTAGAAAAAACTAGTTTCGAAATTATAGAAATTCAATAAAACTCTTCGATACGACATGCGTCCCGCCAATCCGGGCGACATGGTCGCGAACCGAAAGCATCGAAAGGTGCGTAACGGATTCGTGGACGTGTGGGCTTTGACGGAATTCAAATTGGTCGCGTGTGCGCGACGAATTTGATACGTATCCGTCAAAATTTACCGTATCGACCTCTGTGCAAGTTTCCCAATTAGTTTGTGCACGTTTGTCAGATCGAGACGAAACTTACGCCAACAGGATCGTATCATTTTTCTGGTCCTGTATACCAAGTTTGGTCCAATTCTGAGACAGTTGATTGGATTGCTGTTTTGCGGGCCCCACGGTCCGACTCAACAGGCAATTTTGTGGACGGCCTGCCAGAATCCAACTTTGTACGTACGGTTGGGTTTGTATCAGAAAACTAGACTTGTTGACATATAGTTTGACGACTTTAGAGACCGTTGACTCTGGCACGCTTTTCGGTGCAAAGCGGGTCCAATGGCGGACACCGTTTTGACTCAAAATTATCGTTTTACCCCTGTGTCCAGAATTGGATTTAAGGACAGGAAATCCTAGCTAATTTGACTATTCTAAGAACGTTGCAAATGTTTATTTCAGCATCTGGAGACTTTTTGCATGTGTTGACTTTAGTGACTCATCTGATGTGGTTGTATTATTGGTTTCTCCAGCTAAGGACCTCAGGCAAGTGCACTTTTTGATTGTTTTCGATTCATAGTAGTCTTTTCATTTCATGTTTATACATATATCTTGCTGCTTGTTGACACGCTCGTCACACGGAGTAGTCGGAAGGGAAAATATCTTAGTATATATGTGGACTACCCAGAACTATCCTAATATGTCTAATCTTGACTGATAGCAGTTCCACACGACACGTGCATGGTGCCGTACTTACCCCCTAGCCGTTCACATGTTAAAAATGATATTTTACACCACATAGGTAGTTGTCTTTTATTTATTTTCCTTATCTTCTTCACCCCCTACCATGTCATCAGTTACTTTCTAGCTTTTCTAGCTTTCATATTACATATGTTATTTGCATGTCTTGTTAATTCTATTGTGTTTTCGCATTGCCGTCGATTTGTGTACTTGTTCCATTCCTGACTGAAAACCAACATTTTTTAGGTTAGCTGTGGCTTCACTTAGCTTGGGAGATACAGGTATACTTGTAGACAGAAACTGTCACGACCCGCACCCACTGTGAGGGTACGAGCACGTAACAACGCCCAGCCTACGCCGCAGTGTCGGCGGTAGAACGCTGTCCTAGGTTACTATCTAATCAATAACTCACGCAATTATATAATGTACTTGTCAAATCTCAACTCCGAACGGAGGACAAGTATAGATATAATGAATCTCAATCACAGTCTAAGAACGATATGATAGCACAGAAGATTAAAACTAAGACTAATAACAGAAATAAAACCAACAACTAATAATATAATCTCAAACAATCTCAACTACAAATCTCAACTTATATACAACTCCAGTTCTAAAACATAAAATCTAAAACAGGACAACTAGCTAAACTCCCGATCACTCCTGAGTGTCGGGGCCATAGGTAGCTAAGCCATCTCCTGGTCCGTAATATGTAGGGCATGTGTTCTCAGGACAATCATCTGTAAAATTTACAACAGGTCCAGTCAGGACAGGAACGAGTACAACTCATCAAGAAAACCCAAGTAATGACAGAGAACTATAAAGCAGTTATAGGCAGTTTTATTGATGAATATGGCAGTTTATATTTAGGTGATAATATAGAGAAGCAGTAAGATACAAGGAAAGTAAAGTAACTAAAACAAGAGAAGAATGATGGCAATGAAGACTGTAAAATAAATCTAGTTGAACTAAAGTAACATAATAAGTCCAGGCAGTAAATACAAAACGAGTGTAAAACTACTATAAATCCAGTACGAGATGAATCTAATACAAGATGATCCAGTACAATATGATTCTAGGTAGTGATCAAGAATCCAGGTGAGTCCAGCTATTCTAACAGTGTGTTTTAAAATACCGAGATCGACATGTAAACGACTGTAGGTAATCAGGCACATCTCTCACTGATCAGGCGAGAGATGGCTATGCTTCCAGTAGATTCCAGTTGGGAGATTCCAGATTTGGGGTATGTCTACATGTCTTACTCAATATTTTCCCGCCCCGTAATACAAATGAATCCAGAATTTGACACGAGAATCGAGATGAGTCCAGCCAAAATATGATGATTCCAGAAATAGATTTCGGAATGATTCCAGTGATTCCAGTAATAGAGGCCAGATAAGTATGGTATATGTGTCGCATACATGAATCCAGAAATATCCATACGTGTTGTAACAGAGAATCACATAAAACTAACTATAACTGAAGTACAGTAATTGACAATTAAATGAGAGAACTATCAGAGAATGTACTCGCCTGATACTCTGAAAAGAGTAGTGTAATGTCAGATGTCTGTACCGGAGTCACAATGTCCTAAATAGAGCAGTACAGGTTATAATGTGTTTAAAATAAGACAGATGAAGTTTATGATGCATCTACATAATTTCTAGGCCAATCTAGGTCAAAGTCAACTCTAAGTCAACCTTGGTCAACTGTCTAGGTCAAACTAGGTCAAAGTCAAACTTGGTCAACTCTGGGTCAACCCAAGTCAATTACACTAGTCAACTAGGTCAATCCTAGTCCAACAAGTCCCACTAGGCCTAACCAAGTCTAGACTAACAACCCAGCAACAATCACTAATCCACCAGCATCATACATTATATACCATATATATGAATACATTATACATTCCTATTTATAGAGAAAGTGCAATTGTGAGTGTCCATGCATCAAGGTGAAATAGTGTGGATGTGTGTGCTTTACAAGTAAATGGCTTGCATTCATATATACATTCCTACAATATCACATTCTTACATTCATTTGCATATATTCACCATATACATACATGCATATTTACATACTTTTATACACACACATATATATATATATATATATATATATATATATATATATATATATATTTTATATATATATATATATATATATATTATATATATATATATATATATATATATTTTATATATATATATATATATATATATATTATATATATATATATATATATATATATATTGAGATAGAGAGGGCTAAGGTTGTGTGTGTGTCAAGTAGTGTAATAGGAAAACAATTCACTATATAGGGTGTGTGTAGTGAATAGGCATGCATATAGAGGGGGGTTAAGGTGTCAACATGGAAGTGGAGATAGGTGTCAATGTGTAACATGTATTCAAGTAGGACTAATAGTGTATTAGGAAGAGTGTGAAGGAGTATAGGAAATAAGTGATGTGTTTGTGTCAAATGATAGTTTTGTGTGGGTGAGATAACATACACATGATGTATAGCATTGAGACTAACATATATGTGTACAATCACATATATGTAACTCAACTCAAACAAGGGACTGAACAAATGGGAAAAATCTGAATAGAAAGGGGGAAATCTGAGAATACATTACTTATCATTCAATAGGAAGGGAAGAGGACTGAAACAGTGACTATTGATAGGTGCAAGTGTATACATGTGTGTGTGTGGATGATAGGAAGAGTGTGTGTGGGCAAATATGTGTGAGAGTGATTTAAGGTATGACAGTATGGTAAGTGTGTGTATGGAGACATGGGAGTGTATGATACAAGGAAGAAGAACAGTGCATAAATTCAATATGACAGTTAATAATTCATTCCAACCCAATTGAGACTGGCATTCATGACAGGTATTAGGAAAGCCTCACATCACTTATACAAACACACACATCAACTGCCTTCTGCCTGTACAGGCCCTAAGACCTGTACCCTCATCCTGAACATTGGCCTATGGCCAATGTAACTGCTACCTACTGCTGCTGCTAATGCCACTGTATGTACGGTTAGCTACTGCAATACAAGCTAAGGCAGGCAAGCATGTTGCCTGCTGCAACTGCTGCAATACAAGCCAAGGCAATGCTGCAAATACAAAGCCAGGCCAAGCCAACTCGAGCCATCCCAAGAACTAATGTTCTGCTGCTGCTATGCTCCTAAATATCCTTACAAAAACCCATCTAAACAACTTGAAACCTACACTTAGATTCTCAGATAAAGGAAATCAATGTAGCTATAACCAACAAATTCCAAAATCCATGATCCCATTTCAACCACCAAATCGATCATATGAACTAATAGCCTACTAAACTAGATTTTAATCCTGGGTACCAATTCATACCTGGTGACTAACTAAACGAGGATCTACAACTAACTCCCATGAAAGCAAATATCTAGAAAAGTGAAACACCCGAACCCCAAAACTGATATCCCTTCACATCCCTACTCGAACAGCCTAATACCATTTCAAATCAAAAACGAACTAAACACAATATAACCTAGTATACTCCTCTTAACAGTATGACATCTATGATATGTAAATTGTATACATCTAATCAAATTAACAAAGAAAGATACAAAACCAGGAACTAAGATTCCTAATTTTTGATATTAACCGATACCAACTCATCCCACATCCTAATTCGAATCAAAACTAAGTAAAACACCAAATCATGGGTTGGTAAAGTGTCTCATGTATATGAACATGTAAATCAGGTGCAGTCGTGTCCAAGATACACGAGTATCAGAACTGGAACCCAATCCTCGTGCACGCGTGCACGTGGTTCTATCACACGACACAGGCCACGTGGAGACACGTGGCCGTGTACACGTGTCCACCTAGACTAGGGGGATGTGTCAAACAGCCTGTACTGTGTCCACAAGGTCGTGTGTCCACGTGCGAAGCGCGTATCAGTGCGCGTTTCCACACGCGTGTAGCACAGGCAAGGATCGGTGCGATCGAGTTTTCTCTCGATCCACTCGATCAATTCGCCTCAAATTTTGTGTAGGTGATGGCAGACAATGCCCACACGTGTCCATAAAAAATCAGCTCACGAGAGTCCGTGTCGTGTCCTGTGTCGACCCCGAGCAGCAGGGTACTGTGTTCGTGCGCGCGGCAGTGTGTTCGTGTCCCCGTGTGGACACGACATGAAACTGAAATTAGGAAAAAATTACAGAAATGCATAAGCAATCCCTAGATCTAGGTTTCTATTCAAATGGATTTGCAAAAATGGCAAATCGAGTCGGTTCGGACATTTCGTCGAACACCTAGCTATACACATAGACACGTGTCCGATACGGACACCAAACGGACATGAAATCTACCTAAATTCAAGGTACAGCTAGGGGACACCTAAACCTAGCATAATATGCAAAGAAATCAAAATAATAATGCAATTTAAAGGGTTTTACCTATAGGTGCAATTTACAAGAAAAGGTTTCAAATGGGGGTGTTCTTCTTGATGGCCAAATGCTCCAAATTGATCCCAAACTGAAATAGCTCTCCACCAACAGTCCATAAACTTCAATTAGAACCCAATGCAAAAGACTAGGATGAAAAAGAAGATCAAATGAATAAAATGGAAATTTTTGGAAGGGAAAAAAATACCTTTCTTTTCTCCAAGTGTTGGAATGATAAAAAAAAGGCAAGCCCTAATGAATAAGTGTTTAAATAGGGTGGGGATCCCTATGTGGCTGGTTATAAGCTCAATAATTTGAGTTAGGGTTTACTAAATGGCCCATAGGCTCAAGTCATGATCAATCAAATCATTAAGCCATAAGTCATTTCATGAAACCACAAGCCATGACTTAAATTCACTTAAACTAATCCTCTTAATCCAAAATTAGTTTATAATGACTAAAAGTAGGTTAACCTAAGTTAGGCTAGGGTCACCATGGCTAGGGTTAGCTTCTAGGCTAGTTCACTAGGTCTCAACAAGTCAAGGTCAACTAGAATTCACCAATTCAATAAATTATAAAATAATTCAAATAAGTCAAATGACCAAATTACCCCTAGGCTAAAAATGATAATTAAATCATCTTAATGACATGGTTAGGCTCTAGGTCATGCAGTCTCTAGGGTTTCACTGGCAGCACATCAAAATCACAAGTCATGACTTAAAACAGTTTTTAAATAGTTTAAAAATGATTAAAAATTACCAAAAATTATAATGTGAAATAAATATCAATAAATAATAATATAATTACAAAATTTTAAAATTACCCTCATCTGGAAAACTGGGTGTTACAGAAACCTAGAGATAGATAGTGGTTGTATCATTTTCAGAAGTTTGTATTTTTTTAAATATAAAATGTTGTAAATGTTGTAATAAATCTTAGAAATGTGAATGAGCAATAAATGTTATTCTTTTGTAATATTTTGAGCATTTATTTCTTGCGGACTTGACAGCGTTCTACCGCCGACTCTGCGGCGTAGGCTGGCTTGGACACGTCTCGTATCCGAAAAAGCGGGTGCAGGTCATGACAGTAAGTGAGTGACATACCAGATTTTTAGTCAGCTTAATAGTGCTAGTGTTATCATAGTATATGGGAATCTTAGTGTAGTATAGATTATAGTCTTCTAAAGTTTGCTTCATCCATAAAATTTGAGCACAACAACGTTATGCGGCGATATACTTAGCCTCAGTTGTTGATAATGCTACAGAATTTTATTTCTTGCTAAACTAAGAGAATAAAGCTTTATCTAAGAAATGACACGTACGGCTGGTACTTTTACGGTCTACTTTGCATCAAGCAAAATCAACATTCGAGTAACCGATTAGGTCAAACGATGTGGTTTTGAGATACCATAAGCCAACAGTAGAAGTTCCTTTAAGGTATCGAAAGATATGCTTAACTGCGCATAAGTGTGATTCCTTAGGGTTAGCTTGATACCGTGCACAGATGTAAACACTAAACATAATATCAGGGTGACTAGCAGTTCAATATAGTAAACTACCAATCATACCTCGATACTTACGCTGGTCGACTGGTTTGCCACTTTCACCAATGTCAAGTCGAGTTGATGTAGCCATTGGCGTGTCGATAGGCTTTACGTTGTCAAAGTCAAACTTCTTTAGTAAGTCCTTCGTGTACTTGGCTTGATTGATGAAGATTCCCTATGAGTGTTGTTTGATCTGAAGCCCTAAGAAGTAGTTGAGTTCTTCCAACATACTCATCTCAAACTCAATCTGTATACATGTAGCAAAATCTTGACAAAGTTTTTCATTAGTAGAATCGAATATTATGTCATCAACATAAATTTGTACAAGTAAAATACTATCATATGAAGTTTTGAAAAATAAAGTTGTATCAATCCTTCCTTTTGAAAAATAATTTTCAAGTAGAAAAGCACTTATGCGTTCATACCAAGCACGTGGTGCTTGTTTGAGTCCATAAAGTGCATTTCTTAACTTGAAAACGTGATCATGTTTTTGAAAATCTTCAAAACTAGGGGGCTGCTTCACAAAAATCTCTTCCTTTAAAAATCCATTAAAAATGCACTCTTAATATCCATTTGAAAAAGTTTGAAATTGTAAAAACATGCGAATGCACAAAACATACGAATAGATTCTAGTCTAACAACAGGAGCATATGTCTCATCATAATAAATTCCTTCTTCTTGATTATAATATTGTTCTACTAGACATGCTTTGTTGTGTAGTACATGTCCATCCTCACTTAGTTTATTTGGTACCAATTATCAATTGACCAATAGCTTTAGGAACAAGTTTCCAAACTTGGTTTCTCTTAAATTGACTAAATTTCTCTTGCATGACATCAATCCAAAATTCATCAAGAAAAGTATCTGCTACTGATTTAGGTTCTATTGGGAAATAAAAGCTATATTTACTGCTATATTTACTGCTATATTTACAGATAGTTCTTGTTGGTAGCAGTATCTTCAGGTGCCTTGGATTAGTTTTGAACATCTTCATCATCACTGTTGCTATATTTCTGACTGTTGAGCTAATTAAATGAAACACTAATAGATTCCTCAAAAATCATAGATCGCTTATTGAAAATTATATATCCTTTACTCTTGGAAGCAAAAGTAGTGAAGGATCAAGCCATCAATAATATATAGAGGTCCTTGAGGCAAGTCTCCAGACGTTGAATGAATCTCTTCAAGCTTTGACCCAGGTGGTCCTAGAGCTCAAGGATAGGCTGCCTACAAGAGCCCCTGCTCCAACAAGCCAAAACCCGAGGACGAACGGGGACTCTAATGTACCCTCCTAGGTGCCACCTATGACTGAGAACCGTACTCGGCCACGGTTGTCTGTCCCGCCAGTGTCAAATGACGTACATGAGGCCCTCAGGAATTTGTTGGCTCGCTTTGATGCCAAGGACAAGCACGAGGTGCTCCAAAAACTTGGGATTCGACAGTCGTACCCTCAAAGTGGAAAAATATGGTTTATCCTTCCAAGTAAAAAACCATAGTCCTTGACTCCGTTCGAGGAAAAGGAGTCCCCCCATCGATTCCTGACATACTTCACCTTCATGACGGGACATTTGCCAAATGATGACGTCCTGCTCATGAATCTCTTCATTGGAGCATTATAAGGGGTAGCATATGTATGGTGCTGCAGCCTCCCTGACAACTTTATTTCATCCTTGACGATCTCAAGTGACTCTTCCTTTCCCGATTCTATGAAGGGGATGGACATAACAATGTCCTTTCTCATGAATATTACCTAGAAAGAAAGAGAGCCCGTCCGTGTTTATATCGAGCACTTCTGTCAGGCAGCCTTGAGGCTACCTCATGGTGTTCCTGAGCCTGTGCTAATGGATTCGTGTCGGAATAACATGCTTCCTGTGATTAAGATTTGGTACAATGCCCCCAACATACGGAGTAGACGTCATTTATTGTTAGTACTAACAGTACTGAAAAGACTACCCGGGACACGCGCTTGTTGGAGGTAAACTTTCCTATACTGGACAACAAGGAGAAGCGTCCATCCGGCAACAACTCTGCTAACACTAGCAGAGACAAAAGGGGGAAACAAGTCCTGACCGTCAACATCTCCAAAGATTCAGTGTCTGTGAACCAAAAGTCGACAGAGGTGCCAAGACCGAAGGAAAATTACTCCTTCAAATGATGAGGACGTGCTGGAGCTCTTCAAGTACTAATGAAGGGTAAAAAGCTCCAGCTCCTACCCCCCAAACATCCTGACGTAGTAGACAAGATGGACAACCCAATGTACTGTCACTACCATCAGTACTTCTACCACTCAACATGTGACTGCTATATTTTGAAGAAATAAATACAAAGGCTGATTGATGCTAAGTTCCTCTTACTAGACTATGAGGACAAAATGGTCACCGCCAACATGGCGACCCTCCACTTTGGTAACTTTTCGACAATGAAAGCCTAAGACGGCGTCGCCCCTATTCCTAAGGCGACAATGGAGGTCGTTTACCTTCCACCAGCCCATAACAACGCCCAGGGCCTAGTTCCACTTACGATGTCACAAAGTTGTTTGCCATTAAAAAGTTAAAAATAAACTTTTGTATTTAACAAAAGGAAGAGAGTACAATATCGATCTTCGATTGGATCCTATGAGTACAATCCTTTTTCTAGGGACGTGTGACGATGGAGATCGAATTCTGCTTCTGATTCTTTTACTCTATTGAGGCCTATGACGATCGATAGAGAATTGTAAGTCTTCATGTTTGGTTGCAAGGGAACGATAACTCGGTTCTCTGAAGTGTGCTTTGATTCTTAGAATGTCTAGGTTTTTCTGTGTGTTAAAATAAAGGGATGATACTTCTATTTATAGTTGAGGAAAAAATCAATCCATGTGCGCATGTGTGACATGCATATGGATTTTTGGCATGCAGGAGCGCTGCGCGTATGGCTTTAAACTATATTTGTTGTAACTGCACTATTAGGCTATGTATGAGCTGACATGTGGCAGTTGTTAAGATTCATCTGTTGCTGAGATCTTGGATGGTTAACACCCGTTCGTGACTAAAACTGAGTCAATAACACATGGAACGTGTACTTTGCTCAAAGATATCGGGTTGTTGGAGCGGAGAAGATCCCTACGCAACGACAAGCCTAGGTTCAAAACTGACCCGGACGTATAAGATTATGTATGGTAGAAATAAAATGAATTGTTGGCATAGGGATGGTCCTATGGCAGAAAGAACCTGGTGTAGTGGAAGGCCTTGGCATGGAGAGGATCCACTGGCATTTGTACAGCTGTCTCTGACAAAGCTTTAATCATTATGATGATGTAAGCTGTCAGCTCGAACTTCGAAGAATTTTTGGCTTTTAGTAGCGTGGGCCTGGGCTATGCCTGAATTGAACCTACGCCAATCAGTTTATGAGTTGTCGTCATCTGTACTCTGCTCGAGGCAAGCTGCACTCTACTCGAGGCATCATTTGACAGCAGACTCGATGTCAGATAAGCATTAAATACCCTTTGGTTAAAGGGATGCCTAGGAGTAGCGTCCTAGATGGCGTAGCAACCTTCATGGCGTAGCAACTTTGATAGCATAGAAATCCAGAGCTAAATGATGGCGCGTTGAATTTGGTCAACTTTTCTGAAGTGTTGTCGCTGCATGGTGCACGGGGCTCAAAATGCTGACATTTGACCAAACTTGGTAAAAAATGAGGTGGCAAGTTTATAGCCATTAATGTGAGATTCATCTAATTAATTTCGTAGCTTTTGACTGGCTGTCGCTTAGCGCATGAGTTTGACTATGCTCGGCCTATAAATAGGAGGGTTTCAAGAGCAAAGGATTTCGTTCTTTCTCGTTTACACCCAACTTCATGTTCGACACAAATTGGCTTTCGATGGCCGTGAGCCTCCCCCTTGGTACGTCTATTGATTGTGGTTTGTAGACCTCTTCGTTCAAGGAAGCTATTATTTTGATGAAGTAATCTATCAGAGAACTGAGATGCGCCTAGCTGACTATTGGCTGAGTAGTCGTGCTCGTGCAACAAGTTGGCTGTATTCTGCCTCAAAATAACGTCGAGTGCCAAGATGTTGACTATAGAGTTTGGGTTGATTGTCAATCCAAACCATGTTCACCAGCGCCTCATTCAAATGGCAAAAGTGCTGCGCTGGCTATTAGCGGCTAATCTATCTGGCCAAAGACAAGGTTAAGGTTGTGCATGCTACCAACGTATGACTGAAGTGATGCACCTATGCTGCCAGTAGCTCATACACATGGCAGAAGTGCTGCGCCTATCTTGGATAGTTAGAGTAGGCTTTTAGTGGTATATTTTTTATGTAATCATGAATACCAATGAAAAATTCATATAATAGATTTTTATTTTATTTGTAATCATGAATATCAATAAAAAGATCCATTTATGCACTTTTGTCTCTGAATACTGTATAACACATAATTTTGCTATTTTGAGATGCGCCAGCTTGGTTGTGTGTATGAGACGTCCGGCGCATGACATTTGCAGCTCATGGTCTTCTTCCTGTAGAGGTGCACCAATGAGTATCATTGTTCGGAGCGCATGAATTTTGTATTTTTTATGCTTATACAGAGGCGAAGTTATATAGGTCCATCCTGATCTTGCTCCATACGTGATATGGCCCACGACACGTCCTACCAAGGAAAAGAAGTCTAAATTGTGTCGTATAGTTTCTACCATGATTGATGAAGCTTTGATTGGCACCCTCTCTGGTTTATCTTACCAGTGGAAAGGAAACCCGACTCCAGAGGAAAGGTGGACCTCTGCCTGCCACGACCATTGTGCCCAACACTTCGGAAGCTGGTTCATTCCAGCATTCTGTGATGGATAAACAGAAGCAAAAGGAGACACGCTTTAATAAACCGCTGAGCAAAGACTCTCGGTGGGGTAGCCTTGAGTAAGGCATTGCAACATGCTTACTCTTTCCTTAGTCAGGTCCAACAACCTAAGGAAGATCTTGTAGCTTGCCCACATTACCGTAGTGTGGTCGAGACAACCCCCTATATCACCTTCTCCCAGCAAGACATATTGCTAAAAAATAACAAGTATAATAGACCTCTGTACTATACGAGGTATATTGGCACCATTAAGGTGGATCACATGTATAACGATCTAGGTCTTCTCTTAGCATTATTCCCCGTAGCCTCATTTAGACCCTGGGTATACCGATGCATCACATGTCTGCATTCAGTACAATGATCAGCGGCTTCAATGCCAGCAGAAGCAGCCCCTTGGGCAAGATTCGCCTGAAGTGTTAAATAGGCGAGCAGACAGAGCTACCATATTATGTTATCGACGCTGATGTATCCTACAATGTCTTACTTGTACATCCCTAGATACATGAGTATATAATAGTCCCGTCCATGCTTCATCAATGTATGAAGTACATCGACATCAATGGATGGGTCAAGACAGAGTTTGTCGATGTTGATCCTTTCAAAGGGATCGAAGTCTACTATGCTGACTCATATCTCTACTAGTCAGCTTGTTAGAAAGAGCCGATTGTTGACGCTGACGATGAGCCAGACATGAAGGTAACTTCGGATGAGCCCGTCAGGGTTCGTCTTAATGGCACTACCAAAATAAGTCAAGTCAGCGACATAATTAGCGACGCCTGAAAAAAACATCGCCAATATTTTGCATAGTAGTGACATACGTAAAAAAATCGTAGGATGCCACTGTTTGTGACGTCCAGCGACGTTTTTGTGATTACAATAATTTTATAAAAAAGTTGCAAAGTAATTGGTGACGTCGCTATATTTTTAGCAATAGTGATGTTTAGTGACCCTCCGATTTAATATGTCGCAGTATATCAAATAATAGCGACGTTTAACAACATCTATTTTGGACATCATTAAATTATTTGATATAGAGTTTTGGGCGCTGGTACGAGTTTTATTTTTTCATTCCAAAATTTTGTTTGCTGTCCCCTTCCCTGACCTCTTCGTCATCGAGCCCCAGCGACCCCCCGAGCCCCGTCGACCCACCGACCCCCCCGGCGACCCCCCGACCCTCTGATCCCCCAGATGCTCCTCCTCCCTATTTTCTATTAAATAAGTTATGGAATGAACTTTGTATTTAATTACAATCAGAACATAGTACAATATAGGATTTTAATATAATCCTTGGGGTAAACTTTTGTTTTTGCATGGGAACCGTGGTGATGGTACGATTAGTAATTCTTTAACTCTGTTGATAATCTAACGACGATCTTGAACTCTCTAAAAGTCTGGGTTGCTCTGGAACGAGCAGCGACTTGAAGAGGATTGGGACTCTTACAAGTGCTCTGGATGCTGAAGTGGTTGAAAAATATTTAAAAAGTGGGGATTTGAGAGATTGAATGAATGAATGATCGTTCTATTTGTAGGCAGCAGAATGATCTGCTTATGCGCGCATATACGAAGTGCGCATGGAGAACTTGCATGTAGGGATGCCACGTGGCTGACTTTTTTGGGCGCGTGGACGATGCGCCAGGGAGCTGGAGCTAAATTTCTTTGAACTGCACTGTTGAGCTGCGGAGGAGCTGACATGTGGCAGTTGTTGAGATTCGGTTGTTGCTTAGATCTTGGGTGGTTGGCACCTATTCGTAGGCAGAATTGAGTCAATGATACGTGGCATGTGCTCATGGCTCAAAGATCTTTGTATGTTTATCTGGGTGGATGCGCCTAGGATCTAGCGCATGACGATACTCGGCTTCTAACTTTTGAGGTCAGAAGTAAGTCTAGGCGCATGGCTTTTGAGGCGCATGCAGAATTCTGGATGCATGGCTATGGAGGTGCATGCGAGTTCTGGGCGCATGGCTATGGAGGCACATACGAGTGATCAGTCGGCCACGTGGCAGAGCACAGCTATAACCGACAAAAAGGTGACGATTGTGTCTCTTTGTCTTCTGCAAAAGCTGACTGCTCAGACTTCGAGATGCGTATTGTTGTCATTTCTGTCATATAGCATTAAATGCTTTGATAGGTAACGAGCTTATATGGGAGCATCTGTCTGGTCAGACTTGCTGAGTCTTTCGAGGCATTGATGACTTGCTGAGTCTGCTACGTGGCAGATGAATCTGCTGCTACATGGCACATCTCCTTTGGTTAGACTTACTGAGTCTTTCGAGGCATTTATGACTCTTTGACTTAGCTAAATTTGATGTGGCAAATTCATCACCATTAATGCAAGTTCATTATACTAACTTCGAAGAAATTTCCACTTGGCGCATGAGTTGATTTTTTCTGGCCTATAAATATCAGTGTAGAGAGTTTGCCCATTCTTTCATCCAAACTTCTCATTTCACTACAAGAATAAAGGCTTTTCTTGACGGGGATTCCCCGTCAAAAAATTGGTATCTTGATGGTTGCGTATCCGTCAAGTAGGTCGGAGTCAAGAAAAGACCCCCCTTTTCTTGACAGTCGCTGGCATGGCTTTTCTTGACGGTTTTTGGCCGTCATATGAAGTAATTTTTTTGACTATTTTTAGCCGTCAAGATAGTAGTTTTTAGAAACCGTCAACGTAGGCAAACACTTTTCTTGACTCCGGCCTAGATGACGGCCTTTAGCCGTCAAAAAAAATCTTCAATGCAAAGAGCAATTGCAACAAGATTGAGTTAATTGTGATATTTTATAACCGTCAAGAGAAGCTAAATTTTGTATAGCCAAAATTTTGTTTATAATTATATATAATGAATCGAACACACACATAATATCAGTCATCCATAAGATATACACACATCAAATAACTGTAATTTCAATTTTTATATTAACAAATTTTATTGTTCATACACCACAAACTTTCAACATATCTAACATCCTTTTCAACCACAAACATCCAACACACGTCCAACCACAACATATCCAACCAAAGTATGTAGTCTTTGTACATCTTAAGAATCCAAAACTGATATTTATATAACTAGAAACAAAATATGTAGCAAATCCGGCCGGAGCACATTCCTCCCATATTCACAGCACCTTCATTTTCCATGTAATTCCTGAAAGAAGAAGAGATATATATTTAATCATTATATGTACATGTTTGTATAAACTGATATCAACTAAGAACAAAAACTCTAAAAAAATTAGCTTATTTCAACTAAGAATAAGATATATGACAAGTGCTGTAAGGTCTGATACTTACTGTATCAGAGTGGTATCATTATTATTTTTGTGAGAGTGTTAGAGAGTTAGTTAGAATTTGGGTTGTATTGTGAGTATCAGCTTGGCCTTGGGTTTGGACCCTTGTATGTGTATGACTTGGGTAGAGGATGCCTTGGTGACAGCTAGACTAATTAGTGTCCTAAATTTGAGCAATATTTAAAGAGTATGAGGATGAGAGTACTAGTTAATTAGATATCAATGTTAGTGTAGAGTCTTATGGACAAGGAGAAGAAGGAACTAAGTTTCAGTTTTAGGGTGAGATCAGTGGGTGGCCTATGCATTAGAAAGTGAGGATTGGCTAGACAGGGAGCTTGGGAGTGTTAGAAGGTCCTGTTGAGCCCAGGCAACAGGGTATGACCCTGTCACGCCCCGCTTTCGTAGGAGCGATCGACCTCGCTAAGGCGTGATGCCGTACGGGCCTAGGTTGCGCCCGTACAAGGCTATGTCCGGAAACGGCCGATTTCATGCTAGGCCACAGAGTCGCACAGAGTGTCCCCATTTGCAGCAAAAAGTAAATTTATACAAATTGAAAGCGAATTCAAACTCTTTTTTGACATTTAAGAAGTTTATAAGCCGCGCTAGGCCGAGATTACAAGTCGCTCAAGCTCTCCCTCTCTGAAACATAAAAGGCGTGCCAAGTGGCTTACAAGATGGAATGATTCATGGCGATGTTCCGATACATTATGTCCTGTATATGGTGCTCCAGCTCCTTGCAACGCTCCAAGGCTCCAGAGATAGCTCCGCGCCTTAGCACGTTCGAGGGAAGCTCCGCACCCGATGACGTCTCCTACGTCCTGCAAGTAAACTGTGGGGTTATCAGTACATTGTTATGCACTGGTGGGGAGGCTAGCTCGCCCACAATGCTATTATTACCAAATACGTTCTATTTACTTTTGTGCACCGCCTATCATTCATTATCTTTCTAATCTTGCCTTAAGATCAGTTTCATGGCATATTTCATGACCTATCTCGTGTTACCGATTTCGATGTGTTCCAGAAAATACATGTACGACTTACCCATACTTACCGTCCGGCCTTCCCTGTCCAAAGTAAACCAAGTTAGTTAACAATTCATATAAACTTTCAATGTCAAGTGTTTGTCCCTGCCTCAGGTCCTAGCGCGACGTAGGCGTGTTTTCTAACTCAATTTCACGAAGTACACTTTATCCTTTGGTGTGTTATATTTTAAGCCTGTTCAGAAGGCGCTTCATTCAGTTAAATTAGACTACTTTGTTTCAATGCAAGGACTTACACATGGATTACCACCAGCAAAGTCCACTTAATCTATATGCACCGGTCGCTGGCATCACAAGCCATTTTGGATCCTTCCTGGCATGGTATTTTGCAACTATTCAGAGCGTGAGGCTGGTACACGTTGATAGTGTCTTGAAATACTCCTGCACTTACGTCTCCTGGGTGGCCAAGCCCACACCCAGGCAGCCCGTAAGCCCCCTTGATTTCCGTCCGGGCCGGCTACGATCCTCCCTTTGATTGTGCCGCGGAAATCCCTTATATCTTCCACCTTCCGTATACGAGGGGATTATCCACGACCATTTCGTATTGTTTGTCATTTTAACTTAACGGCTGTCTCCGAGCCGTAGGCTAACCCTTAGCCATAATGTGTTATCGACCAGGTTGGCGTCCGTGCAGCACGGGTAGCGAGTCCCGTTGCACGTGCCCGTCATACCTGTCGCTAACCATTCCTTTCTTTCTTATCTTTTATTCATTTCTCCTTTTCTTTCTTTCACTTGTCCGTTCGTTTGTTGATTCATTCACATACTCGTTCATTTATTCGTTGATTCATTCATTCACTTATTCATTTATTCTTTCTTTCTTACATTATGCAACTCCCCGTACGGGAGTCGCTTTGGCGACCCATCGGTCCCATAGTCTTTCAATGTTGCTATACTCTACTCGGAACGACTATGTCGATAGTCTTCCGTTTTATTGTTGTAAACCATTCATTGTTTCATTGTTGAACGCATAGGGAACTCAAAATGTAAGCCCGTGCCTTAGCACAAGTGCGGCGCGAGAGTTCTCACATTTTCTATATTCTTTTTCCATATTCTATACAAGCATACAAGATGGGATTATTCCCTTAGCTAGGTGTGTTGAGTCATTTATTAGCATGCACGGTGTTATCGCCTAGCGATTTAGCAATAGTGTCCGTATTATTATGTGTCTAGGCTAAGCAAAGACGGGTTCATCGGAGCCACCCACCTTAGCGATGTTCGCATCGGCCGAGCGATACTCCGAGCACGCCTTTGAAAGTCTAAGTCAGGATTCATCTTTGACGAGCCAATGTAAGCCTTGTATCGATTCTTCATCAGGTCGATGCCAACTCTTCGGGTCGACGGCTCGTTTGAGTCGTTGCACTTACCGTTTGAATCGGCGTTCCGCTAGAGCGGAGCGGATCATTACATAATACACCACACAAAACAAGTCTCGTCCTCGAGACTTCCTGAGTGCAGGTCATCCTACCATTCCCTAACTCATGTCGTGTTCGTATCTTAAACAATCCCTACCGAATGACTTTATCGCTCATTCTAGAGTTGATGGTACTTATTCAATTGTCGTGTATCTTCGACTTGGTTGTTATTTCTTCGTGTCATAGGACTGAAATGGTCGCACGAGGTGCATTGTAATTTATCTAACTCGAGAGTCGTAAGCTGAGGCAAACTCACTTTCATTTATGCGTATCTCAATACCCACTTGCAGCTGCATTCGAGTTCATCATATCGCTGAGTGGGGACTGTGCACATATTCAAGGCGTCTCTTGAATACGTACATTTCAACCAAGCTTAGCGATTAGCAAAGTCGGACAAGCTACTCGTGATAGTTTTGATTTGCCGATCGTTTCACAAACTTCGATTTAAAACCGAACACGCGTGCATCTCACTATCGTTTATCTTGATCCTCGAGATGATCCGATTTGTTTCTCAAGCGTTCTTGTCTACGAAATCAATACAATTTCTTCTTCTTAGCGGACTCGACCAAGTCTTAAGTACTTTCCGTCCGATTCAAGACCAAGTATTACACTATCATCGAGTACGTATTTCTATCAATAATTCAATTCGTTATCCCAACTTTACTTGTGCATCATCCATTCCTATCATTCGCTTTGTTTAGGGCCAATCTCGTCGTCGTTCACGTACACTCCCTGTTCCCCATCCTACTCTAAGTCTTGCTGCCCCAAGTCTATCGTCCGTCCAGACGATACTGTAAGGTCAATCGCAGAAGTTCAATCACTCGGCATAGGATCGTCCGCCTATCCGCTAGGTCATCTCACAGGGTCATAGTTACAAGTCAAGTCCATGGCTTATCGTGCAAGGCCGCTGCACGAAGCTCGCCCAAAATCTTATGGTTAAACTATTTGTTCGTTTATACGGGAGTTTCTACCCAAGTTCGTTTCGCTCAAATTTTTAAACATCAAGCAGCGTTCACCCTATTCGCATCAGCACATTCTCCGTTCCAAGTTCGAGCTCGTTTAGGAAAGTCATCCTATGATAGGTTGTCCTCAATCAAATCCTTGACATGTCAATATCGTGTGTCCGCAATAACAAATAACAATTATCATAGTCTATCTCTTCAAGTATGTTTGATACAATCCACCTATCCATCCTATCCAATTCACGTAGTCGATCACAAGGTAGTCTAGCCTTACATTATGTCGCATCCCGATCTCACGCAAGTCTGATTATCTATGGCGGACATGAATCACCATGTCAACATTCCTGCGGAATAATCGTCCTCATCGGGATGTAACTCTTGCGTTGAGTCTAGACTTACTTATTTTTGATACGCGGATTGGGTCTACTCAATCCTCAAGTTTTTCTTATTCTTCAATCGCAAGTCCTAACAATCCTCGAATTTACCATCGCTTCGAACCACAAGTCGAAGCAATCAAAATTGCCATGTCATGATATTCTGAGTTTGATCATTCCCGCTGGACATAAATCACCATGCCAACGCTCACGCATAACGATCGTCACAAATTCGATGTGACGCATGTACGAGGCTGGAGTTGCACTCGCACAAGACAAGATTGTTGTCGTTGTGGTTATCACAGAACCATCAAGTCACTTCTCTTTTTTATTCCAAACATATCTCCAACATAGCATCCTTCAAACAATAACTTCTAACACAATCATCATTCATCGAATCAGAGTACTCCCGAGTTATCGTACATCGATCTTTGATTCGCCTCAATACCATCGATGATGTACATAACCTGACGATCTTCCTTTTACAACGAATTCCGAGTCGTGCAACTTAATTTCCTCAATTCACATTGTCTCATGCTAACTCTTCATTGAGCAACATCTATTCCAATTCTTTAGTCATTCTCGTATCTCCAAATCAACGTTTCTTATGCACGCTATCTTCCGATCGTGCTATCTTCGATCTCGTCCATAGGTATTTCACCTTAACTCAAGTTTCAATCCCTTCGACTACATTCAAAATTGCATGCACGATCTTCTATGTTTTCTCGACCAAAACCTCCATTCATTTCATAATTCGTACTATGCATTCTTAATTCGTCCGAACGATATCTCGTTTGAGACTATCGAAGTCAAAACCAACTAAGCGTTACTCGTTCTAAGGCTTTGCGCGATATCATCGTTTGCCGACATACTCGTACTATACGTAAATCCTTTAGTCTCGCTCGAACAATTTCTATGTCGTCCATACACCACTCAGGGTTCGAGCCACTCGACTAGTCGTCGACACTCGCTCTTATTCTTCTTCGAACCTATTACGTACACCACTCGGGGTCAAGTCATTCTAGAAATCCTCAAAAGATCATTCGATTCCCAATCGATGTGTTCAATCGCGCGTTCGCCCGTTCCTCAAAGTCTAAGACCCATCTCCCGTGCTCGTTTTAGCGTTGGTCAAATAGCGTCTCTATCAACATAGGTTCTAAGTCTCACTTATTCTTGTCCGAGCGATAGTCGGTCTTGCTCGCAAACTCGTTCGTACCAGAAGGTCTAGGTGCACGATACTCGGCACAACTTAGCCAAAAGGCTGTGTGCATAACCATCCCGCTCGAACTATACTGAAGAACAGTTTGGCAACTCTAGAGGGGGGTGAATAGAGTTTATATAGAAAAATAGCCAATTAAAAATAACTCTTTCACCAACAATAAAAAATCAGAGTAGAGTGCGGAAAATAAATGAAGAGCAGAAGAGCATACGCAAACACAACAATTTTAACCTGGTTTCCCTCGTGGAGGACTAGTCCAGGCCTGAGAACTCTAGCTCAGGATTAAATCCACTATTTGTGAAATAGTAGCTTACAACCCGTGCCTTTTCTTCAGAAGAGCACGTCAACTTCTAACAGAGGATCGCAGTGGCGATTTGCTTGGAATTGTCTAAGCGACTTCTTCACTCTTGCACAAGAATCCTAACTGAGAGATGCTGAGCACTCGAGACTTAGGAGGCTTGTGGCTAGTAGATAGGAAGGGTATGGCTTATTGAGCTTGTAGGAGAGAAGAGAAGAGAAGATTGAGTGAATTGAAATGAGAGAATTCATGCCCTATTTATAGTGTTTTTAGAGGCAGAATTCAGCCAGAATTCGGGTAGGAAAATTCAAAAATTTGGCCGTTGGACAGCTAGCAACCAGCTAACCCTAAAATTTGGGTTCCTGATTTCTAGGGGACAGAGTTCGGCCCGAACTCTGTGTGGAGGCAGAGTTCGGCCCGAACTCTGTCTCCAGAGCACAGAGTGGTCCTAAGTGGGACTTGTGGGCAATTTTTGTTTTGGTGGAGCTTGGGATTTTGGGTAGGCTTATAGACTAAGTTCCAAGAGCTCAGCATAACTCAGAGTACATACTTCTAGACTCAATAAAATGTAAAAGTACAGACTCGAAAATACACTGAGAGTCGGAAACTGAGCTGTTGTCTGTCCTGAACTGAATGCAGACGTCGTGTGTCGTATTGAATTTATACAGATATTGTTTAGTCAATGTAGTCAATATTTGGTTGACTGTGACTTTGTGTCAATAATCTCCCCCATATTGATAATTGACAAAATAATAAATGTATATTTCAATATTCATACCTGGACACAGTTGGTTAAAACACAGCTCCCCCATAAACAATGCCGAGCTAGAATAAGATAGCTCCCCCGTAATCAGTGAACGGTGCCGAGCTAGAATCAATAGCTCTCCCCCGTAAATAATGCATAGAACCTGTGGCCTGATAAAAATATTTTCCCAAAAGCAAACACAAGCACAGACAAATATACATATTTCTCCCCCTTTTGGCAGTTAGCAATATAAAGGATCATATAGACTGCATAAAGAAAAGCATGGGAATAGCAGTATAGACACTGAAAAGTAATCCAACCACACCAAGCAGAGAAGAAACAGTATAATACTAATAAAATAAGTCACTGACATAAAGTAGAACTACGAAAAAATAGCATAAAATGTTATCCACCAACCAGCACATCATTAGGGTTTGAAGACATAAATCCAGTACATAAATCCATAACAAACTGAAATAACTAAAAAAAAAAAAAAGGTAACTAAGACCATCAGCAGTGTCAGCAGCATATCAAGCCAATCTCCATCATGGAGCACGAGAAGGTCCTGGAACATCTGAAGGACCAGGGAATGAGCGACGAGGGTCCACAAAAGCATCATCAGGATCCATATACCTCATGACCCACGGATCGTCTATACGATGACCCGCACGATCTGGATCCCGCTCAATAGGCACATGCAGATCAGGATGACGAGCAAGTGAATACCGCATATCATGCAGAGAGTTCCCAAGGGCACTGATCTGCAAGGTGGTACGGTAATCCTGCTGCGTCCAGCGATCATCCTCAATAGCAAAGCGATCGCGAAGCATAGTCTGAAGAGACTCAAGAGTGGCAGGAGGAGGAGGTGCATCCTGACCAAGAGGAGGGGCGTCAGGCTCCTCATCAGCAGAATGCTCAGATGACTCAGAAGCAGCGACAGGCTGAAGGCGTCGTGCTTTGGATAGAAAGGCAGGTGCAGGCAGGAACGGACAATCATGGATAGGAATGATGAAAGCACGAAAAACTAAAGGAAGATAGAGAGGATAAACCAAAGCTCTTGGTTTCTTTCGACAGTTGATCATCCAATCCATCATAGTCCGTGGAAAGTTGAATGGAATACGATAGTGGAGATGATATAAGGTGGAGATCTCAAGATAAGTAACTTCATCTGTTGAGCCAGCCTTGGGCAAGATAGTATTGAACACGATGCGATAAAGTTCATAAAAGTAGAGGGTGAGATGCTTGGCCTTTAGCTTGCGAGGACTTACGTTAGGAGCACATAAATCCTCCTTGAATCCTTCAAGGGAAGTATTGCCAACAAATTGAAGTTGACGTGCTTCCACAAGCTTGTCCCACACATCAAGATCCGGGAGAGCAAGAAAGTCTCCCAACTCAGAATCATTAAAGGCAATGGTAATGCCAGCAACCCGAGAATAGATGTGGGTTGCATCGTGAGTCAAATTGCAGTAAAATATTTGAATTGCACTATGGTAGATGATAGAATTTGAAGCAACAAGTTCATCCAAACAAAGATCACGGAATAAAGACTCATATTGTGAAAATATAGTGAAATTTATGGGATGGCCCCCAAACACCGGACGAGTTCTAAAATCGCTAAACCATTCATTAGAGGCTTCTAGCGATACAAATAAACGGTCGTCGTAAGTGTTAGGGTCATCGGGACGCGACGGATTGAACAACGGATGAATGGGGTGTTGTTCAACTACTTGTTCAATCGGAGGAGGAGGAACCGAAGAGGAAGCACCCTCATGTCGAGTCCTTCTCCCTCGTTTGGACAAGCGAGATGCCATTTGAAATAAAAGAGAAGAACTTGAAAATGATAGAAAAAGAGAGATATACCTGAAAAGAATACCAAACAGTTGAAGAGAATGTTGAAAAACCCCTTTCCCTTGATTTTGAGAAGAAATAGAGCCCTCTATATCAAGAACTAGGGTTAGGGTTTGGAAGGAAGAAGATGGAAGAGGTGGAGAAGAAGGAAATATGGGAGGAAAGAGAGGGAATCCCGAAATAAAGTAGGGCTTGGTCTTTGGTCGGGTGAAATATTGACCATTGGATTAGAATTGATCCAACGGTAGAGCCAGATCCCGACCCTGGAACCTAAGAACCGAACTCGGCCCGAACTCTGATAGGGGCAGAGTTCGGCCCGAGTTCTGGATCAATGGTCCAGAACTGAAAACAGGCAAAGAACATGAAGAAAAAGTTTAAGAGTTAAACAAAAGATAGTTGAGGACAACAAAGAGTGTAAAAAATAGATAGAGAGGTACTCAGAAAACAGAATGAACTTTAGAAAATCTCAATTAGGCAACATTAAATCGAAAACGAGCCATATAATAAATAAGGACATATACTGTGGTTCAATAGTCCAAATTTGCCATGGGTTAGCTGCAGGGGCCGGATCCCAGCTAGCGGTAGTCCTGAGGACTAGTGCACCGTGTCGCTTAGGCTTTTACGCCTTATTGTCAGAAGGACCCTTTCGGCTTGTACCCATACCAAATTCTTCGAAAAAGAATCACAATATACTCGATATTTACGCAGGTGAGTTTCAATTTATAACTGCTTCATCTAAAATTCCAAGTTCACGACAAAGAAAATTGAAGCGCTCTTCGGATAGTGGCTTAGTAAAGAGCACAAATATTAGACTTATTGTACGAGCTTTTGAAAATATTAGACTTATTGTATGGAACATCCCGAGGCACAACGAGAGAGAGCGTATACTTCTTTTGTTTCAACGAGCTTTCAAAACGGAGAGAATCGAAATAAAGTCCAAGGACATAAAGCCGTGCTCTGATACCAATCTGTCACGCCCCACTCCCGCAAGAGTGATCATCCTCGGTAAGGCGTGATGCCGTACGGGCCTAGGTTGCGCCCGTGCAAGGCTATGTCCGGAAATGGCCGATTTTATGCTTGGCCACAGAGTGTCCCCATTTGCAGCGGAAAGTAAATGAACACAAATTGAAAGCGAATTTAAACTCTTTTTTGACATTCAAGAAGTTTACAAGCGGCGCTAGACCGAGATTACAAGTCGCTCAAGCTCTCCCTCTCTGAAGCATAAAAGGCATGCCAAGTGGCTTACAAGATGGAATGATTCATGGCGATGTTCTGATACATTATGTCCTGTATATGGTGCTCCACCTCCTTGCAACGCTCCAAGGCTCCAAAGATAGCTCCGTGCCTTAGCACGTTCGATGGAAGCTCCGCACCCGATGATGGCTCCTGCGTCCCGCAAGCAAACTGTAAGGTTATCAGTACATTGTTATGCACTGGTGGGGAGGCTAGCTCGCCCACAATGCTATTATTACCAAACACGTTCTATTTACTTTTGTGTACCGTCTATCATTCATTATCTTTCTAATCTTGCCTTAAGATCAGTTTCATGGCATAATTCATGACCTATCTCGTGTTACCGATTCCGATGTGTTGTATGGAAATATATGCACGACTTACCCATACTTACCGTCCGACCTTCCCTGTCCAAAGTAAACCAAGTCAGTCAACAATTTATATAAACTTTCAATGTCAAGTGCGTGTCCCTGCCTCAGGTCCTAGCACGACGTAGGCGTGTTTTCTAACTCAATTTCATGAAGTACTCTTTATCCTTTGGTGTGTTACATTTCAAGCCTGTTCAGAAGGCGCTTCATTTAGTTAACTTAGACTACTTTATTTCAATGCAAGGACTTGCACGTGGATTGCCACCAGCAAAGTCCACTTAATCTATATGCACCGGTCGCTGGCATTACAAGCCATTTTGGACCCTTCCTGCCATAGTATTTTGCAACTATTCAGAGCGTATGGCTGGTACACGTTGATAGTGTCTTGAAATACTCCTGTACTTACGTCTCCTGGGTGGCCAAGCCCACACCCAGGCTGCCAGTAAGCCCCCTTGATTTTCGTCCGGGCCGACTACGATCCTCCCTTTGATCGTGCTACGGAAATCCCTTATATCTTCCACCTCCCGTATACGAGGGGATTGTCCACGACCATTTCGTATTGTTTGTCATTTTAACTTAACGGCTGTCTCCGAGCCGTAGGCTAACCCTTAGCCATAATGCGTTATCGACCAGGTTGGCGTCCGTACAGCGCGGGTAGCGAGCCCCGTTGCATGTGCCCGTCATACCTGTCACTAACCATTCCTTTCTTTCTTATCTTTTATTCATTTCTTCTTTTCTTTCTTTCACTTGTCCGTTCATTTGTTGATTCATTCACATACTCGTTCATTCATTCGTTGATTTATTCATTCACTTATTCGTTTATTTTTTTATTTATATATTATGCAACTCCCCGTACGGGAGTCACCTTGGCGACCCATCGGTCCCATTGTCTTTCAATGTTGCTATACTCTACTCGGAACGACTATGTCGATAGTCTTCCGTTTCATTATTGTAAACCATTCATTGTTTCATTTATTGAATGCATAGGGAACTCAAAATGTAAGCCCGTGCCTTAGCACGAACGCGAAGTGCGGTACGAGAGTTCTCACATTTTCCATGTTCTTTTTCCATATTCTATACAAGCATAAAAGATGGGATTATTCCCTTAGCAAGGTGTGTTGAGTCGTTTATTAGCATGCGCGGTGTTATCGCCTAGCGATTTTAGTAATAGTGTCCGTATTATTATGTGTCTAGGCTAAGCAAAGACGGGTTCATCGGAGCCACCCACCTTAGTGATGTTCGCATCGGCTGAGCGATACTCCGAGGGCGCCTTTGAAAGTCTAAGTCGGGATTCATCTTTGATGGGTCAATGTAAGCCTTGCATCGATTCTTCATCAGGTCGATGCCTACTCTTCGGGTCGACGTCTCGTTTGAGTCATTGCACTTACCGTTTGAATCGACGTTCCGCTAGGGCGGAGCAGGTCATTACAGACCCTGCCTAGGCCAGGTGGTTAGAGGCAGGCCCTGTGCTTGCTCATACAAGTGCCGGAATGACCTGTAGTATGCAGGTTGCAGGCCATTTGGGTACTATTACAGGCCTCAGGCATGGCAGCAAGGGTACACTTGCTTATTTGCCTTGGCAAATGGTGACTTTGGGTGTTAGAGTTTTGTGTTAAGTGTTTGGATGTAGATTATCAGAGATATTTGAGAGTATCGTATTTTGGTAATGTGGTTCAGATTTGAGTGTGTGTATGTGTCATGTGAAGGTGTACCAATGTAGGTTATTAGAGAGTATCATATATTAGTGTCTGAAGTGTAGATAGTGCATTAGTGTTTATGGATTAAGTAAATTTTTTGTGAGAGTGTGTTAGTATTCGTCAGTTGGCTTTGGGTTTAAGACAGAGGCATGTGGGGGTTAGAATCAGTTAGAGACTAGGGTTACATACAAGTTTAGGGGACTTTGGCCTTTAGGCTACTGTTCCATGGCAGAAAGGGGAAGGAAAATCATTCACTATTGTTGTACAAGCCAAATATGGCCACTGCTTGTCAACTAGAACATTACTCGAGCGCTAGTGCAGCAGGACCAATTTGTACAGGCCTTGGGCCATATTGGTTAGGCCAGTATCTTGAGTGTTTCAGTAGCTTGGCCATCTCAGATGGAGAGATCGTGTGAGTTAGTGTTAGTTAGGAGGTTGGCTTAGAGGTTGGCTTCATGATGTGGTGGCTGTTAATTATCAGATATAGGACATCCATGTATATGCTAGCGAGTTAGATGTTAGCTTCAAGAAATTTCAGAGGTTAAAAGGTTGTATCTTGGTTTTGTTAGTATGTTAGTATCAGAACATGAGTGTATCAGTAAGTTTAGTTGTCGGGGATTTGAGTTGAGTTAATAGTGTGGTTAGATTGGGTACAGATTAGTGTAGCTTGATTAGGAGTTAAGTTAGAGTATCTTTGTTGGTGGTATCAGTACATGGAGATTAAGGGGCTCGAGCTTGCTATAGCAGCTATAGCAACAAATGGCATTGCAGCAGCAGAAAGTGGTAGTAGCTGCAACAGCATTTTTGTAGTACTAGCAGCAGCAACAGGCTGCAATAGCCACTTGGCCACTGAGTTTTGGCCAATAGCCAGGTCTTTTGGTTTGAGTATCCTAGAGAGCCTAAGGAGGTTAGTATCAGAAATGGTTGTGAGTATCTATTGGTATCATAAAGGGGTTAGTATGTCGGTATGTATTATAGTGGTTTAGATATTGGTCCAGTTAAGCTATTAACCTAAGATAGAGGGTTACCTATAGCCTAAATAGATGGGTATATTAATATAATTATAAATGTACATGTATACGGTAATAGGGAATACAGGGCATCCTACTAGCTAAGGTATAGGCCAATACCTTAGATATCTAGGTAGATGGATTTACCTAGTAGCAAGGTTTAGAGTGTTGCCACTCTAGAGTCTAGGGTAGATTGTCATGTTATGTATATGTAAATGTACTTGTATTAAGGTAAATTGAGTATATGGATACCTAGACTAGGGTATCTTATAAGATTACTTGATATAGGATACTAGATCTAGACTTAACCATGGTTGACCAAAGTTGCACTTACATGTGCATGCAGGGAGAGTTCCCTGCTGTGCAGGAACACAAAGTCCCTAATCCCCCATCTCTATTATCTGCTGCCCCTTACATTCCAAGTTACCTAAATTTTCGAGCTATTGGCACACACAAACTTGCATTTTTCTTGTGCCCATGATAAACTGCCCCTTACAAAGTCACCTTTTCCAGCATTCAAAAATAAAAAGATGCAATTAGTTTTGACATCGGAACCTCATATCCTATAAGAGAGATCCCCACATCTAATAGACAAATGAAAATAAGAATAGTTGCTTATTGTATGCATGTTCCGATTCATGACCGACCTTTAAGAGTTGTGAAGCCATTTTATTCATATACATCCTATCATGCATGAGAAAGCACACATAGACAAGTAGAACGGAGGGGTGTCAAACATTTTCCCTAGTTGCAAAAGCATCATCATACAAGAGTTATCCCACAATATCGGGGCTGACTATTAACACTATTCAACATTGAGAAATTCGAATATACAAATTGACTATTTTTTATTTGACTATATGTCAACAATGCTGATACTCTGTAATTTGTAGAAACTGCAAGCCAAGGAAGCTATAAGAAAGAGAGCAATCTTCATAAAACCTTATAAGCCAATTGCATTATGGGTAGACTGGTATCTTGGACATGCAGTTTAAATTCGGAGAGTTAATTTCAAAACACATACCTGTATTAATTGAAATTCTCCAATTGGTCGTCTAAATTGTTCTTGTTGTCGAACATATGGATGAACAACATCAAGGCATGCTTGCATAAGATCCACAGGGCCAGCATCCAAAACAAGCCTTTCCAAATCTAGTCCTGACATCAGGACATAAACACCTGAAACAAGGAAAAGATAAAAGACTACTTCAATTTAAGATCAGACAGGGAACATGGAAATATGAAGAATAATAGTAAAGTTCGAGTAGCTATTTGTTGAGTTGTATAATAAGATAATATAACAAGATAAGCAAATAAAAAAATAAAAAATTGTTTCAAAAACACCATATTATTATCAAAGGCATATAACAAAACAACTTCTTTATCAAGAATCTGACCCAAACAGATTACAAACTTCCAATAGTTCCTACTTTCCTCTCGCTTCAAAGACATAATAAAACTTCCAATACGCACAGTACAATATTATCTTAATAACTTAAAGAAATGATATTAATACCATAAAAAATGGCAGGAATTGACAAACAAATTCATACACATTAAGCTGTTGAGAAGGTAGATTAGCACAAAAGAGAAGACATGAGACCCAAACACAATTTAATTTCCTTGCAAGTTGCCCAGAAGACATATTCTTGTTTTAAGATCAAACATGTTCTTATTAAGGGAACTAATACCTCTCGAATCAAGACGGAGTACGGTAAAATGTACACAATCGTCCAAATATGATCAAAAAGTGTGGTTATAGTCGCATTCAAAAGTATCATATCTACAAACATATTAGTGAAACACCAATCAACTCGAAAACAAAGAATAAAAAACATGTAAATGAATCCGAATAAAAAATGATACCAAACTCTAGCAATTCATTAGCAAAGACGAATATCGAGACATCTATGAAGCACGAACGGTCCAAAAATAGGTGAATGTATCCCCGTAGCATCTGACATTCCAAATAGTTTCCCCATATTCAAATCTTCAATAGGGATCAACATTGTAATTTCTAGGCAAAAGTAGCATTCTCAATACAATTCCAATCACAAATCACCTCCTTAAAAGTTTAATTTTTTCCTCCAAAATAAAAATAACCACACGTAGAAGAATTCAAAGATCGCAACTTTGCAAAGAATCGAACAGAAAGATTGGAACTTTAGGAGCTTACAAGCAGTTTGCGACGAGAGAAGCACCGGATCCTCCTGTCCGGGGAACTGCCTCCTCGACTTGGATGAAAGCAGCCCATCGTCTCCTCTTCCCATCGCTGCCAAACTCCAAACCTCAATCCCCCAAATCGCAATCCACAAAAACCTTAATCTCCATCTCCTCCAAACTTCGATCAGAAAAAGAAACCCTAATTTTCCAATTCAGCACCTAACAATAAAAAGCTTCAATCATTGGTAAAAAAATTAATACTTTGGGAAGAAATCCTAACCCTAACCCTAGCCGTAACCCTAGGGCTCACCGGAGCTGCAGAATTCCAGAGGGAGGAACTTCGTCGGAGGGATCGAAAGGAGGGGAGGGGGAGGGGAGGGACCTATTAATGGTGATCAGACGATCAGGATACAAAGAAGCAGCTCAAAAAGCGACCGCTCGTCCCCGTGCCCTAGTTCGGAGTCGCTGAAGACACGAAGGTCGGGCGCCACCGTACGGTAGCTTCGGTCGGTGAAGCCGAGGATCCGGTGGCTCATGGAAGCTGAGAAGGAGGAGGACCTTCGACTTCGCCATGGACATCATAAGATTTTAGTGCCTGCAGAGAGTCGATGAGGGGGAGGAGGAGAGAGAGGGTTTTCAGAGTGGAGAGGAATTTGGGGATTATGGTTTAGGATTTAGAAAGGATCTATAAGAGAGAGAAAGGAGAAGGAAGAAGAAGAAGAGGAGGAATAGGGTGGAGAGGAGGAAGAAGGGTTTGTTGGTTTTGGCTCTCCTTCTCCATCTGCTCGTAGAAAAATAAAGCAGAGAGGAAAGAATCAAAAAATAAAGAAAATAGGATTGAAAGACAACCCGTCAATATATATCAAATTTTAAAAAAATTACCAAAATGGCAGCTGAAAAAATTACGCCAATTTTTTAGGCATATGTTAGTTGACGGTTATTACCGAACCGTCACTAAATAAAAGGATATTTCTTGACGGATCATCTAAAACCGTCAACTATTATGCTATAAGATTGCTAAATTAACGTAAAATGAGGCATTTTTTGACGTAAGGCTAAATCCGTCAAGATAAGCCATTTTCTTGACGGTTTTTTACGGCCATCAACTTATAAACCGTCAAGAATCTTTATTTTTCTTGTAGTGTTGAGTTGAACTCGACTGATCCTCCTCCTTGGCAAGATGTTGTATTGCGGATTATGAATCTCCTCATTCTAAGGAGCTTTGACGATGAACTCCTTCGAGAGACTGAGATGCGCCAAAAGAGCTATGGATACAACAGCTTATGTTCGAACCCCTTGTCAATAGTGTTCTTCTACGAGATAGCGTTGGGTGCCTGTTGCATCCAAAGATCGGGGACGTCGTGTCCCGAGTTTTGTTATGCTGGAAGAGCGACCGGGTTTGGATTGATTGCCAACCCGTGTTCTGCTTAATAAATGCTTCATTGGCCGAAGTACTCATACATTTGATAAGAAAGTAATTCGCTTTGATGAGGAGTGTTGATGTGCCTGAACTGAGACGCCAGAGTGATGCACCTAGCTGAGTCATCAGTGTGATGTGCCTAGCTGAGACGTCAGAATGATATGCCTTGCTAAGATGTCAGAGTGACGCGTCCTGTTTGTAATTTAGGCTAGGCTTCTTTGTAGTAGAGTTTTTA
Organism: Iris pallida; assembly: GCA_029216955.1. NCBI lineage: Eukaryota > Viridiplantae > Streptophyta > Magnoliopsida > Asparagales > Iridaceae > Iris > Iris pallida. The sequence goes on along the minus strand of JANAVB010036418.1, from coordinate 4,995,777 downwards.
TTGTAACAAAGAGTTTGGACATGTAATAGAGTGGGGTATAATATTCTATTCTCGTGGATTGTTGGAAACGTCCTCTATATTAGAAATATGCCTTTCTAGGAGCATTACGATCTGCAGCTCAAATGGTCCCTTATGAAGTCTCTATTGGTCTTATTCTTATTGTGCGCCTTATGAGCACGTTTGGATCCGTGAAGGCAATCGTTCGGATCCGAAGTGCTTCCAATCTGTGAATGCACTTCTTTTATTTTAGATGCGGAACCTGGTTCCTCTTCCAAATAGGAGTCAATGTTTCGTAGGGGGGTAAGGAAGATGTCGAGGTCTTAATAGAAAGGGGTTTCTAGTCCCGTCAAGAGGTTTTTCACTCAATTCGCATGCTCCTGTTGGTCGCCCATCAGCTGCAACACTGTCCCATAGACGCATAACAACTCATGCCACTAACAAATGCTTCACTCTCAGATATATATACATGTATGGCAGATTTTTCCGAACAAAGAAGCCTACGAAGGGGTAGATCCGAGAACGAGAAAGCCTGGTCTATTACCCATACCATCAGTCATGGTTTTATGTGAAATAAAAATCTCATCTTCATGTGCCTCTTTTCTTTGTTGTCTTCTAATGTGCCAACATTATGTCTTTGGTCTTTCGGCGCATGATGTTTCGGGGCGCAGGGCGCTTGGGGCGTATTGGAGTTCTGACCTTGGATGCGCCTAAAATTTTATGCTTCTGCACTACCCAGCTGCTCCCCTCCGATGTGGTGCTCCGTTGTCGACCTATCCCTCAAGTCCTCTTCCTCCTTTTCTCCCTACTAGGTAAACCCTAACCCTCTTTCAAACACAACCAGGTAACACACACTCACAGAGGACACAACCAGGATACTTTGACACACACACATACACACAACCCTAACCCTGACACATAGGCCCGAACACAAGGATACACACACAGGATACAACCATGACACTTTGGCGCACACTCAAAAATAACCCTAACCCTGACATGTAGACCCAGACACATGGACACATACGCACATTGTGTACTACTAAGTAATTTATACATATTTCTATATGAAATGCACATGTATATGAGTTTAGTATTCAAATTATATTTGTATTCATATTCATATCCACTCTAAGAAGAAAAAAGAAGGTGAGAATATATGGATGTTAAAATTTTTACAATAAATTCATAGTCGATACAGAAAAGAGTACATATCATTTAAATACGTAAGCCAATAAACATACATGACTAAACAAATACTAATACGTATTGATACAGATGAGTGTTAGAGAGGATTAATCTGTAGCAATGCATCAATTCCATTTCTAATATCCAGTTTTGTAGGTAGGTAAGTGCTAGTTAGATATCGCTAAGATTATACTTGAAGGTAAGTGCTAAGAGTATTGTTTGCCATTAAAATATCAAAGAAAGGTATTACAGAAACACAACTTGCTTGTACAAAGAAAAGCCTAGAAAATAATTCTAGGAAACAATCTAAGTACAATTATTTAGTTTTTGATTCTGGGGGGTGACGGTGGAGGCTCGAAAAAGTGTATCAACTCTGCCTTACTCCTTGGACTATCCGACGCAGTCTTAGCTCTTGAAGAAATTGCCCTTCGTAGGTTGTCGGTCTTTTGCAGGGGTGTGGCACCCTGCTATTTATAGTGTAACACCCCAGTCCCAAAATACGTAGGACTAGGAACGTAGACATGCCAGCTGTATACATACGAAGTACATAGGCTTCGTATGGATACATAAGCTGTAAAATGTAGTAGAACCATAACTAATCTCATCCACACAATATAAATGAATAGAAGATATCATATAACCAACTATGAAATTGTCATTTGGTACATGTAGTTGGGCGGAGACAAATCCACTACCAACTATGAAAAGAAATACATGATAAGCAAAAGAAAGATTTTGGCGAGCGAAGAGAAGACGATCCAAGTGCAATCATCCTCGAAAAATAGCAAAGATCACGGCTAGAGCTAGAACACCTGTGAAAGACAATAGCACACACCTGGGGAGATAACCAGGTCCTCAGAGGGATGCAACAAGACACATAATATCATGCCATATAAACTGAGTAAATATTGCTCAAATAAATAAGTTAATTGAATTATAACATGGTCCAATACACACCTATTGAACGAGCGTACCATCCCCCTAACCAAACAAGGACAGGAGATGGTAAACTAATTCACGGTGACGTATCTTCCCATGCCATGAATCCAATATGGTATCCGGACCCCAACAAGGTTCAATACCTTCTCATCGAAGTAGTAAGTCACACCTACAACCAAACAAGGACAAGATGTGACGAACTAATCTGCGACAAGATATTGTTCCAAGCCACGGTCAGATACAAGTACCCAAACCAAAGGTACTCGTACCTAACGGATAAGGGCGCCTAACCAAATCTAGGTGAATGCAGTTTTTAAGAACAGTTCATGGTCGCATGACTACCCGGTCAAGTCAAGAAAATACCAATACAGTACCTCAGTAGCGAGTCACAACACCATATACTATTCCTCAGTATCGAGCGAGTCTATAGCATATAGTCTACCTATCGTTCCTCAGTAGCGAGCGAGTCTACGATAGATAGGGTGGTAGTCAACTTCCAATCATGTTCTTCCCGCCCAATGCTAACTCTATAACCGCTAAGTCAAACTAGCATGCAACCTCTATTAGCGGTTATTCCTATCGCACGGCTTGTACGTACTGGTGGCCGGCCAATCACGCACTTCCGTGTTCTACATGCGACATACAACTTCGTGGTACAACGTGTCAAGGCCATGAATGCAACACACAAAGGTGGTCCCTTAAATCTAGGTTTAATGTGTAAGAAAATAATACATAGCACGAAACTGAACAGTAAATTCTAACAGGTTATGCCATGTATCACAGTTTATTTTGCATAAAGAAAATAATGAACATGCATGAAATATGAGCTAAAATAATTAAACAGCAAATGGCAAGGTGTCTTGCCTGGTAGGGCGCCTGGTGTACTGCAATGCTCAATGTGGCACGAACTACGACTTCGGTGCAACAACTATGCAAGGTGACCTCTGATGGGGGCACGGACAGTTCCATTGGATCCAGAAGGGTCGAATTAGTTAGGATCGATTATATGGTAGTCTAGAATTGGTGATCGAATAAGAAAGAGGGGGGCTGAGTCACGGTAGGAAGAACAAAGGAAATTTTGACGAATAATAAATATATGATTTTTGGAAAACTAGTTTACAATACTTGAAATATAATTTATTAATCAAAATGTGCTTTTAAATAAATATACGAAAAATCAAAAGTCGTTTCAAGGCAAAACTGTAAGTTTTGTCAAATAATGTTTTAGGCTAGAACCTATGTCATATAAATCAAAATATTTTAGGCGAAAAATAATATTAAAAAAAATCATTTAGGATTAAGAACCATATCTTGTAAAAATAACGTTTTATTAATGAGCTATACTTTTAAAATGCCAAAAATAATATAGCAAATACAATTAGTGCTTTTAACCAAATGTTGAAAATAGTTATTTATAGTTACAATAATAACAATATGAATAGTAATATTACTAATAATAATAATTCCTAATAAAATATAAATACCCATAATTTAGATAATCTACTTTAATCAATAGTATGTAATTAAAAGATAATAATAATAATAATAATAATAATAATAATAATAATAATAATAATAATAAATAGCAGATACAAAACAAACAAACAAAATAAATACCAAAAACAAATATTAGTAAAATAAACCAACAAAATAAATGAGTAAACTGCAGCAGTCCACGTGGACTGCTGCTCCATTAGCAACTCTCCATTAGCCAAAAGGAAAATGTTTGGTTTACAACCAAAAGGAAAACTCAAAAGTAACTGTAGCATTGCTCTTAGCAAAAGAAAAACTCAAAAGAAGGCGAAAGGGGAGGAGAGAGAGAGGATGATCGGAGAAGGATTGGGAGAGAGGAGAGCGGAGGAAGCTCGGCCATGTTCGGGCGGAGACACGACGGAGAATGGTGGGGACAGGCGGCGGAGAACGGGGGTTCGTCGTGGGGTTTTATGTCGGAGGCGGGGAGCTCGCCACACGCCAGGGTTCTCGAGCGCGCGGCGGCGACGGGAGAGCTCAGGCGCGGCGGCGGAAGGTTTGGGGGGAGTCATCGGTCGAGGTGGGATGCGGACGCCGTGGCACGCGCGTACCGGTCAGACGATGGCGGATCTGACGGGAGGCTGGAAAGGAGGAGAACGGGGACAGCGGCGAAAGGCGGTGGTCGGCGCGGGCGACCACGCCGAGGGCTGGCGAGGTGGGGCGGAGGAGATCTAGGGCATGGCGGCTCGCCGGAGGGGTGAACGTGGTGGCGACGGCGGTGCTCGCCGTGTCGGGGTCGGAAGACGGTTGGAGACACGGCGAGGGGCGGCGGTCGACTCAGGTGAGGTTAGGGTTAGGGTTTTCTTTTAATTTTTTTCTTCTCTGTTGTCGTGGTGAGGTGTTGGCCGAGAGTCGATGAGGGTTGGCGGAGTGACGGGGGTGGTCTGGGTGGTGTTGGCGGCAAGGGAAGACTGTGGTGGTTGCGGTGGTGGTGTTGGTGTTGTGGACAGAGGTTTGGCCGGGGTTGGGAAGCAGGTGATGGTGGTGGTGATGGTGTACTGGTGGAGACGGGGCTTGCCGTAATGGCGGGGTCGTTGGCAGCATGGGGTTTGGTCGGAGGTGACATTCTATTTGGCCGGTGTTGGGCCGGGGACGGTATTTGGTTGAAAGAGGGTGTGGCGGACGGTCGGTCGCTCCGGTCGTGGTGGCGGAAGGACGACGCTGGTGGTACAGATGATGACGGGGGTGGGAAGACGTGGGCGGATGATTAGGATTAGGATTATGGTTTTGAGTTTGGATGAGTCGTGTCGGGTGTGTCCGACACAACGGGGACGGAGGTTCGGATCTGTCGGACCCGGGGTGGAGTATTGTATTTATAAAATAAAACACATAGTAGATGGGACACGGACACGGTCATGGACACGATGCACTCACTTCTGTGGTGGAAAAAAAATTGTTGTGGATGAATAATGAATTGGAGGAGTACCTGCCTATTTATAGGATGTGGGAATTCCCAATTGGATAAGAATTAGGATTCCTTTAAACCCAATTTAGATATTTCCTAATTTAATTTAAAAGCAATCAAATCCAAATCCAAATCCAAATCTAATTTAAATCAAATTAAATTCTCTTAGTTTAAAATCAAATCAATTTCAAATATAGATATTAGTTTACTATTTAAATGTATCCATGGAATCAAATCAAAATTTAAATTGTCACAAATATTTCGAAACTATATTTTCCAAAAATGCTAATAATAATAATTTCAAAAATTACACTATTTATTTAAAAAATAAGGTAATAAATAATTATGATATATGTATGCACAAATAATATTTACATAAATATATTTTTTTAGTATACAATAAAAATATTATTTATTATTAGTAGTTGAAGGACCTTCAAAATAAAAAAGAACAACTTAGCAATTCTTGTATGATAGCAAAGTATTTATTATATAAATTATTTTGAACTCTAAGAATTAAAATTAAAATATTTTTCTAAAAATATGTACGCTCGTCCATATTCGTACTCGACGAGAAATTACGTAAAACGAACTTTCGTGCGCGACGTACAATACGACTACGCGACGTGCAATACAAAAATTTTAAATCGGTACCAAATTTAATATATTAAAAAAATAGTAGAAATTTAGGGGTTTTACATATAGTGATATATGTTTTGAGCCGCTTAGATGGCCCGTTGCCACGTGGCTACAACAGCACGTAAAGACCCGCTCTTTGGCCGCCAGCTGGCGATTTGTTGGGATTCTATTACAGCAAATCTAGGTGGTTGAGACTTGGTCAACCTGCCACGTGTCCTATCGCAGGATAGGACTATTCTGCTGGAGTCATTTTGAGCCGCATGAGTCTCTTAGTTTTCGGCCATACTGGGCCGCATAAGACTCATGCGACTTAGGTCACAGTCTTCCTTAGTCCGCATGTAGCTTAAGGACTTTTGAGCCGCATAGATTCTGTATTTTGGGTCGCATAAAGCTCATACGGCTTAGGTTACAGTCACCCTCGGCCGCATGAAGCTTCGAGACTTTAGGGCCGCATAGGTTGAGCCGCATAAGGTTCATGCGGCTCGGATAGCAATTCTGTCATGACCCGCACCCTAGAGTAAGGGCACGAGATATGGGTACATCCAGCCTACGTCGCAGTATCGGCGGTAGAACGCTGTCCTAGGTCAACATACATCTAACAATATAACTCTAAATAGTTTATACTCCCCGAATGGGTGTGACATAGCAGTAAATAGACTCAATCACAACTAAGGAAGAGATAGCACGATATGATATAGAACTCAAGAAAATACAGATGATAAAGTAGTCTAAGATAATATCCCAGCAAATATCCAGAGTACAAATCCCAGCTACAGGATATGGAAGAATATATACAACTCAGAATCTCTGAACAGAAATAAAGTCTAGCTAAACAGTCTCAAGTCAACATAAAGTAAGATAAGCCTAACTAAACTAGTCTAGACAATGGGGGTGATGTCCTCAGCTAGAGCTGGGTCCTCCTGAGAGTCCAGCTCGCAAGTGTCGTCTAGGGCTGCCCCGTAGAAGGTATCCACACAGGCCTCCTCCTTGTCCTCTGTAATATTTTTAACAGGTCCAGTCAGGACAGGAGCGAGTACAGTACATCTCAACAATTCATAGCAGGTTAGAAAATATAATCATGCAGTAAAGTAAGATACAAGTACTGAAAGAAGTGCAGTATGTAAACAGGAAGAGAACTGTAATAGAAATATCTACTATAAATAGAGACTAACAGTGGCTAGTGAGTCAGAGTACAATATAGACATGTAAATGGCATAGGAGATTCTAATGCTACACTATGGAAAGATTCTGATGCTACACTACTTGGATAGTATTCACATGTCTAATTCTACTCCCCCGTACCCCCAATCAATACACAAGGATCCAACCAGGTTATGTTATATTCCATGCAAAGGCCCCCGAAGGGTGATACATGGATGTCCCATAAATGGAGATTCTAGGAGATTCTAGGATACCCAGTAAATGGGATAAAAGATTCTAGGAGACTCTGTGATCATAAGAGTATATGTCACAAGTGATCAAAGAACCAATGAAGCATAGTGATACGCCATGTAAGTGAAACGCACAGAACATGTAGTGCCCGATGCTCCCTAAGGATAACATCTCAAGAAAGGATCCATATAGTACCAATCCGTGTGACCAACGTGACAGTAACAAGTAAAGTAATTTAATGCAGGAAATAATTCTAAGCAGGATATAAAATGATCAGAGAATGTACTCGTCTGGTATCTGAGTGTCCAACTGAAAAGTACTGTCCGAGGAGTGGTGTTTGGCTCCTATTTAGAACAGCACAAGTCACAACAAGTCCATAATGGTAAAGTAAAGTACTACAATGCATTCTACATGAATCTAGGTCAATCTAGGCCAAAGTCAACTCTTGGTCAACTCTGGTCAACCCTAGAAGTCAAACTAGGTCAACTAGGTCAAACTAGGTCTAACCAAGTCTAAACTAGGCTATCAAGTCTAAACTAGTCTATACTAGGTCACACAAGCCATTCTAGGTTCTAACAAGACTAATCTAGGCTTACTAGGCAATAACATGCCCTAACAACCAAAGCATAACATTACACACATGACAATATATCTAAAATATTTTACACATATTGATATAATACATAATATAATATAAATACACATATTTAACATATAGGCTCCTATTTGCATCACACATACTAACATATTCATATATCTAATATATATATAATGGTAGGCACTCACACATATAAAATATATGGGGCATATGTATGATACCTATATATAGCTATACCTCACTACATATATATACACATATGTATAGAGAAGGGCACATGTGTTCAAGGGTATGTATAAAGTGTCAAGAGAGACTTAAACATGTGTGTGTGTGTGTGAGAGATAAACATGTGTGTGTAGAGTGTGTCATGTGCTAGTGATACAAGAGTGTGTGATATGGCAAGACATGTGAGTGTGTGTCATGAGAAATAACATAAGAGAGTATAAGGGTGAGTAGTACATGAGTGTGTGTGTTAGAGATACCCATGAGAGCATGTGTGTGCACAGCCATATGAAATCAGTGAATACAAGGAGTGTTCAGGGAATACCAAACTGGAATATATTGGCAACTAAAATCTGTTCAGTAATAAAAAATCTGAATTCAGAAAATAGAATCGAATCACATTGACAGTTTAAACATGAATTAGACATTCATTTTATCTCAGCTTATAGGAACATTTCAGAACAGTTGCAAAAAAGGAAAGAAATCAGTGAACCAATTAACCAGTCATCCAATCTCAGTTTAACAATGAATCTCAGGTTTTGAAAGCTATTATCAGTTTTAGGAATAATTCATCAAACCCAGTTATGTTAAGAAAACAGGGAAATAGCTAATGAATAAATCATTCATTCAATAAATCTCAGTTCACAGGGAACCTAACAGTGACTAAACCCCTACTTGAAATCAGAAATCAGTGGCTATTTAAATGCTTCATTCTCAGGTTTGGGAAATCAATCTCAGGCATTGTCAGTTTAATGAACACACAACTCATTCAATCTCCTTTAATAGTTTTTGGAAACCAACACATTAGCTCAATTTCCATTCTCATCCAAAAATCAATGGAATTGTAAAACCAAGCCAAATGTGAACTATCAAACATGTGGAGGTTAATTAGCAGTAAGAACATCAAAAAAATTGAGATTAAAAGTTAGGAAAAATGCTGAAAAAGTAATGTATCAGGAAGTATCAGCCAAGCCATTTACTCTATCATTCGAATCCCAAACTTCCACATAAAAACCTAACTTAATCATGTAAAATAATTCTTCGTACATCATTAGACATGTTAGGATCTGAATTGGTAAATAAAAACCCTATTTAAATCATATTAAAACTGAATGAAACAGGGAACCCATATACACACTGTACACACACAGTTCACGAACAGTGCATACACGAATCCGTGTCCGATACGACACGAGGGCTCATGACACTTTATGAACCTCGTGTCAGTCACGAGTATGACACGTATGTCGAGTTTCGTGCGTCGAAGTATAGTGTGCACTGCACACCAAGCCCCGAGTAGCAGGGCATAATCCTGCCAGTGTGCGCATGTGGGCACCGCATGTCCACGCATCTGTGTCGACTCGACACGACACTAAAGTGTGCTCAGTGCAATAGAAACATGTAAGCGAGATCAATACCTAACTTCCTATTCAAAAACAATCCACAAAATCAAACGAAATGCCCTTTGAGGCATTTCGTCGAACACATTCAAGTACACGCTGATACGTGTCCGATACGGACACGTACAGGGCTCAAAACCTAGGGTTACCTATTCCTACAGCTAGGTTAGGCCTAGGGCTCCCTAGATGTGGAATAAAAATAGAATTTCATGGAGTATTATGGAAGTTACCTATGGTTGCAAAATCCTCAAAAAAAAACCCAATAGAGAATGGTCCTCCAAGCTTCAAAACTCCCTCAAATTGTCCCAAACCTGTGATGTGACTCCACAAACAGTAGAGGAATAGTATTTAGAGTGCTATGGAGGAAATCCCAATGAAAATAGACCTATATTGAATGATCTATGGAGAAAAGAAGTATAGGCTCACCTTGTCTTGAGAAAAGAATGATAAACTATTGGAAGGAGGCTCAAATCCCCAAAATGATATTATATAGGGAAGGGGGACAAGCCTTGGCTGGCCACTAGATTAGGTTAGGGTTTCTAGGTTGCATCCTAGGGCTAGGAATGAATCAAGGGTATTGTGTGGTCTAGAACAAAGGGTTATTTCCTAGTCTTAAGCAAACTCACTTAACTTAACTAAACTTGACTTAAACCATAATCCAACCCATCTAATTCTCAAAGTGGCTAACTAAAATTAGTTATAACTAATCTAGGTTAGGTCCAATCTAGGTTAGGCTAACCAAAACCACATGGCAAACAATTAACTAGGATTTAATCACACCATTTAAATAATCATTAAAAATTCCTAAATAAAATATATAAAATTCAAATAAATTCTAATAAATTCAAATAACCCCAAAAATGACAATAATATCCTCACACTAGAAATATGGTAGTGACAAATCCTTCTGGCTGCATGACTTTGTTTAAGCACATGAACCATATTTTTAGTGACATGACATTTTGTCTGATCACGTCTTATCTTTTTGTCAGAGTGTCAGAGCCATCATTTTTGTCAGTTTTGACAAAGTTTGTCAGCTTTATCAGAAGGACTGATCAACTTGGCCGCATATCTTCCTTCAGCGGCTCGAATCAGTCTGGTTGCAGACAGACCGCATGGAGTGCTGAATCTGTCATACGGCTCACCTTTATGTGGACCAGTTTGGCCCAAAGTATTCATACGACCAGTTGTGATCTGTATGAACCCTATATTTTTAATGCTTCTACAAGACCCCCTTCAAAGTTTTCAAATTGTAAATTTGGAATACTTTGAATAAGAAGCATGGAGATATGTCAAGCCGCAAGGAGTCTTTAAGTTAGGAGAGACCTTTAGTCGCAGGGAGATCCTGAGCCGTAGAGAAATTTTGAGCTGCAGGGAAATCTTGAACCGCAGAGAGACCCCATCCAGCCTGCCAGCTGTCACTGCTGTATTTAATTTCTTGATTCGGTTTTGGATTTGGGTTCTCTTTTTGAGATAAAGCCGACGGTTACTAGGGATAAGATTCCCAAACTTCGTTATTATCTTTAATAATCTTGAGAATCAAAGAGGCACTCTTCCGAAACTCTATAAATAGGGGTCATTAGGAGAGAGATTTTTCTCTTTCACCTTCTTCTCTTTCGTTTTCATCTTTCTGTCTCAATTTAGCCATGGCTCCAAAAGCTTCCAAGTTGACTGGTACTGCGGCCAAAGTTAAGGGACTTGCCTCTCCGTCGAGAGCAGCGGACTCTCCTTCCATTCATCCTGACGTGTAACCCCCTATCAAGGGTAAGGACGATGGAAAGACGACGACTGAAATTTTGAATGGCCATATCGCATATTTTATGCACGAGCCTGTCATATATCACCTTTGTGCTTTAAGCCCGGTCGATGCATGCCCTATCTCATTTGGACCGCATGCGTTCTGTGTGATAGCGCTGCATGGGCTGATCTGCATAAGCGTTACACATTCGAACCTGAACCGCATAAGTACCTTATGACTGAGCCGTATGAGCACTTCATGACTGGGTCGCATGAATCGCATAGGTACCTCATGACTGAGCCGCATGATTACTTCATGACTGAGCCGCATAAGTGCCTAATGACTGAGCCGTATGAGCACTTCATGACTGAGTCGCATGAACCGTATAGGTACCTCATGACTGAGCCGCATGAGTACTTCATGACTGAGCCGCATAAGTGCCTCATGACTGAGCCGCATGAGTTCTGTTTGGCTAGGCCGCATAGCTGAAAAGGAGTCCATTCACTTTATCTTTATATGACTATCTTCTTTCTTTAATTTTTACAGCATCCATACAGAAGACTGAGACCATTGTGAAAGAGGAGATACTGCCTCCTTTCATCAAACAAGAGTCATCGTTTGTTAAGGAGGAGGTGATACCAAAAGTTGAGGTAAAAGAAGAGCTGGCGTCCATCGAGGAGGGAATTACTCCCAATATTGAGACTGCTATAAAGGAGGAGACCATGTCTGAGGGCAGTAGCACTGGGAGTTCTGACCCTCCTGCCCCCGCTGGAGACCTCAATCAAATAGATCTTTCGTATGCGAAATGGCTAAGGGAATGGTATATGCCTCAACACAACTATGATCCTTGACTGTAGGGATCTGTGGGTTGCCATGTAATTGCTATTTTTGGGAATATGAAAAATAAACGTTCGTATTTTTCTTTGAGTTTCTGTCTGTCTTTAGCTGTAGTTTGTGTTTTGCTTCTTTTGGATATCAGTGTAATTCTTTACTAGAGATGTAGTCCTACGAATGTAACTGATTTTGAATAAACAAAATACAATCGCTCCATTCTTTATTTGTGGTATTTTGTGGCGCTTATACTAGAGGGCCTAATACAGCATTTTGATAAAAGAATCCCACTGGGAGACTTTTTGTGGACCTATTGCCCTTTTGTGCATCTGGAAATACGAGCAAATAGATTTGAATGATATTTTGTGGACCTACTACTCTTTGGTACACCGATGGTGCGAGTACTAGATTAGGATAACTTTTATGGACCTATTATCCTTATGCGCACTGGTGGTGCGGATAATAGATTAGAATAACTTTCATGGACCTATTACCTTTCTGCGTACTTGCGGTGCAGGTAATAGATTTGAAACGAAATCCAACAGAGGTAATATGGACATAATAGGTTTTATCGTCTTAACACCATGTCTTTTATCCCGGCTTGGACACAGGTGTTAAGTTGGGAGACTATCGGTATCAGAGGTAATATAGACGTGACACACGATAATCAGGCATAATCTTTGGTGGACCTATTACCCTTTTGCGCACTGGTGGTACGAGTAATAGATTCGAGACAAAACCCAACAGAGGTAATATGGACGTGATAGGTTTTATGGTCTTAACACCATGTCTTTATACCGAACTGGGTACAGGTGTTAAGTTAGGTCTATATCGGAGGTAATATGGACGTGATATATTAAAGTCGAAATATCAGAGAGGAAGTTTAGAGGTATCAATATACATGACTTGTCACTCGGAGAGATGCAATGTGAGTCCCCTCGGAGGGAACAGAGTGTAAATTCAGAGTTACCTGATGTACATAACTTGACACTCTAGGCAGTATGGGGATGTTTTTAAACATAGTATTTTTTAGGAACTTGCCATTTATGGACATCATAAGCAAGTCCTCATTCTGCTTTGTCGGGGGTCTTGTGAGTCATGACCATTGGTCGGCGAACGGCCAAGACGAGATCGTCGACTTAGAATATTCTCTGTTTGACTTTCTTATTGAAAGTCCGAGAGATGCACGCTTGGTAGAGCTCTATGCTTTGTTGAGCTTGTAAATGCTTCTCGTCTAAGGCTTTCCGTTCTTGTAGCCATCGACGGTGGTTATCATCCAACGTCAATCGATAAATAAGGGCTACGCAAAGCGAGGGGATCTGAGTCTCCAATAGGAGAACTGCCTCGCTCCCGCAAACCAAGAAGAAAGGTGTATTTCCTGCAGCTGTCCTAATCGTAGTGTGATACGCCCATAAGCACTCGCCAAGCTTTTCATTCCAGTCGCATTTGTTTGAAGACACAAACTTTTTGAGGAGCTTGATTATGGTTTTGTTGAAGGCTTCAACCAGACCATTAGCCGATGGGTTATACGATGTCGAGGCCATGTTTTGAATCCGATTATTATCACAAAATTGATAGAAAGTGTGGCTTGTGAAATACGGACCATTGTCGTAAATAATCCTCCGGGGCAGTCCAAAACGGAAGATGACTTAATATTTTAAGAAACTAATCACGTTTGATGTCTTTACCTCTGCAAGCGGAACAACTTCCGCCCATTTGGAGAAGTAATCGGTGATTACAAGTATGAACCGATGCCCCCTAGACGACGGTGGGATGACTGGCCCAATGATGTTCATTCCTTATGCTTCAAATGGCCAAGAGGCCACTGTTGGGTGCAAGAATTCGGATGACAGATGTATAAAATCTGCATGGATCTGGCAAGCCTTACACTTCTTTGCATAATCAACTGCATCTGCTACCATTGTGGGCCAGTAATAACCGATCTTACGGAGACGATCTTGTAATTTTGGGCCAGGTTGGTAAGCCCCGCAAGCGCCATCGTGAGCCTCACATAAGGCTTCTTTGGCTTCTGTATTTGACAGGCATCTTAACAGTAGCCCATCGTAGGATCGTCGATATAACATTTTCGTCTCTGTTTCATAGAAGAATCTGAAAGAGCGCCTTCTGATTGGAGTTGCTTCCTTGATATTCTCTGACAGAATTCCATAGACTGCAAAGTCGATGAGCGGACGTCTCCAATCTTGTATGTCATTGGTTATCTAGGCGGAGTAACTCGTATCCAGTTGAACATTATTCTTGGGACAGACCAGCTCATGGCCTATCACATCGACTAGATGATAATCATCATTTAGAACTGCCAAGGAAGCGACGAGGCCTGCTAGGTCATCGGCTTTAATATTTTGGAGTCTAGGGACATGCTCTATAAAGAACCCCTCTAAGGTTACAATAATGGCAATTACTGTCTGATGGTAGGGAATCAGGTCCTCGTTGCGAACCTCGTATGAGCTTCGGATCTGATTAACAATCAGCTGTGAGTCGCCATACGCTTCTAGGTACTTGACCCCCACCTCTTTTGTGAGTTGGATTCCGATGACTAGAGCGTTATATTCGGCTACGTTGTTTGAACAGAATTTTGTGAGAGAATACGCTATATTGACTACCAGTCCAGAGGAAGAAATTAATACGACCCCGACTCCAGCAACGATATCACCTTGTGGCCCCGTTCTTGAAGCACCGTCAATGAACATTCGCCAAACGGCACCATGTGAAGTCATGTTTGAGGCAACGACTTTGTCGGGGATTTCTTCATAAATTATGGCTATTTCTGAGCCTGGATGGGCTGCTAAGAAGTCGGCCAGGGCTTGACCTTTGACAGCCTTCTGCGGAACAAAAACTATGTCGTAGGGGGATAACCGTATCGCCCAGGTGGCTAGATGAGAACTGAGTGCGCCTGGTTTGGTCATAAGAACCCTGAGAGGATTAACTCGTGAGACAAATGGATGGTCTTTTCTGTCACATAGTGTGGACACACATAAAAGAAAGAAGAAACGTTGTCTTTTCTTTATTGGCGTAAGGTACCACAAATCGAGTACGTCTGAGAGATCCTGCTCTGAGGATCCCCGAGTACAAAAAAGAATTCTGGGGAATGGGATGATGGAGATCGAGTGGCAGTTGCTCCTTTACTCCGTTGACACTTCGATTACAAAAGTGGAAAAAAACCCTAAGAAAATTGCTAACTCTCGACTCACTGGCAAGAAGTGCAGCAATCTGGCTCTTGAAAAATGCTCTCCATTCCGTATTTTGGAGAGGGATGAGACCCCTTTTTATAGTTGTTCTTGAGCTGGAATGATGCTATGTACCCACATAAAGGAAACACACTGGTTTTTATGTGGGCGTATAACCCTGCCTTGGGCGCATAGAGTGTAGGTGCATACAAGCTATGAGATCATAGGTTGGTCGTGGTGTTAACATGGCTGCATGCTTCGATGCACGACTGCTCGTGGAGACTGACATAGCCGTGCGCTTCGGTGCACGTTTTGATCATGGCTTTGACTGAGTCAGGTTTGGACGCATAGCCCTGTTTTATGCTATGCGCCCTATTTCACAGGATGATGGGGACATATAGCTTCACAGGATAATGGGCACATATAGCTTCACAGGGTGATGGGCGTATATAGCTTCACAGGGTGATGGGCGCATATAGCTTCACAGGGTGATGGGCGCATATATCCTCCTTTGTCTTTGGGTGCATAAGGCTTAATCTACTAAAATTTTTATGCTTCTACAAGACCTCCTTCAAAGTTTTTGATGCTTGAACAGGTTCGAAATACTTTGAAAGAAGCATAGACTGTCTTCTTATGATGCAATGGGCACATAGCACGGCTTCTCTCCTTGGGCGCATAGTATATGGCCAGCCTGTCAGTGGGATACGACTATTGAGATCGTTCTTGAAATCTGAACTGACAGATTCATCGGTGTGGAATTTGAAGAGGTCCATCCTTCATACGTTGTCCACGTCAGCAAGTGGCAGTCGCATAGTATGCAAGGAGCTGTTTCTTTACGTGGGCGCATCGGCCATTGTGGGCGCATACTGCGTAATGGGCGTATAGGCGCATAAATCTTAGTGGGAGCATAGGATGCGGCCTGTGCCTATAAATAGGCCCTGAAGGAGAGAGAGAGCTTATTATTCCCTTCACTTAGAATTTTTTAGAAAACTCTCCATCTTTTTTCTTCGAGAACCATGTCTCCCAAGGTTGCTAAGAGATCCACGAAGGACAAGGGCGCTGCGTCGAGTGGCTCTCCTCCGGCGACAGCATCCTCGGCAGTCCAAGACCCGATTCTGGGTGAGGGCATGCTTCAAAAAATAAAGTCTCGACCGTTAATTGCGACGCTCGAACTTTTCTCCTGCCTGAGCGCTTGCGCCTAAGGCAACATACTTCTGTGGGCATCATTATGTGCTCACAGAAGTCATACGCCAACACTGTGGTGAGCTATGCGCCCACATGTTGCCATGTTATGCGCCTACGTGCTATGACATGTTATGCGCCCACGTACTATTCGTGTGTTATGCGCCCATTTGCTTTGGGCGCATACCCCTTTGGGTGCATATCCCTTTATGCGCATGAAATCCTTTCAGAACTTAGTTTTTTCTACAAATTTTTGAGTCTGACTTTCTTTTTGTTGTTGCAGTAAACATGTTTGTCCCGGAGCTTGAGGGAATCCCTTTCGGCTCTGCCTATCAAGCCCTTGACACTAGTCTCATAACGAGTATGATCAGCAAGGTTCAAGCCATGATAAGTTAGAACCAGCCTGCAGAGCGTACACTCGCCATACTTGAACAGGATAAGACCTTTTTGAGACTGATGATAAATGATGAGAAGTTTGTGCTTGGAGGGGCACGTCGTTACAAGAAGCCGTATTTCCTGTTTGGTGATAGTGTAGGGTTTGAAAGCGGTGATTCCATACGTTTGAGAAACCCGATGGTGATCTGTCCGCATGATCAGAGGATATGGCTACTGTCGATGGAGCGTCAATATCCTTTGTCTGCTTTTACTGTCTGGGCCGTACGGCGATAGATGAAGTGGGAGCTGACTCCTGCACTCCCTGGAGTTATCTCTGGAGGAATTCAGTTCAACTCAGGCGATCGAAAGAAGGACACGTTCAAAAGTGTCAAAGGTTCTACTTCCTATTCGATGAGAGGATTTTAACCTGGTGCCATAGTGAACGACATTCCGACTAACCTCCATCCTTATGCCGCTGACACGCTCTATAATTTGATGATGACGGAGGATGTGTCGTATCCTACGGGAAATATGTGGATGGAAGGTTGGAGGTATCCATCTTCATTCTGGAGCAATCTCACTGGCTGGGTGCTTTCTACATATGAAGCCACCTTGAAAACTGTTAGCCTTTACTATGCTATTAGGGCCACTCAATATGGTGTAAGGGTCAACTGGCCAATATTTGTCTATTTGGCAGAGTTATATAACCTTCACACCTGTACCTTCTTTACTCCGGGTGGGGAGATGGGATTAGCCCTCCACGAAATGCAGGAAGTATCGAAGCTACCCTGGGGCACGGAGCCCTACGAAGAGTACGTGTCCTATGATGAAGAGCTCCGAGATCTGGAAAATGAAAACTCCGGGATGGTTGATGTATACAAGGAATTGCTCTGCCACCTCTTTATCTGTTATAGGATTAATAAGAAAGGTAGGATCGAGGGGGCCAATCCCCATACGAGAGCTTGGATGGGTTATGTCTTTGTTCAAGGAGAAGGGGAAGATCCGACCTCCTTTTCGATATTAAAACCTATGATCAAGTCTGATATAGAAGCCCGGATGACGGATTATGATACGGCGGATACTGAGGATAGTGATGATCCTGAGTCTCTGATTGGCCACTACTTTCGTCAAGCCGAATTTCCATTGTCGGAGAAAGCTGTGATGGCTGCTTTCTTAATGATTTGGCTTCTTGATTGCATAGTCCCTGGAAGTTCGGGGTCCATTGAAAGGATAAGCTGGGGTATGATACTTTCGGCTGTAAAGCTGGCATTCGAACACCGTCTTCCATTGCTCCCCGCGATGGTTTGTGCCATTGGACGAGGTCTGCGGGACTTTGTTAAGGATGCGGCGACTCCTGATGGCAGGGCAAATTTTGCCCGAACCAAACTTCTGTATCATTTCCTGATGGGGTGGCTACTACTGTATTGTCCTACTCTGATGAATGCTTGGCCGGTGGCGGACACTTTTGCGGAAGATGCCTTTCTTCGTAGATTTTACGATGCAGATTGGACCATTACCGGTGTACCTGCCTGCAAGAAGGCTTTAGGCTTCATGCAGAACTATGAGTTATTTAGAGTATTCCCCTCCCCGTCTGGCAATAGAAATGTGGGGGATACCTTAGTAGATGAGGGGGTTCATGCCACTCTTTGACTGCTGGGGCATTTCACTGGCTCCAGTCTATTAGGCCATCGCATCTGGTGCTCCAGAATAGGAATCATGCCTACCTAGAGCCATATCTGCCGAGCCGTTTTGCGCAGCAGTTTGGCTACATCCAACTCCTTTTGGGAAATGCCATCTCGTATTTGGAGTCGACAGGTAGCTTAATCGACGGGGTGCGTGCTTGGATGTACTACAATGCCGGATGTACGGAGGCAGTTTTCACTCTGCCCTTGGATAATCCTGAGACCCATTTGTGCTACGCTGCTGCCAGATTTTATGTTCAGATCAATACTTTTCATCAACAGTATGATCATGAACAGAGCTTGATATCCGGGACTCGGTTTGGCCCCCTTCCTGCGGAAAAGGCGTCGAAGGGCCGTAAGATGGAGAGTGTCGTTCCCGCCGTGAAGTCGATCGTAGTACTGCAGCCAAAGGCCATCCTTAGGGACCCAACAGTGTCTCAAAAGGAAGACACAGAATATGATGACTCTTCTCCTCTTAACCCTCCTCAGAAGAGGAAAGCTTCGTCTGAATTGGCCCAGGAGCCAACTTTAAAGCAGAGGAAGAAAACGGTTGCTCTGAGGAGAGCCAATGAAGTGGGTGTCGACTCGCCTCCCTTGAGGAGGTCCTTCCGACAAACTGGAAGAGGAGGAATGGCGTCGCGGGCCGTTACTATTCAGGAGGATCCTTTCCTAGACTCCATAGACGTTCTGGTTAAGCCCTTAAAAGCTTTCTCACCTTTGTATTTATCCTTTGCACAGGACCCCGAGGTTGCAGCTGGGGCTGGTGCCTCTTCATCTGAGAAGGTGGACGCGACAACGGTATCCCCCGTCCATCCTCAGCCGATGGATGAGGGCGGGTCTTCTTCGGTTGTAAGAGTTGAGCGGCATAGTGATCAGGATGAAGGCCCCGACCATGATGACAACCAAAGGACCAGTCCCTCTTATGACATTTCTCTGGGGGATATGTCTGCGATTGGAGTCATAATGAGGGAGTTAGACGAGAACCAAGTCCAATTGACCCATTCTACTGCGGGTATGTCATCTTTGCGCCTCTCTTCGAATGAGATTTTTAGACTTCGATTTTGCGTGCTCCTCATGAGGCTGACCACGACTGTATGTTCCCTTATAGACAAGGGGAAAGACCCCCTTGCGAAGATAGCCCCCGCCCATGTGGAAGGGACATAAATTATTCCCGGCTCCTCCAATTTTGTTGGTGTAGGGGGAGCTGTTAATGAGCCGGTATCAGCTACGGAAGGGAAAGTTGGGTAGCCTGCTGAGGGGGCTGTTGCGAAATCTGCTCCAGTTCCAGCTGAGGATATAGAGGGTATCAGGCCATACGCCGCTCAGGGCCTTGATATCGTCTCTCTTGAACAGTCTGAGCTTGTTCTTGGCTTTCCTGAAGCCAAAACTGATAGCGTAGTCCAGGCTAAAGTTGAGCAAGCCGAAGGTACGAAATCATAACTTCTTTCATATTTCTCTTTCTTTTCTTTGGTTACTGATTTATATTTTTTTCTCTGTCAGGTTCGACTTCTTGTCAGGCATTCCTTCCAGAAGTGGAAGAAACTTTCAAGCCTCTTCTCCGACGACCTCTACGAAAGATGAGGAGATGGCCCAGGAAGTTGTCAGGGCTTTCTACTCTGTATTGAAGGTGAAGCTTTCTGGCGTCCAGAATCGAAATGCCGCCTTCAGCCCTGTAAAGGCTGTTGCAGAGTGCCAAGTGGCGGCCCTCGAGAGCAATGCCGGCTATGAAGAGCGGGCTAATGCTCTAAGGAAAGTTCTGAACGACCTGGAGGGTCAGGTAGCCCGATTCCGAGATGCTAAGCAACGAAGCTCGTCATCCCTGTTCCGTGCGGAAGACGAGGCTCTGCTCAAGGCTCTTGCAGAGGAAAAAGCTACTTTCCAGGCGAGGAAGGATGCCTTGGTTCAAGAGATTGGCGAGCTAGCTGACCAGTACGGCCAGTTCAATGCTGCAAGTAAGGCACGTGCTGCCTCGAAGAACCGGCTGGCTGTGCAGATCATCGAGAGGTACAATCACATTACGCAGATCAAGAACGAGATTGCCCAGCTGGAGGTCGACTTGAGGGCGGCGACATCTGAACAGGAGGAATACTTGGCTCAGGCTGCCATGACTGCCACCACTTCAGTCCATTTAGATGAACAGCTGGCGAAGTTGGAGGAGGAGCATCTGAGTCTAATCATTTTCGAGGATGAAGCTGCTCGCCAAGAAGAGGTGCGCCGTCGAGCTACTGTGAAGTCTGAAGCCAAAATTGCAGCTATACGGGACATCATCAATCGCTTATGTATCCCATAGATTTTTGTAACTTTCTTTTTTCCAGCCGTCACGTCTCTTGTACCCTTTTTCGTCTCTTAATAGACGTAAAGAATAAAATAAAGAATCTTTTCAAAATGGATGTAGTTTTACGAAATATCGATGCTAGAGGTAATGTGGACGTAGCAAGGATATTTTTGGTAGGTATTCCGCTGGGGAATTTTGATGTAGACCTATTATCCGTTTTATATTCAAATTATTCGAATATAGATAATAAGTTGAATAAAGCTGCTAGTAGAGGTAGTATGGACGTAATAGCAGAGAATGTTTTATAACTGACCAGAGGTAATATGGACGTGGAAAGATATATAACTTTTAGGTGGGAGTGGATAATTCAGAGGCAGTAAGGATGTGATTATCCTTGATGAATGCTTTGCTCAGAGGTTATATGGACATGGCAAAACATAATTATTTCACTAGGAAAATAATTATCGGAAAACAATTTAGAGGTAATATGGACGTGACTTGTTTTCGTCAAACCGAGTTTGGACGGAGTCAAAACGAAAATGATTCCACTAGAGAAATTTTTAGAGGACCTATTATCCAGGGCGTATTCGAGACTCTTAAAATACGGATAATAGTTAGATAGTTTTTTTTGAATCATATAAACATTGCACTGTACATTTACATGACTAAACACATGTGAACAAAAAAGGTTACACATAGTATTTCTTCAGGAACTTGCCGTTGATAGGTATCATGAGCAAGTCACCGTCAGGCTTGGTTGGTCGGTACGCACCATTAGAATATACTGATTCTTTGATGAAAGGACCTTCCCATTTAGGCTGAAATTTTTCTTTTGTTTTGTGCATCATGACCATTGGTCTTCTCACTGCTAAGACTAGATCATCGACTTGGAAGATTCTTTCCTTCACCCTTTTGTTGAAGGCTCTGGAAAGACGTGCTTGGTATAGCTCAATGCGCTGCTAAGCTAACAAGCATTTTTTGTCTAGCGCTTCGAGCTCCTGGAGTCGCATACAGTAGCTTTCTTCGGTAGTCAACTCTCTGGCTAAGGCTACTCGAAGAAAAGAAATCTAGATTTCTAGGGGAAGAACTGCTTTGTTCCCATAAACCAGAGAGAATGGCATACTGCCTGTTGGAGTCTGGACCGTTGTACGATAGGCCCATAGACATTCACCAAGATTCTCATTCCAATCGTACTTGTTTGAAGATATAAACTTCTTGAGAAGTTTTATGATAGTTTTGTTGAAGGCTTCTGCTAGCCCGTTAGCCGCTGGATTGTAGGCAGTAGAGGCTACGTTCTGGATTCGATTCCTATCGCAGAACCGATAGAATGTATGGCTTACGAACTGTGGACCATTATCATGGATGATCCTACGAGGTAGGCCAAAGCGATAGATGACGTGATGTTTGATGAAACTAATCACGTTCGATGCCTTCACTTCGATGAGCGGTATCATTTTCGCCCATTTGTAGAAGTAATCGATTATGGATAGCATAAACCGATGTCCATTAGAGGATGGCGGGCTGGTTGGTCCTATGACGTCTATGCCCTAGGCTTCAAACGGCCAAGATACTGTCGTCGGATGTAGAAACTCCGAAGGTTGATGAATGAAATCGGTGTAGAACTGACAAGCTCTACACTTCTTTGCATATTCAACAGCATCTGCTATCATTGTGGGCCAATAATAACCCATTTTTTTGAGACGATCTTGTAATTTAGGACCTGGTTGATGTGCACCGCAAACTCTATCGTAAGCCTCCAAAAGTGCATGTTTGGCTTCTGTATCTGATAAGCATCGTAATAGTAGCCCGTCGTAAGAGCATCCGTACGACATCTTGGTAGCTGTATCGTAGTAAAATCTGAGGGATCGTCTTTGGATAGACACAGCTTCCTTCGGGTCCTCGGGGAGGATTCCATAGACAACATAGTCTATGAAGGGGAATCTCCAGTCTTTAATATCGATATTGGTTTCCTCTGTATAACTGTGATGAATATGTAAGGCATTTTTTACACAGAATAGTTCTCGACCAGACACTGTGATCGACTGCTGAGTATTGGTAGGAATAGTCAAGGAAGCAGCGAGACCGGCTAGAGCATCTGCTTCTATATTCTGTAGTCGGGGTACGTGCTCGACGAAGAATCCAGCAAAAGTAGACGCCAACTCAATTGTTGCTCTGTGGTAGGGGATGAGATCTTCATGGCGAACTTCGTAATCCCCTCGGACCTGACTAACTATTAGCTCAAAATTGCCGTAAGCTTCTAGATAGTAAACTCCCAGTTGCTTTGCCAGTTGTAGGCCGATTAATAGAGTATTATATTCGGTCACATTGTTGGTGCATGGTTCCACAAGAGAATATGCATAGTGTATAACCAGATGATCAGGTGACACGAGCACGATACCTACTCTAGCCACGATATTTCCTTTGGGTCATGTTCTTGATGAGCAGTCAAAGAATATTCGCCAAATGAGGATTTCTTCAGTTGTAGTGTTAGATTCCACCACTTCATCGGGGATTTCATCGTAGAGTTTGGACGATTCTGGCACCGGATGAGCTGGTAGAAAATCAGCTAATGCTTGGCCTTTTACCACCTTCTGAGGTACGAAGATCATAACGTATGGAGTCAGCATCATTGCCCATGTAGCTAAATGGGAATTGAGAGAACCCGGTTTAGTCATGAGTATTCTGAGAGGATTGACTTTAGATATGATATGGATAGTCTTTCCAGACACGTAGTGGCGTGTCTTTTGGATGGCAAATACTAGTACAAGACATTCCTTTTCCACTGGTGTGTATCTGTGTTCGGCATCCACCATTGTGCGGCTGAGGTAATAGATTGCATATTCATGGCCGCCTTCATTCTTCTGAGCTAGAAGGGCACCAAGAGAATGGTCCATATCACGGACATATAGTAAGAAAGGCTTCCCCATTATTGGAGCTACCAATACTGGAGGGCTTGTAAGATACGCCTTGATATTGTCGAATGTGCGTTGATATTGTTTAGTCTAGATGAAAGACACGCCTTTCTTTATGAGTTGAGTGAATGGTTGACACCTTCCAGAGAGGTTCGAAATGAATCGTCTGATGTAGGCTAGCCTTCCTTGTAGTCCACGTAGCTTTTTGAGGTTTCTTAGAGGATGCATATCGAGGATAGCCTTTACTTTCTCCGGGTCCAGATGTATACCCTTTGAAGTGATGACGAAACCAAGGAACTTGCCGCTGGAGACTCCCAGAAAAGACTTGGTTGGATTCATCTTGAGTTGGTGTGCACGCATTAGTTCAAACACCATTCTCAAGTCTTGGAGATGGTTGCCCTTGAGACGACTTTTAACTGCGATATCGTCTACGTAGTATTTACTATTTTGTGCAAATGATCGCAAAAAATTGTGTTCAAGGCTCGCTGGTATGTCGCCCTTACATTTTTTAATCTGAAGGGCATCACTGTATAGCAGTATACCCCCAACGGTGTTCGAAAAGATGTGTGCTTCTCGTAGTCGGGGAACATCTTGATCTGGTTGAAGCCTGAGAACCCGTCCATGTAGGACATCCGCTCAAAGCCGCAAGTATTGTCGAACATTACGTTGGTGATTGGTAGAGGGAACTCGTCCTTCGGGCATGCAGACTTCAAATCATGGTAATCGATACAAACTCGAATTTTACTATTCTTTTTCATGACTGGGACGATGTTGGAAACCCAGTCTGAGTGGTGTTCTTCGCGAATGAATCTACTAGAAATGAGGTTCTTGACTTCATTCTCGATGTCTTCCTTGACGTCTGGTCGGAATCGTCGTTGTTGCTGCTTCACCGGCTTAGCTTTATATGAAATATTCAGGTGGTGCATGGCGACTTTAGGGTCCAAGCCTGACATGTCTTCATAGCTCCATATGAAGATGTCGATGTATTCTCTTATAAGTTGTATAAGAGATTGGCGTTCATTGTCAGATAGACTTTTGGTGATGAAGATTGGTTTGAAAGATGCTTCATCTCCTAGATTGACTTGGATGACTTCATCTTCGGTAGGTGGTTCACGTTGTTCGAAACGCGGCTCCCACCTAGTATCCATATTTTGAGCTTATTGTTCAAGCTCGATTGATTGGTTATTGTTTGCAATTTGGTCAACGAAAACCATCTTGACGGACAGAGTTATCTTGAATATGTCACCAATGCTGGAGTCTGAGTCCCAGAGGGAGGAGTCAGAAGAATGAGAACAACGATCTGCTTCATCATCTGATCTTTCAGGAGTTGTTGGAGGAGTGACATAGCCCAAACCAGTACCGTTTTGTTAATAGTAGTTCTCAGGTTTGCCGGGAGGAGCAAAGTGTTGTATTGGCAATCGTCGTCCCCGGCCATAATTTAGCGCTTGGTCGCTTTTGATGTCATATCCCATGTTCTGGATGATGTTCTTGCCCTGCCAACTATATCAAAAAAGTTATATTTTTTCTGAGTCATAGTCAGCCTCTGTGTTGTGCTTGGAAGAAGTAGAGTCTGGAACGAACTTTCTCTCGCCTATTATACGACCGAAGATGATTAGTTCTTCATCTTTCTTTTTGGCTGGAACGATAAAGTAGTGGATATCTTCTGGGTAAACTTTTTCAAGCAGGTGAGGCATCGTGATCGGCATACAGAAGTGTGGTCCTATGCCGTTCTCTAGAGCGTATATCGTATCTATGTAGTGGTTTACAGATTGATAGACATCAAAGTAATTCAAAGATAAACATTTACTAAGGAAATACGAAAGTTCTTCTTCAGGGATAATATCATTCGCTGAAGGTACATTATTAGGAGTATTGATATACTCATTGAGAGGATCATCATCTAGAAGAGGAGCCACAGTCTTGGCCGAATTCACCACGTAGGGTAATTCTTTAGGGTTGGGAGGACGAGCATCAGTAGGTTCCTCCTGGAGTGTTTTGCTGAGAGTGATGGTCAATAGTTTGACCATGTTAGGGTTTTTTTTTTTTACCCAGATTGTGAGAGGCTTCGGAGTACTTTTTGGGGTAGTACGTCATTTGACTCGGATAATCAAGGGACCATCATTGGAGGATGGACTTGCTTCAGCTTCATTGTCAGCTTCGTTGTTGTCATCCTTGGGGTACTGAGATTGGTAAAGTACCGAATCCCTATAGTAAGCTTTGATGCCCTTAAAAGTATCGCATCAGCAAACTTCATCTTTATGACACCGTCATTGTTGATGTACTTGAAGCACTGGTGAAGTGTGGAAGGAACGATCATATTCTCGTGTATCCACGGACGTCCCAGCAAGATATCGTAGGATACGTTGGCATCGATCACATAGCAGGAAATCTCCGTTCAGAGATCACCGATTTGGCATTTGAGACGGATCTTGCCCAGCGGATGGCTTCGACCAGCATTGAAAGCCATGATAGTTGTGTTGATTGCAGATAGCTTGTGCAGAGGGATTCTCAGAATTTGAAGCAAACTTCTAGGAATGATGCTGAGGAAGGATCCTAGATCTATGTGTATGCGATCCACCTTGATCGCCCTGATATACCCTGTATAGTATAGGGGTCTATCATGACGATTATTTTTGAGTAGCATGTCCTCCTGTGAAAAGGTGATGTTGGGTACCACTTCTATAGTATTGTGGCAGTGAGGATAGGAGACAGGGTCTTCAGCGGGGGCTTTGACTTCAGCGAGATACGAGTCGGCATGTAGTAATACCTCACTTAAGGCCTTCCACGTTTCTTTGGAGAGTCGCAACAGATCGAACAAAGACAACCTGGCAGGTGTATTGGCTAGCTGTGCCAGTATGTCAAAGTTGTAGGGCCGATCCATGCCTTCGGGAGTTGGCGTCTTCAGAGACTTGTCAAATCGCGTCTCTTTCTGCTTGGCTTTGTCCGAAGTTGAAGGCTTAGACGGGCCAACTTTTGAGCTTATGGGGGCAGCAGGAGGTTGAGAGGGTACTGCTTCTTCTTGTGCGGGGTCGTATGTCCGAAGATAAGTCTTCTCCGGCCGCGTCTCGCCAGATAGAACCTCGTAGATGGGAGAGGATACCATATGGCTTGACTTGTATTTCTTGCCCCTTTTTGCTTTGGGAGGTACCACCTACTGCGTTACTTCTTGCACAAGGTCCGGATGGACCCACATGATCTTACCACGTTCAGTCGTGAATGGCACCAAGGTTGAGTTGCGAGCTGGCGGTAGGTTGACGACTTCCATTATTGCCTTGGGAATCGGGACCACGCCGTCCGGGACTTTTGTAGGAGGAAAGTCACCAAACTGGAGAGAGATCATGTTAGAAGATACGACCTTGTCTTCAGCTTCGAGATTGATCACTTGGCTGTCGATAAGCTGTTGTATCTTCTTCTTCAGGACGATGCAGTTTTGGTGGAATAATGCACGTATTGATGATAGAGACAGTATTTGGGATCGTTGAGCTGGCTCGCCTCTGTAGGACGTCGTGGTGGAGGCAATGTCAGCTTATTACCCTTCGTCAGTGTGTGGAAGATAGTAATGACATCATCTTCATCGAAGGAGAAGGTCTCCTTAGGCTTGTCGGAGGTGCCCTCAGAATTGGAAGCTCCTTTGGATGTGTCAACCTTCAGGACTTCTTTTCTTTTACCCCCGCGGACAGGGATAGTTTGAGGGTGCTTGTCCTTGTCTTCGGATTTGGGTGTTTTCAACCCCAGTAGTTCCAGGTTAGGAACGTCATTTTCAGCAGCATCAGCGGCCCCAACGAAAGTGGGCCAGGTATCATACTTATGTATACCCAGACAAAACTTCACCGTGGGGAGGAAGTTATGTTGACAGGTATCCATAAGTTCTGAGTCCATTTTTGTGGACACACATAAAAAGAAGAAGAAATGATGTCCTTTCTTTATTGGCATAAGGTACCACAAATCGAGTACGTCTGAGAGATCTTGCGCTGAGGATCCCCAAGTACAAAAAAGAATTCTGGAGAATGGAACGATGGGGATCGAGCGGCAGTTGCTCCTTTACTCCGTTGACACTCCGATTATAAAAGTGGGAGAAAACCTAAGAAAATTGCTAACTCTCAGCTCACTGGCAAGAAGTGCAGCAATCTGGCTCTTGAAAAATGCTTTCCGTTCTGTGATTTGAAGAGGGATGAGACCCCTTTTTATAGTTGTTCTTGAGCTGGAATGATGATATGCGCCCACATGAAGGAAACACACTGGTTTTTATGTGGGCATATAACCCTGCCTTGGGCTTATAGGGTGTAGGCACATACAAGCTGTAAGATCGTAGGTTGGTCGTGGTGTTGACGTGGCCGCATGCTTCGGTGCACGACTGCTCGTAGAGGCTGATGTGGTCGTGTGCTTCGGTGCACATTTTGATCTTGGCTTTGACCGAGTCAGGCTTGGGTGCATAGCCCTGTTTTAGGCTATGCGCCGTCCTTCACAGGATGATGGGCGCATATAGCTTCACAGGATGATAGGCGCATATAGCTTCACAGGGTGATGGGCACGTATATCCTCCTTTGGCTTTGGGCGCATAAGGCTTAATCTGCTGAAATTTTCAAGCTTCTACACATAGTGTCGTATTTTCTGAATGGCGAACACTAGGGCAAGGCACTCCTTCTCCACAACTGTGTACCTATGTTACGGTCCTAACATTATCCGGCTGAGATAGTAAATAGCTTGTTCATGTCCCGCGTCAATAGTCTGTGCTAGCAAAGCACCGAGGGAGTGTTCCATCACCTGTACATAGAGTAGGAAGGGCTTTCCAGCGACCAGGGCTAACAGAACTGGTGAATTCGTCAGTTATTCCTTAATGTCATCAAAGGCACACTGACATTCCTCGTTCCATACGAAAGATACACCTTTCCTTATGAGTTGAATGAAGGGTTGACATCACCCTGAGAGGTTAGATATGAACCTCATGATGTAGGCTAGTCTTCTCTGAAGGCTGCAGAGTTCACGAAGGTTCCTCGGTGGACTCATCTCCAGGATTGCTTTTTTTTTTATCGAGGTCTATGTGAATGCCCCGGGAAGTAATGACGAAGCCCAAGAACTTCCTACTGGACACGCCAAGAAAAGACTTGGTGGGATTCATCTTCAGATTGTACGCGCGCATGAGGTCGAACACTGTTCTTGAATCATGTAAATAATTATTTTTGGAGCGGCTTTTGACGGCAATGTCGTCAATATAACATTCCACCATATTGTGCAAGTGATCTCTGCAGATGACGCTCACAGCACGTAGATATGTAGTACCGACGTTTTTCAGGTCGAAGGGCATGACCGTATAACAATACACGTCGATCGATGTTCGGAATGACGTATGCTTCTTATCATTAAGAGACATTTTGATTTGATTGTATCCTGAAAAGCCATCCATAAAGGACATGCGCTCGAAGCCATACGTATTATCGATCATTATGTCGGTGATCGGAAGAGAGAATTCATCCTTAGGGCATGCCGCATTCAGATTGCGGAAGTCGATGCAAATTCGGATCTTTTCATTCTTCTTGATGACTGGTACTCTATTGGCTACCCAATCTGGGTGCTGCTCTTCACAGATGAAACTGCTAGCTCTGAGTTTCTTTACTTCTGCTTCAATGGAGTTCATGATGTCCGGATGAAATCGTCGCTGCTGTTGTTTGACTGGTTTTGCGTCTGGATAAATATTGAGATTATAAAGTATGATCTCAGGATTTAGCCCTGACATGTCTTCATAGCTCCAAGCGAAGACTCGATGTATTCTCTAACTAGTTGCAACAGCGACTCTCGCTCATCGTCCGTCAGGCTATTGCTGACGAAGATTGGCTTTGTGGATAATCCATCACCAAGGTCAACTTGCATATCCTCGTCTTCAGTGGGAGGTTCTCGTAGTTCAAAGTGCTTATCCTATTATACATCCAGTTGTTGGACCCATGGCTCCAACTCAAGCGGTTCGAGTAGATCTTTGTCTTCCTCTTCAATATCAACGGATGTCATATTGACAGATAATATCTGCCTGAATATATCTCCAATGCTACCAACGGAGTCGTAAGTGGGTGACTCGGACGAATGAGAGTGCCACTTGCATTCTTTATCAGAACTCTCGGGCGTTGTTGCTGGTGTAACATACCCGAGGCCGTGTCTGGATTTATGATAATAGTCCTGAGATTTTCCAGCCGGTGATGACAGGTGTAGAGGCGATCGTCGACCGTTGCCATAATTCTGGCCCGTAGTAGCCTCCATGTCGTACCCCTACTTTCGTATGAAGTACTTGGCTTGAGGACTATATAGGTAGAGCGGTAATCTTCCAGCATCTGGTTCGAGATCGAACTCTCGTGGCGTAAAAGATTGAGGACCTTCTTTTCGGCCAAAGATGATTGTGTGACCTTATTCTCTTCTGCCTGGGACTAGGAAGTAAGCGCCTTTAATGGGAGCAAGTCGATTTACGGTATGGACGGTTGTCACCTCCGTGTGCAGGTTAATGTCTAGACAGTCCCGTGCAGCATACATCAGATTAAGCTTATCATACTCAGAATAATCCAATGTCAGCCTCTTATTGATGAAATAAGGAACTTTTTTGACATGTATTACATCATTAGGAGAGGGGCTATCCACCTGTGCAACCAAGTACTTGGCGAGTTCTACATCCTCTTAGGCTAGCCCCTACGAGCCCAGAGGTTAGGATGTTGTCTTAGGCAGCTTGACCACCAAGGGTTCTGCTAGTGGCACTGGCTTGCCTAAGGGCCTCGGGTCGACATTTGATTGTCGGCTCAATTTGGGAAGACGGATAACCATCAGCTCGGTAGAGGACTTCGTGTCTTTCGGTTGCCTTTGAGTGGATTTTGGCAATCGGATCACCATCGACGTCACAGAGGGCCTCGCGTCTTCCTGTTGCCTTTGATTGGATTTCGGCAATCGGATCACCATCGGCTCTATGACAAGTTTTGACTCCTGGATGGATCTCGGGAGCCGAATGACCATTGGTTCCAACTACGCAGGTGAGGCAGGAGAACCGGGCACCTCTTTATGCAAAGTTGCAACGAGGGGTACGGCTTTGCCCGATTTACGGGCCTGGAAATGAATTCTCACGGGTTCCTCTGGCCCTGTGATGGCCTCTAGTTCGTCCGTTATATGTTTCTTGGATTCTTCATATAGACAAGCCTCTGAAAAATAATAAGACTCAACCCCTTTGAAGGGATCGATGTCGGTGAATTCAGTCTTTACGAAGCCATGCTTACTGACATACTTGAAGCATTGGTGAAGGGTGGATGGCCCGATCATATAGTCATGTATCCACGGACGTCCCAGGAGGATGTTGTAGGACGTGTCTGCATCTATGACGTAGCAGGTAACCTCTGTCCTCAGGTCGTCGATCTGACATTTCAATCGAATCTTTTCTAAGGGACAGCTCCTTCCTGAGTTGAAACCGCTAATGGCGGTGTTGGTCGCTGCTAGCTGGTGCATAGGGATCCCGATGACTTGAAGCAAGCTTTTGGAGATGATGCTTATCGACGAGCCAGGATCGATGTGTATCCGATCCACCTTGATGTCGCCTATGTATCCAGTGTAGTACAAGGGGCGATTATGCATGTTGGTTTTGATCAGCATGTCCTATGGGGTAAATACGATGTTGGGCATTACATATGCATAATTTTTGCCCTGTAGATCTGCTGACGGGTCTTCCCCTGGAGGCTTGACCTGGGCTAAGTAGGCGTCATTATTTTGGAGTGCTTCGCTCAATGCGACACGAAGATCATTGGAGAGCCTTAAGGGCTCGTATAAGGACAACTTTGCCAGTGTATTAGCCAATTGTGCTAATATATCAAAGTTGTAAGGTCTCTCCAACCCCTGAGGTGCATCGTTACGGGGTGGCCTGTCGAAGCGTGTTTCCTTTGGCTTGACTTATTTGTCGGTGGAGGCTGAGACGGCCTTGAAACATCAGAGACATGCAACGTTATCGACTGAGGATCTCCGACTGAACTGCCCATTGTGGGCTTGACTTATGCCCCAGACCGGGTAACAACGGCCGCCGCTTCATCAGCTTTGGCTGAAATTGTATGGCAAGATCTGGACTTCCTGCCGTTCTTCTTGTTGGGTGGAGATGACACCGCCTGGGTAACTTCGGGCACTAAGTCTGGGTGTACCCACATGATTTCTTCTTGGAACGTGGTGAGAGGTACCAAGCCAGTCATCTGGTTTTGGACGGGTGGAAGATTAGTAACCTCCATCGTTGCCCGAGGGACAAGTATTACCCTGTCTTGAGTACTTGTCAGAGGGAAGTCGCCGAACAGAATTGACACCATGTTCACCGCCACGGTAACCTCTTCAAAGTCTAGCGACAGGGCTTTGGAGTCGATAAGACTCTGGATGTACCACTTTAATTGGAAGCAATCAAACGTAGAATGATGGACATAGCAGTGAAAGTGATAATATTTTGGGTCCTCCATTTCTGTCGCTCGAGGCTCACGCCTTGGTGGAGGGAGCTGGATCCTATCCCCTTGTAAGAGCATATCGAAAATAGGTTTGACATGACTATCTTCAAATGAGTAATTCCCCTTGGGCCACTGACCTTCCGCCTATTTTTTTCAGGCTTCTTGGTCGCATCAGCGATCATGGCCTGTTTTCCTTTATTGTCCCGGTTGGAGGTGCCGCCACTGTTGTTGTTGGTGGAGGTGAAACCAGGACGTTTGCCCTTATCCTTTCCATCTGGGATGTGTAATCCTAACTGGCGAGCCTTCTTCAACTTTGCCTCCGTATTGGTAGCACTTATGATGAAGGTCGTCCAATCCCTGAACTGATCGTTGCCCATCCAGAGGATAATTGCGGGGAGCAACTTTTTCTGGCAGATTTTGATCAATGAGCTTTCAGGATTGCCTTGGGGCAATCTCATTGCAGTTTGGCGGAACCGCTCGATATAATTCCTTGTCAGCTCCCTCTCTTCCTGAACGACGTCCATGAGAGACGACATTGTCACATCATGCCCCACTTCGTATAATCTCTCCTGGAACATGTGCTTGAAGTCGTCAAAAGAATGGATGCAGTTGTTGGGAAGGTTGCGATACCAGTCGAAAGCGATCCCCTCCAATGCTTCGATGAATAATCGTGTGAGGATGGCGTCGCTATGCGGCAAGTGGTCGGTTGTGATCTCAAAATAAGTCATGTACCGACTTGCAGAGGTCTTCCCGTCATACGAATCTATATGGAACGGTTTGTAGCGTGGGAGAAAAGAAACATCTCTCCATGCGATGGGATATGGCTGTCGTATTCTGTGGTCTCGGAAGTAGTCTCGGGCATTGAACATTGCTCGAAGCTCCTGGACTTCCCTTCTTGCCTCCTTGGCTTCATCCGCGGCTGAAGGAACGGATGCTCCTAAAGGATCATCACCCAAAGGAGGGGCGGTTGTGTGGGAGTCCATGATGACTGCGGGTTCCAAGCTTATTTGTTCAGGCGTCCTTGCTAGTTAAGTTTGCAAGGCGACTTTGATTTCGTCTACAGACTTGAGAAAAGACAGGAACATGGCTTCAAGTACTTCTAGACGTTGTCGATCAGTAGGCGCTTCATGATCATCGTCGGCCATAAAGACTGTCCTCACGTGGGTAGAGGTGGAAGGGA
This sequence comes from Iris pallida, assembly GCA_029216955.1. NCBI lineage: Eukaryota > Viridiplantae > Streptophyta > Magnoliopsida > Asparagales > Iridaceae > Iris > Iris pallida. The sequence continues at coordinate 4,962,669 of JANAVB010036418.1, read as the reverse complement.
TTGTAGCAGAGATGCTTTCTGTGTCGTACACTTATACAGAGAAATCATCGGAGAATGTCGAAATGTCATCTTCCTCGGACTCGAATGGGGTGCTACCCCCTGTGCAGGAAGCCGCATCGTCTTGGCTAGGGCGGTCGCCCTCAAGGAAGTTCAAGTCTGTTGCATAATTCTGGGGGATCTCTACCCCCCGTGTATGCTCTTGGTATACCGGGTTGTCGCATATATTGAGGGGACTGCTACCCCCAGCTTCATCTACTCCTAAGGAGGCCGAAGGTGCACCCCTAGGTGCTGGAAGCTTCTTTTTTGGATCGAGTGCCTAAATAGACACCCCATGTGATTGTCAGTGGCAGTCCTCCAGACGAGAGTTTCCTTGCAATGCTTGCTGAGATTATCGGGCTGGAATAGCCTGTCTTCTTTCCCTCCTTGTCGGGAGAAACCTTTCGAGTTGAATTACAGGAGGTGAAAGGAAACTCCTCGTCTCCCAAAATTTGCACCTGTTTCTCGAGTTGTTGTCGGACAGGTGCTGGCTGTTGTAGTCGTTGGAAAATGGACTGTCGATCTTCAGGTGGTGCCGACTTATCGCAGCAACAGTTGATGATGACTTGGGTGCAACGACGTCCCAAGAGGGACTCATCGCACGCCAAGGTTGCCTCCTTCTTCTTGCGTTTGTGAGTAATCACCTCACGCAAGTCGATAGCAGGCTAATCTACCTTTGTATTAAACTTGTGGACTCGGGTATCCCGAGCACACAGGTGCGTAGGTATCATGTTTGCTCCCTGATCCGAGGCTAATAAAAGCACTTGCTCTCGATCGTTGGAGGGAGACTTTAAAGACCAACCCTATCCGTTAGACCTGGGGGACTGAACGCGGGTGGTTCTGTACAACTTTCCATCAGGAGCCCGTATAACTGTTAACGGTGCCCGCTGATGGTCAGTAGCTTGGACAGTTGACTGGGCTTGTTGGGCCCGTACTGTCCTGGACTTCTTCAACTTAGTACCTGAAGACGCATAATAAGAAGGATCCTGATTGGAATATTCCACATTCTCAATAGACCGCATGGAGTCGAGGCCACATGAGAGACGGTCGAACATAGAGCTTCTGACAGGGCCGCATGAGACATACTGTCTGAGGCCAGGATTGGCTGCCGCATGGGCCATCTTCCTGCGGCCAGAGTTAGCTGCCGCATGGGCTATCATTCTACGACCAGAGTTGGCTGCCGCATGGGCCATCTTCCTGCGGCTAGAGTTGGCTGTCGCGTGGGCCGTCTTCCTGCGGTCAGAATTGGCAGTCGCATGGGTCGTCTGCCTGCGGCCAGAGTTGGCTGCCGTATGGGCAGACTGTCCATTTCTCTTATGCGGCCTCTTCTTCATCCGCATGGATTTCCCTTGTGCCCCCAATAGCTCAGCATCATAGTGTTTTCCTTTGCTGGATTTGGGGACAGTGGAGTCTTCTGCGGTCGAAAGCAAAGCCACAGGAGAGCTTCGATCACCGTCTTGGGCCACAGAAGGAGCTTCTTCAAGAACCTGGTCGGGGGTAACAATTTTGCGCTTCGACGTCCTGCGGGTTCTCTTTGTGTTGGCTCGCTTCTATGACAGGATGGCGCTCCTTTCAGAGAGCATTTCTTCGAAGGCTTGTTGGTCAAAATGAACCACAAGCATTTGCTGCGTAGAGCCGAGCTTGGATGCGTCGGATTGCGTCACCAGCTTCTCATCAGAGGAGAAGAACGTCCCGAGCAGAGTCGCCATCGTGTTTGCCATTAAAATATCAAAGACAAGTACTATAGAAATATTGAAATTGATTTCAAACTCGCTTGTACAAAGAAAAGCCTAGAAAAAAATCCTAGGAAATAATCTAAGTACAATTGTTTAGTTTTTGATTTTCGGGGGTGTCGGTGGAGGCTCGGGAAAGTGTATCAACTCTGCCTTACTCCTTGGACTATCCGACGCAGTCTTAGCTCTTGAAGAAATTTCCCTTCGTAGGTTGCCAGCCTTTTGCAGGGGTGTGGCACCCTGCAATTTATAGTGATATATGTTTTGAGCCGCATAGATGGCCCGTTGCCACGTGGCTACAACAACACGTAAAGACCCGCTCTTTGGCCACCAGCTGGCGATTTGTTAGGATTATGTTACAACAAATCTGGATGGTTGAGACTTGGTCAACCTGCCATGTGTCCTATCGTAGGATAAGACTAATCTGCTGGAGTCATTTTGAGCCGCATGAGTCTCTCAGTTTTCGGCCATACTGGGCCGCATAAGACTCATGGGCTTAGGTCGCAGTCTCCCTTAGTCCGCATGTAGTTTAAGGACTTTTGAGCCGCATAGATTCTGTATTTTGGGCCGCATAATGCTCATGCGGCTTAGGTTACAGTCACCCTTGGCCGTACGAAGCTTCGAGACTTTAGGGCCGCATAGGTTGAGTCGCATAAGGTTCATGCGGCTCGGGTAGCAATCCTTCTAGCCGTATGATTATGTTTAAGCACATGAACCCTGTTTTTATTAACATGACATTTTGTCTGATCACGTCTTATCTTTTTGTCAGAGTGTCAGAGCTATCATTTTTGTCAGTTTTGACAGAGTTTGTCAGCTTTATCAGAACGACTGATCAACTTGGCCGCATATCTTTCTTCTGCGGCTTAAATCAGTCTGGTTGCAGACGGGCCGCATGGGGTGCTGAATCTGTCATGCGACTCTCCTTCATGTGGACCAGTTTGGCCCAAAGTAATCATGCGGCCAGTTGTGATCCACATGAACCCTAGATTTTCTATGCTTCTACAAGTATACTTGAAGAGTTTACTAGGTATGTAGGTAAGTACTAGCTAGGTATTGATAAGAGTTAAGGTGATATGTAGGTAAGTGCTAGGTATCGCTAAGAGTATACTTGAAGGTTAGTTCTGGGAAGGAGTTAGTATCTTAGATACTTAGGTAATGTCATTGGGTAGTGGGTATCATAATGTCAAGTTATATTTTAGTATACCCACATGTGAGGGTATACTAGGCTGTGACGGTATGGGTAGTGGTCAAGACATGAATCAAGATACTAGGTACCAAGTGTTGGTACCAAGATACGAAGTTTTAATTGTATGTTGGTACCAAGATACCAAATACCTAGATTGTTATCAATACCGATGTTTATATTAGACTCTCCGAGGTTAAGTTTTCCTAGTGGGCTCACAAGGAACACATGACGATAGAGATATCATTATCTCGTATGTTAAGTGTCTGTGTTAGCCTGAAATCAAGTGTCAATGTGAGCCTTTCTCTAGAAACTAAAGTTACTTATGCAAGCCTTTTGAGGCTACTAGAGTTATACCAAAAAAGACGAAAAACTTAGTCTTTTATAGAATTTTTCAAAAATCTAGTATAACTCTAGCAGCCGCAAAAGGCTTGCATAAGCAAATTTTATTTTCAGAGAATGGCTCACAAAGAACACGTGACAACACCCAAGTGTCAAGTATATTGGTACCAAGTGTTAATATGTTGGTACTTTGATGAACATGTATATTCATTTAGGCATCCATTTGTACAATATACTTGAATAATGTGTATCCATCTTTGTAGAATTATCTTCAAATGGATATGAATTACTATCTGTGGAATTGTTCGTAGTTGTACAATCATCATCCTGATGGCATGTGCGGTGTACGGGATAAATTTATACAGGGGTAGAGCAGTTTCTGCAGTTCGCCAAGGCATTCCCTCGGTACATAGACCGCACTAAAATTAAGTGTCCATGTGTGAGATGCCGTAACTTAAAATATCATCCAGAAGTGGACATGATATATCATTTGTACTTGAGGGGTTTCATGTCGAATTACTATCAATGGACCTCTCACGAAAAACTTGTGCCTTTAGCATCGGAGTCGGAGCCTTATGTGGAGCCGATCCAAGATCAAGGTTGGATTTGATCCAAGATCAAGGTTGGAAAAATGACAAGTATGGTATTGTGATATTAACTACAGGCGTTAATATCAAGGATACGAACCATTTGTCCTAGCAAGTCAGGCTCAGCTCGTTTACTTTACTACTTGTCCTAGACGGGGAACAACAAGGTTGGATTGGTGGGCAGTATGTAAGACTAAAGCTAGAAATACATACGATGTTGATGAAATAGCTTATTAGGAGGATGAGCTACCTGTAACAAATAAAGTTGATGTGGATACAACAAAAGTTCCTCATTACATGTCTAATCGTGTAGAAGAGGAAGAAGTATCCGAATAGAAAAACAAAGTAGATGAAAGCGAAGATGAGGAGGAAGAGAAAGATGAGGACGAGGAAAAACGAAGAAGATGAATATTCAGAAGATGATTAAAAATAAAATATAAAATCTGTCATGTAACATCTATTTAGACTTATAAAATGTATTGTCATTTTGTTAAACCACTAAATAATCTCTATGTTTCCATCAATCTTACTAGATGGCACCCATGACCCGAGCATGTCGCTTGAAAGAGACACAGATTGCTGCTGAGGAAAAAATGGTACCTCCTGCTCCTGAGGAGGTGATACTTAAAGATGAAATTGTTGTTAAGGAGGAAGTGCTACCTCCTATTGTTGAGGAGGAATTGGTACCTCCTACTATTAAGGAGGAAGTGATTCCTAAAGCTGAGATTGCTATTAAGGAGGAATTGACACCAGAAGGCAGTGGCACCGGATGTTCCAGTCATCCAGCTCCTGTAGCGGATCTTGATCACCTGAACCCTGTTTATGCATAGTATCTGAGGGACTGGTATCTGCCCTAGCATAGAGAGTAGAGTTATATGATATGACTTTTGTCCGGATTTATCTCCGGTAGACTTATTTCTGGATTAGACGTCATTCTTGAATAAACTAGTCTGGATTTGTCTCCGATAGACTTATTTCTTGGATGTTGATGCCTTATTTCTGGACTAGACTTTTTGGTTATTATCTAGACTTGGATGTTTCTAGATGTTATTATCTAGATTTGGTTATTATCTAGAAATTCAATAGAGGGTTGCTCCGGGTCTAATTTTTATAAACAATTATTTATTAAATGCATGCATATTTAATTTATAATATGTATTATATTTCTTGTATCTGTCTATTTTTTCATCATATGTTATTATCAGGTATGGCGGGACGAAGAGGATCGTACATCGTTCAGTCTTGAGGTAGAGGAGCACCCCATCTAGGTAGAGGTTCTACATGTGGACGGAGTGCTCCTCCGTTATTGGATGATGATTCCGAAGCCTCGTCTTCGAGTACTCTAGTGTACCAATTAGTCACATCTCCGACTGCGTCGACGATGCGTGACAGTACTCTTGGGACGGGCAGTTTCACGTATGAGACTACTACCCCGTCCAGCGTTCCTCCCACTGACGGTACTATGGCGACAGAGGAGCAGATGGAGGAGGTCGACCCTACTCCATCTCCGTATCAGAGCGATCCTCCATGCGCACCTCCAAAGGAGACGAGGATAGAGATTTGGGTCGACGGGCCTACAAAATAAGTTAGTTAGTTAACATTAATTTATACATATATCTATATATTCATGAATATAATTATCGTTGTATAGATATCATCTCCCATCGGTACAGAGGGCACTTGGGCTATTTCTGAGGTCCAACTACGGTGGCACTTGGGCTATTTCTGAGGTCCAACTACGGTGGCCCTTGGATCAACTACTCGGATGCCTCGGACGAGAGGAAGGCATTCTGGTTTGCCCACTTCAAGGTAACTAAAGTATATTGCTTTTAATATTAATCATCTTTTATGCATATTATATAACTTACTATTTTACTTCTTGTAGAAAATATATTTTTATCCACCACACCGGGCTGAGATGATCGAGAAGCAATTTTTTGCCATTGCCGCCAAGTTGATCCGTAATGTGATCGACGACCAGAAGGCTCGAGAGCACTCCCGTAGATCGATCCAAGGTTGGATGACGCCCGAGCAGTGGACTACGATGGTGGCTCGATTCCCATGACGGAACATTTTTGTCGTCTATTATGTATTCTATTGAATATATATTATTTTAATAAAAGTAGGACAAAATGTTTAATTTTAATAACAAACAAATTATTTTTAACAGATACAGAGGGGTGAGGACGGAAGGACACGAAGCTCATCGATGAGAGGGCCACGCAGAGCTATGTAAGTATTACTTTATATTCTATTAACTTTAAACAACTTAGAAAATATGCAATAGATATCCATATAGTTATTAATTAGTACCTTAGACATTAGTAACTACGACAATTGGATAGTAAATATTATGCTTATCGAGATGCGTAATTTTCTAGGATGAGTTTCTTAGGCTATGTGAGGTGCGAGTGCTAGTGTACCTCCAAAGGAAGGGGCTGGTACTTTTTCCCAGCCCTCTCCAGCTCTATCGGCGGACGAGCTATGGATGACCGTCGTTGGTAGTCTTTAGAGGGGTACGTACTACGGTACAGCATTCTATGGTGCCTTTGTTGCGACGCAGGCATCCAGGCCCCCTGCGAGTGTGCCTTCCCCACAGCCTTCACAAGAGTCGGCCTGAGTCGAGGAGAGCTTGCATCATCAGGTTGCTGAGCTGCGTGACGAGATGCTGAGGAGGATTTCGGAGCATCCCCAGTCTCAGCCGCAGATGGACGAAGCGATACTCACCACATGATTTAGTATGCTCGAGCGCACCATGAGGGAGATGCAGAGGACCATGAGGGAGATGAGCGAGATGATAAATTGTGTCATTCAGGCGGTACATGGGACACATATGGCCATGGGCGATTAGATTTCGAGGCTGTCGGATGTTGTGGATTCATACAATTCTAGACTGCTAGCCATGGAGCAGATGCTTCCTGATCATACATCGGCATCGACACAGACTGTATCGATTCCATTGCCTTCTCTTCATCTTTTTGATGAGCCATCACCGGTGACGCTTACACCGTAGCAGTATAGGTTCATTCTATCCCAGATGCACGACCGTACTTTTTTCAGCCTGCTGATCAGTTGTAGTCCTTCATTGGACATATTGTGTTGCGTTGTGCTTTGCTGACCCATTCTTGGGTCTTTTATTATTTATTTTATACATTTACTGACATTATGTGTTGTGTTGACTTTATTTATTTGATTGTTGGAAACTCTTCCTATAGCTGTTTGGTTATGGATTTGTCTCCACCGGGCTATCTATGGCTATCTTATCGTTTGACTCTATTTATTTAATTATTAGAACATTTTTGTCGTTTGTCTGTGTGGATGACATATTATAACTCTATTTTTTACTGGTGTTGAGTGTTCCATCGAAGGGGTCGGCGAACCCTAGAAATTCTACGGAGGGTTGCTTCGGGTCTATTATTTATAAACTGTGATTTAAACTGCAGGTAGATTCTGGATGGAAAACAAACAAACGTGATTATTTTTTTCCCATTTTCTGTTACAGTTTAGCGACGTTCAGTGACGTCTAGCGACGTCCCGTAACATTTCTAACCGTGTATCGGAACGTCGCTAGCCTGTACCGACGACGTCGCAAACAGTCGCCAAATGTCGCTAAACAACTGAGATGACAAATTTTGCCATGTTAACATCCTCGTAGCTAAACGTCGCTAACGACGTAGCTAAACGTCGCTAACGACGTCGCTAAGTAATGAATAATCGGCGACATTTAGCGACGAAAAGTGATGTCATGGATTAGCAACTCATCGTCGCTAAACGTCGCTATCAATAAGAATATTAGCGACGTGCTTTCGTCGCTACGACATGCCGCTCTAGTGACTACCAGTGGCATTTTTTGTGTTAGCGACCATAGAATACGCGACATCGGATTTTTGTTGCTAAAAAAGTAGTTAATCACGATTAGCAATATTTTTCTATATTTTAGTGATTTGCGTCACTAAAGTGTCTTATTCTTGTAGTGGGGACGTGCATCTCAATTAGCAGCTCCTCTGGCGGTCAAACTCCCGAAGAGGACCCAAGAATCTCTCACGGCCAAGCTTCAGGGAAAACCACAAGAACTACTTGTGGTCAAACATCCATGGAGAGCCCCATGGCCGCCATCAAGAGAGAACGGGCAGCTACAGGGTCCCAGGCGCACCTAGTCATCAAACTACGAGGCAATGCTCTAAAGCCTCCACTTGTAGATAATGAGCCAGATGAATGTATTGCGGCTCATGTTGATGTCCGTCACTGGACGATATAATCCCCAGTAACCAAGTTTCTTATTTTATCAATAAAGGGTTATCTTCGAATTATCCTAATGTTATACAATAGAATGTTATGTATACTATAGATAACGCTTTACGATTACTACAAACACAGATAGCGCTCGCTAATATAGTAAAACCGATCCTCCCGTCCTGTGGAGCTTACTTCGTAGTTCCAGCCAAAAAGAGGATGAGAAGCCCATTATCTTTGGCAGGGTAGAACGTCACCAAAAACTGACCCCCGCTGAACCAGAACCCAATAACGGTAGGATGCAAATTTATCGTTACACTACTGAAGCAGAAGTATTACACTACTCAAGCAAAATACTTCATCTAAAAGATAGGTTACGACTTGGACAACGGCAAAGGCTTAGACTATGGCAAAGGTCGACGCCTGTCCGTACGTCTTTTCGCCCTAAAAGGGAAGCCTCAAGATTATTACAATCGCACTTGTCGTAGATTAGGCCATGTAACGCCCCCAACAACCCTGGAGAGTTCAGAAGCCAAAATCGAAGTGCATTCTCACTTATCAGAATCCTCTACCTGGGTCTCCGATACTAGCATCGGCCAAGTCTTTAGGAAGGTACTGTCTGTCAATCTGACCTGCGTAGAGGACGAAGACCAAACGTTGGAATTCTTCGAAGAGAAACCTTGGGATCAACGCCTAGGATCTCAGTAGGAGTTACGTTTTGAACAACGGGAACCCCTACCAACGACAAGGTTGTGCAAATCGACTTAAGGGAAGAATCTTCGCCCAAACCTATCTTCATCAGTAAAATTCTATCCGGAGAAGTCCTCAAATCCTTGGTACAGCTTATCCAAGACTACATTGACGTCTTTGCTTGGAGCTATAAAGATATGCCAAGGTTAGACCTGCAAGTTGCAATACACAAACTTAACATCCGACCAGATGCCAAGCCTGTCAAACAGCAACATCAGCGTATATGTCTTGATGTCATGGATGATATCGAAACTAAGGTGAATAAGCTCATCACCAGCAGTTTCATTCACAAGGAGCAACACCCAGATTGGGTAGCCAATATTGCTCCACTACAACAAAAAACCCTTTTAATGACGGCTAAAAAGCGTTATTAATGACAAACCATGACGCTTTTTTTTTTCAAAGCAACCGTTATGAAAACGGGTGTTATAAATGTTTTTAAAAAGCGTTATAAAAGAACCGTCATGAATAGTTTCTATAAAAGCGTTATGAATATTTAATATATAGTGCACAATTCAGGACTTTTGTAAAACGTTATGAATAGTTAATATGTATAGGCTCAATGCAGCACATTTATAACACTTTATACTATTCAAATTAGCATATTTATAACGCTCAATACTGCACATTATATATTACATTCCAAAAACTTAACATTATATATCACCATCTTTATTACATTTCTCAAAATAGAGTACATATCAACATCTTCATTACATTCTCAAAATAGAATATCCAAATACATATATATATATATATATATATATATATATATATATATATATATATATATATATATATATATTTACAACTACCAAAATTGTCCACATCAAAACTTGGCCACATAACCAATAATCATGAAAGATCAACGACAGCCGGAACACCAGTGAAATCCTGAGAAAAAGAGAAGACAACCAAATCAGTCCATATAATTGTCAAGCCTAAAAATCAAATCTAATCATGAAATATCAAGAGAAAGGAGTAAAACAAACTAGGTCATGATAGGGATCAGGTATTTGTCCCATATCTGGAGCAAGCTTAACAGAATAATCCCTTAGAAAAGAGTTTTCATGAAAATGGGAACAATCATAACATTATATAGAAACCATAAAAAATTATTGCAGAGATTTTGCAAGAAAAAAACTAATTCCATCGACGCCAATGCCTTTAGAAGGGAAGAAATAGAACAGTATCCTGAAGGAATGAGGACGTTTCGATTTCCTTCATCGTCTATCAAAACAAACACAATATAAAGGTATAGTTGGGGAAAGAAGCTAGCAACAGAACAGTTATCCTGCGTCCCAGCAACAACCACAATATAAAAGTACATTTTATAGATGATTATGTTTCATGTGTTCAATGGTTCAAGAACATCATTAATGGGACCAAATTAATTTAATTAGAGCAAATTGGCCTCTATATATGCACCACCAAATAATGAATACCTGGTATAAAGAAATAAACATTCATGCATATAAATGTACCAATAATTCTGATATTCTAGATGAGAATTGAGATCGTAGAATTTATTAAAGAGTACTAAATAAGAACACCATCACAAAACACCATAGAGGATTTGCATCCTTATCGTGTTTGTAACTTATCTGTTTCCACATTGGTGCAACGTACGTTACTACCTTGTACCTATTTTGAAAATATCCCTATCCCACATGCAAAATAGCACGAGAGAGTTTAACAAAATAGGCTGACATGGGCATCAAATCTACACTTACCCTGGAAGAATCCAGCTAATTTTTTAGCAAGTTAGCCCTGGAAGAATCCAGCCGACATGGGCATCAAATCTACAACAGAACAATTACCTTGGAAGAATTTATTACAGAGTACTAAATAAGAATTCATCAGGCTGTGGTACATATTCCTACAATATAAAGACGAGAACGAAATTATACAGTTTTGATTCAAGTTAACCTTTAACATTACAAGAAACAAAATAATCAATACATCAATAGAAGTCTACAAAGGCCAATTTGTTATTAGTTATGTTACCTCCAATTTTCTGACGAGTTCCTTAGCTGAGGGGACAGAAACAATGATTCTTCGAGCATTTGGGGGATATGAACTCCTCATTTACAGCCAGATCCATAAAAAAAAGGAGCGAGTCATAGTAACCATCAACATTAAGAAGGCCCACCTGCCAAAATCACACATAAAATCAAGTAAAATAAGATTCAGGTACTACATATGACAACCTAATTAGTAAAAATTGCAATATATATATATATATATATATATATATATATATATATATATTGTTTACTACAACAAATATGGAGATGTCCGCACCCATATTGTTCATACCAAACAACTTTTTGTATTGCTTGCCAAGAGCATTTTTGGCTCTGTCAGGACCTGAAATAGGAATCATGTTTATTCCATATTATGCAGTAGAAAACTTGCTTGCAGAATAGGACTATGTAAACTTTTAAATCCATTATCAAAACAATATATAAACTCCAAGAAAAAAAAGTGATGCTAGTACTTGTTAATCATGAACTTGAGCATATTTGCTGTCAAGTAATTGCTCAACAGAGCATAGAGCTAATCAACAAATATATACATAAACTGTACATGAGTCTCTGCATGAACACACTTAATAAATTTCACCAGTGTAGATTAACCTCTTCCAGAGGCATATAGACACATTTGACCTGTACTTTAGGTTAGTGCCCTTGAAATTTCCAAGGGAGTCCTCAATAGAACAAAGAAGCGCATAACCAGGAATAGCCTTCACATTGGTTCAAGAAAGAAACAAGCAACAAAGTCTCAAATAACTGATGCCAACCACATGAGCAAGTAAGGCTCTCCATCCAACATCAGTAACTGATGCCAACCACATGAGGATACAAAGAAAAAGAAGCTGGTGGCATCATGTAGAGCTATAAAATATGACCTGGTCAATGCTTAAAAATTCTATATTGTATCAAATTTAGGTATTATCTAACTCATCTTAATATGGAGTAGCCAACCAAAATCCTTTTAAGTACTTTTTGTCAATTTCGGAAAAAGAATAAGACATCCCCATCTAAAAGCTTAGAACATTTAATTGAAAGACAACCCATCATAGAAATTTAATTTATATCCTTTTTTTTTCCTTACCATCTTCCACTCTCTTGTAAAAAGGCATTGCGATAACAATGCCAAATGAGAGGATAATTGGAGTTTTCTAGAAGTGACACTACATTGATAATTTTATACAACTAATATATGAAACTTCGAGCATCACATTTAATCTTTGCTAGCTCAACTGACCCAAAAGAGGTGTTACCGAGTCCAATTTTAATATATGCATTGGAATAGTATGAGATGTACTAGCATCAAAAAAATTCTTAGTTTAGAGCATTTGATTCAGTTGTAAAATTTTGGAAAGTACCAGTGTGTTCGAATCTTGACCTAAATGGCAAAACTAAGAACGTCGGGCTTGTAGACGGACCTCTCCCGATCTCTTGGTCGAGAAACGAACGATCTCGGACGTGGCGGCCGCCGTCTTCGCGCTCACCCAGTGCCTGCCGAACTTCTCCCTGGCATCGTTCTGGGGAAAGGCGAAGTGGACGACCTCGCCTTCCTCGAGCTTCCTCCAATAGCGGCCGGATTCCATAGCGGAGGGAATCGGACGGATGGATCGGTGGAGAAACCCTAAACCTGACCCTAGGCCTGGACGCTGGACCGAACCCTAATTTTGAGCATGGGAGCGGAGGAAGAGGAAGAGGAGGAGGAGAGGGGAAATGGAAGGAGCGGAGGAAGAGGAAGAGGAGGAGGAACGGAAGAAGAGGAAGAGGATGCTGGACCGAACCCTAATATTTCGAACGCTTAATATTAATATGTTTGTAAAATATTACAAGTTTGCCACCGCTCTAAAATATTAATAACGCTTTGTTTTATAAAAGTTATAAAAAGCCCATAATTAGCCCAAACCGTCATAGAAAAAAGGTATTTCGAACTTTGATAACGCTTAGGTATCAGGCGTCATCAATACGTCTTATCGAGCATTATTAATAGGCCTTTTTGTTGTAGTGCTCCCGTCACTAAAAAGAATAGGAAGATTCGGGTCTGCATATAATTCATAGATCTCAACTCGGCTTGTCCGAAAGGTGAATTTTCCCTCCCGATCACCAACGTGATGATCGATAATACCTGTGGCTTCGAGCATATATCCTTTATGAACGAATTTTTGGGCTACAACCAGATCAAAATATTTTCTGATGACAAGAAGCACACGTTATTCTGAACTCCAAAGGGAATATACTGTTATACAGTAATGCCTTTTGGTCAAAAGATTGTTGGGGCAATATATCAACGGGGTATGAGTACCAAATTCCATAAACACCTCCGAAAAAGAGTAGAAAGTTATGTTGATGACATCGCTGCTAAAAGCCGAAACAAAGGCGACGATCTGAAGGATTTAAAGACTGTATTGAATTTGATGTGGGCACATCAGCTAAAAATAAATCCAACCAAGTCTTTCATGGGGGTTTCCAAAGACAAGTTCTTGGGCTTTATTGTAACGGAAAGGGTATTCATATTGACCCTGAAAAGGTCAAGGCTATTCTTGACATGGCTCTACCGAAGAATCTTAGTGAGCTTCGTGGCCTACAAGGATGATTGGCATATATCCAAAGATTCATAGCAAATCTTTTTGGATGATGCTAGCCCTTCACTAAGCTGATGAAGAAGGGAGTCTTTTACGTATGGACTAAGGAATGCTAGCAAGCATTCGACGACATCAAGAAGTATCTCAAGAATCCCCCAGTTTTGGTGGCAGCAGTCGTGGAAAGACGCTTCATGTTTTACGCTCGCGCCGTGCTAACTCAAAAGAGTGACGGAGGCTATGAACAAGCCATCTACTATCTCAGTAGGACGATGATTGGCACCAAATACTGGTACAATCGTGTTGAGAAGGAATTCTTGGCTCTAGTGTTTGTCATACAGAAACTTGCTACTATGTGGTAGAGAAGACAATCCATGTTATCTCTAGGGTCAAACCTCCTCAGAGTTCTTATGACTAAGCCGGGAGCGCTAAACTCACGGCTAGCTACATAGGCAATCCTGTTGTCTTTGTGCGACATGATGTTTGTCCCACAAAAAGCGGTCAAAGGTCAAGCACTGGTCGATTTCTTGGCAGCACAACCTATGCCGGAAACCTCAAAACTCTATTACAGCATCCCTGATGTGGTCTTGGAATCCAACGCAATCAGAGAGGAACCCGTCTGGCGAATATTCTTCGAAGGTGTTTCAAGAACAAGACCCAAAGGATCGAAGGAGTGGGGTGGTCCTTGTTACTCCCGAGGGTCTGGTCATTCACCGTGCATACTCCCTTATGGAACCATGCACTAACAATATGGCTGAATACAATGCCCTCATCATCGGACTCCAACTCGCTAAACAACTAGGGATTAATTACCTAAAGGCCTACGACGACTCGAAGTTGATTATAAATCAAGTCTGAGGACAGCACGAAGTCTGAAATAAATATATGCTCCTCTTTTATTAGCGGCGGTTGACATAATTTCTATATTCATCGGGTTCTTTATATAACATGTATCCCAGTTGCAAAACCTAGAGGTCGACGCTCTCGCTGGCCTAGCGGCTTCCTTAACAGCTCTTGTTGGGACCCAACACTCCGTCACAGTGATTGGGTGATGTAGAAGCATGAAAATTTTCAGCAATGAACCCTTATGAGCCCAAGCCAATGAGAATATATGTGCCCAGCCAGTGAAGCTCTATGAGCCAAGCCAGTAAAGCTCCATACGCCCAAGACAAGCTCCCCCAAAAGGAGGACACATAGCCTAAAATAGGGCTATGTGCCCAAGCCTGACTCAGTCAAAGCCATGATCAAAACGTGCACCGAAGCGTACTGCCACGTCAGTCTCCATGAGCAATCATGCACCGAAGCATGCGGCCACGTCAGCACCACGATCAACCTACGACTACGCAGCCTGCATGCACCTACATCCTATGCGCCCAAAGCAGGACCATACGCCCACATAAAAACTAGTATATTTTCTCATGTGGGTGTTTAACATCATTCCAGCTCAGAAACTACTATTAAAAGGGGTCTCATCCCTCTTCAAAGGACAGAACGGGAAGCATTTTCAAGAGCCAAATTGCTGCACTTCTTGCCAGTGAGTCGAGAGTTAGCAATTTTCTTAGGTTTTCTCCCACTTTTGTAATCGGAGTGTCATCGGAGTAAAGGAGCAACTGTCGCTCGATCTCCATCGTCATATTCTCCAGAATTCTTTTTTGTACTCGGGGATCCTCAGCGCAGGATCTCTCAGGCGTACTCGATTTATGGTGCCTTGTGCTAATAAAGAAAAGACAGCATTTTTTCTTCTTTTTGTGTGTGTCCACAAAAATGGTGACTCTGCTTGGGACTACCTTTTCCTCTGACGACAACGTGGTGATGCAATCCGATACTGACAAAGTTGGGAGCACTCAGAAGATGCTGATCATAAAGTTCGATCAGCAGTTCGAAGAGATGCTCTCGAGGGATGGCTCTATTCCCTCAAAATTAGCGAAGCCAAACAAGTCTCGCAAGACTTGGCTTCTGAAGGCTCACTGTGTATATCCTGCTAGTGTCATAACAGATATGCAACTGGAGGACTCTGTCACGTAGGTCAATGACTCTGCCATAAAAGCACCCCAAATGAAGAAGGCTCACACCGTTCTGGGCTCTACTAGCCCAGTGACTTCTTTCTTGTGCAACCAACAACAGAGTGTTCGACACTCGAGACTTGGCAGAAGAAAGCACTATGATGCCAAGAATCGGGGTGCTCGACACTTTGGGCAAACCCAGCGAGGCTCACAAACGAGGGAGGCAAAAATAAGAGAAAACAGTGCTGCTCCATCAAGCATGCGTCCAAGGAGATGTTTGGTCACATAACCCCAATCAGAATGCTTTTGTCTTCGACAGATTGGGCATCCAAGGTCATGCGCCCAAGGCTATGCGCCCAGGCTCACTTGATCCATACTATGCGCCCACATCAAGAAGACTCAGACATGCTGCCAAAAAGCATGCACCCAAGGCCAATCTCCAAGGCCTATGCGCCCACAGCAAAAAGATAGGCCCCAACGCGTATAGCACGGGGCCGTCTTCAAGTACATCACAGAACTTAGGTGTGGGGGTTGCCCCTGCACGTGAACTAGGTCTGGATGTACCAACTCTCCTTACAAACCCGCATACAAAGCTCGACGATGCATGCAACAAAGGTTGTAAGGCAAAACTCCCTTCCGCTGACTTATACGACATGATAAATCATAAGCGTAAAGCGAGGGAGGACATAACAATTTATAGTGCACATCCGTGCACCAGTATTTTTATCAACTATTACTGCTCTAAAGCAATAAGAGTGTCTCAGAGAAAGTCCGTGTTTCGACGGCTGTATTTCTCTGACTATAAAAAACTGCTATATGTCTCATCCAACATGGCTTCATGGGGTCCCCCTTAAGGAAGCTCCAATCAAAGACGGTGGACCACGAACCCAACTTTCTCTCTCAGTTCCACGAGAAGAAGAAGACGAAGTCTACCAACAGATGGCCAACAGGCTGTCACATCTGAAGGAGTCTATATGGGTACTCGGTCAAAGGTGAGATTTCGTACAGATGACGAAGACTCCCAAGCTGGGGGTAGTATTTCCTCAGAGTCTGAAGCGGATGACCTTCACACTAGGGGTAGCCTTCCAGAGGGCGACGATCTCTGCGAGTCTGATGGTGACTATCTACCTCCTCTACCTGAAGATAAGGAACTTGTCCACTCAGAGACAGACAGTATCAGCACAAGTTGTACAGTTTTCTCTGTTCATTCTCGCTTGTTATCTACAAACATAGCGGACGGAGAAAGACCTGAAAAAGCTAGTGATTAGACCAGCAAACGGCTAGAGCGTCTTGAAACAGCATTTGCCAAGATCACTGATATGCTTAACAGTATCATGGCGGTCCAAGCTGCTGAGGCGGTCCCTCCACCTCAATAAAATATCTCGGCTCACGCTAGTCCGGCTCATAGCAACAACCCGTCTTCACTGTAAAAAGATTATCATTCCATTGCACCTCCTCCAAATCTTACAAATGCTGGGGGTGGTCCTTGGCCAACGACGCCTGACAACCGTTCGGCAGTCGTTTTCGAACACCTGCTTAATCAACAGGATGCAATTGATTTCTTGGTCGCCTATCTCGACACCATCTCACACAAAGACGAGCTTTAGAAGATGGAGATATCTCAACCTTATTCCCCTGAGTGGGAAAATGCTACTTGCCCTCCTAACTACAAGTCGCTGACGCTGAATTAATTTAACGGGTTGACTTCTCCTCGTCAACACATGACATACTTCAACACGCAGACTTTACACTTACCCAGGGATGATCCAGTCTTGTCAAATCTGTTTATTAGCACCTTGTAGGGGGTAGCTTTCGAATGGTTCTGCAGTCTGCCCGACGGTTGCATCAACTCTTTTAAAGACTTGGAGAGGTTGTTCCTCAACAGGTTTTATGAGAGTGGCATACATGTTAGTATATCCACCCTCATCGAGACCAAGTAAAGGAGGACTGGATCTGTTATCGCCTTCATCGAACGCTTCAGGCGGCTAGCACTAAAGATGCCCTTCGACATACCAGATTTAGAACTTATGGATAATTGTCGACATAACTTCCTTCCTATAGTGAAGTTCTGTCTAGGTATACATAAGTATGATACGTGGCCCACTTTCATTGGGGCCGCTGATGCTGCTGAAAATGACGTCCCTAATCTGGAACTACTAGGGTTGAAAACACCTAAATCTGAAGACAAGGGCAAGCATCCTCAAACTATCCCTGTCCGTAGGGGTAAAGGGAAAGAGGTCCTGAAGGTCGACACATCCAAAGGAGCGTCCAATTCTCAGGGCACCTCCGACAAGCCTAAGGAGACCTTCTTCTTTGATGAAGACGATGTCATTACCATCTTTCATACATTGACGAAGGGTAATAAACTGACATTGCCTCCACCACGACGTCCTGTGGAGGCGAACCAGCTCAATGATCCCAAGTACTATCTCTATCATCAGCACGTGCATCATTCCACCAAGGACTGCATCGTCCTAAAGAAGAAGATAAAACAGCTTATCGACAGCCAAGTGCTCAACCTCGAAGCTGAAGAGAAGGTCATATCTTCCAACATGATCTCTCTTCATTTTGGTGACTTTTCTTCCATAGAAGTCCCAGACGGCGTGGTCCCGATTCCTAAGGCAATAATGGAAGTCGTCAAACTACCGCTAGCTCACAACTCAACCGTGGTGCCACTTACGACTGAACATGGTGATCATGTGGGTCCATCCGGACATCGTGCTAGAAGTGACGCAAGGGGTGGTACCTTCCAAAGTAAAAAGGGGTAAGAAGTACAAGTCATGCCATATGGTATTCTCTCCCATCTATGAGGTTCTATCTAGCGAGACGCGATCGAGGAAGACTTATCTTCGGACATACGATCCCACACAAGAAGAAGCAGTACCTTCTCAAGCTCCTGCTACCCCTACAAGCTCAGAAGTCGGCCCGTCTAAGCCTTCAACTACAGACAAAACCAAGCAGAAGGAGATGCGATTTGACAAGTCTCTGAAGGCGTCAGCTCCCGAGGGCATGGATCGGCCCCACAACTTTGACATACTGGTACAGCTAGCCAATACACCTGTCAGGTTATCTCTGTTCGATCTGTTCTGACACTCCGAAGAAACGCAGAAGGCCTTAAGTGACGCATTACTACATGTTGACTCTTACCTCGCTGAAGTCAAAGCCCCCGCTGACGACCCTATCTCCTGTCCTCACTGCCATAGTACTATGGAAGTGGTGCCCAACATCACCTTTTCACATGAGGACATTCTACTAAAAAATAATCGTCATGATAGACCCCTGTACTGTATAGGGTATATCGGGGCGATCAAGGTAGACCGCATGCACATCGATCCGGGATCCTCCCTCAACAACATTCCTAGAAGTTTGTTTCAAAGTTTGGGGATCCCTCTACACAAGCTATCTGCAACCAACACAACTATCATGGCTTTCAACGCTAGTCGAAGCCACCCATTAGGCAAGATTCGTCTCAAGTGCCAGATCGGTGATCTCCGAATGGAGGTTTCCTGCTATGTGATCGATGCCAATGTATCCTATAACGTCTTGTTGGGGCATCCATGGATACACAAGAACATGATTGTTCCTTCCACACTTTACCAGTATTTCAAGTACATCAACAGCGACGGTGTCGTAAAGACGGAGTTTATCGATGTCGATCCTTTTAAGGGCATCAAGGCCTACTATGGAGATTCGGTACTTTATCAATCTCAGTCCCTCCAAGGATAATGGCAACGAATCTGACAATGAAGCTGAAGCAAGTTCATCCTCCAATGATGGTCCCCTGATTATCCGAGTCAAAGGACGTACTACTCCAAAAAGTACTCTGAAGCCTCTCACAATCTGGGTAAAAAAGAAGAACCCTGACTAGGTCAAACCATTTACCATCACTCTCATCAAGACACCCCGGGAGGAACTTGTTGATGTCCATCCTCCCAATCCTGAAGAATTATCCTATGTGGTGAACTTGGCCAAGACAGTGGCCCCTCTTCCAGATGATGATCCTCTCAATAAGTATATCAATACTCAAAATAATATACCTTCAGCGGACGATGTTATCCCAGAAGAAGAACTTGCGTATTTTCTTAGTAAAGGTTTATCTTTGAATTACCCGATGTCTATCAATCTGTAAACCACTACATAGATACGATATACGCTCTAGAGCATGGCATAGGACCACACCTCTGTATGTCGATCACGACGCCTCACCTGCGAGAAAAAGTTTACCTAGAAGATATCCACTACTTCATCGTTCCAGCCAGAAAGAAGGATGAAGAACTAATCATCTTCAGGCGTACGATTGGCAAGAGAAAGTTCGTTCCAGACTTTACTTATTCTATGAACAACACGGAAGCTAACTATGACTCTGAAAAAATACAACTTTTCTGATATAGTTGGCAGGCCAAGAATATCATCCAGAATATGGGATATGACATCAAAAACGACCAAGAGCTAAATTACAGTCGGGAACGACGATTGCCAATACGATATTTTGCTCCTTCCGACAAACCCGAGAACTACTATCAACGAAACGATGTTGGTTTGGGATATGTCACTCCTCCAACAACTCCCGAAAGATCAGATGATGAAGTAGATCGTTGTTCTCATTCTTCTGACTCCTTCCCCTCTGTCCGTCAACATGGTTTCTGTTGACCAAATCGCGGACGATGTCCAATCGATTGAGCTTGAACAATGGGCTCAAAAGATGGATACTAGGTGGAAGCTGTGTTTCGAACAACGTAAACTACCTATCGAAGATGAAGTCATCCAAGTCAATTTAGGAGATGAATCATCTTTTAAACCAATCTTCATCAGCAAAAGTCTATCTGGCAATGAACGTCAATCTCTTATACAGCTTATAAGAGAATACATCGACGTCTTTGCATGGAGCTATAAAGACATGCTAGGCCTGGATCCTAAAATTGCCATGCACCGCCTGAATATTTCGTCTAAAGCTAAGCCAGTGAAGCAGCAACAATGACGATTCCGACCAGATGTCATGGAGGCCATCGAAAATGATGTCAAAAAACTCATTGCCAGTGGATTCATTCGTGAAGAACAACACCCTGACTGGGTTGCCAACATCGTTCCAGTCATAAAAAAGAGTGGTAAAGTTCGAGTCTGTATCGATTACCATGATTTGAACTCTGTATGCACGAAGGACGAGTTTCCTCTACTGATCACCAACGTAATGATCGATAATACTTGCGGCTTCGAGCAAATGTCTTTCATGGATGGGTTCTCAGGCTACAACCAGATAAAGATGTTCTCTGGCGATGAGAAGCACACATCTTTTCAAAAATCGTTGGGGTATACTGCTATACGGTGATGCCCTTCGGATTGAAAAATATAGGGGTAACATACCAGCGAGCAATGAACACAATTTTTGCGATCATTTGTGCAAAACAGTAGAGTGCTACGTAGACGATATCACAGTAAAAAGTCATCTCAAGGGCAACCACCTCCAAGACTTGAGAATGGTATTCGAACTAATGCGTGCACATCAACTCAAGATGAATCCAACCAAGTCTTTTCTGGGAGTCTCTAGCGGCAAGTTCCTTGGTTTCGTTATCACTTTAAAGGGTATACATCTTGACCTGGAGGAAGTAAAGGTTATCCTCGATATGTATCCTCCAAGAAACCTCAAAGAGCTACGTGGACTGCAAGGCAGGCTAGCCTACATCAGATGATTCATTTTGAACTTTTCTGGAAGGTGTCAACCATTCACTCAGCTCATGAAGAAAGGTGTATCTTTTGTGTGGACTGAACAATGTCAACACGCATTCGACGACATCAAGGCGTATCTCACAAGCCCTCCTATATTGGTAGCTCCAATAATGGGGAAGCCTTTCTTACTATATGTTCGCGCTATGGACCATTCTCTTGGTGCCCTATTAGCTCAGAAGAATGAAGGCGGCCATGAACAGAAAATCTATTACCTCAGCCGCACAATGGTGGGTGCCGAGCACAGATACACACCTGTAGAAAAAGAATGCCTTGTACTGGTATTTGCTATCCAGAAGACACGCCACTATATGTCTGGGCAGAATATCCACATCATATCTAAAGTCAATCCTCTCAGAATACTTATGACTAAATCGGGTTATCTCAATTTTTGTTTAGCTACATGGGCAATGCTATTGACTCCATATGATATGCTCTTCGTTCCCCAAAAGGCAGTAAAAGGTCAAGCATTAGCTGATTTCCTGATAGCTCATCCGGTGCCAGAATTTTCTAAACTCTACGACAAAATCCCCGATAAAGTAGTAAAGTCTAACACTGCAATTGAAGAAATTCCCATTTGGTAAATTTTTTTTGTCGGTACATCAAGAACAGGACCCAAAGGAAATATTGTGGCCGGAGTAGGTGTCATGCTCATATTGCCTGATTATCTGGTTATACATCGTGCATATTTTCTCGTGGAACCATGCACCAACAACGTGGCCGAATATAATGCCCTATTAATTGGCCTGCAACTGGCAAAATAACTGGGAGTTGACTATCTAGAAGCGTACGGCGATTCCAAGCTAATAGTTAGTCAAGTCCGAGGGGATTAAGAAGTTCGTCACGAAGATCTCATCCCCTATCATAGAGCAACAATCGAGTTGGCGTCTACTTTTGCTCGATTCTTCATCAAGCACGTGCCTCGACTATAGAATATAGAAGCAGATGCTCTAGTCGTCTCGCTGCTTCCTTGATCGTTCCTACCAATACTCAGCAGTCGATCATGGTGTCTGGTCGAGAACTATTCTGTATGGAAGATGCCTTGCATATTCATCACAATTATACAACAGAAACAAACATCGATATTAAAGACAGGAGATTCCTTTTCATAGACTACGCTGTCTATGGAATCTTTCCTGAGGACCCGAAGGAAGCAGTATCCATACAAAGACGATCCCTCAGGTTTTACTACGATACAGCTACCAAGATTATGTACCAACGCTCTTACAACGGACTACTGTTACGATGTTTATCAGACACAGAAGTCAAACATGCACTCCGGGAGGCTCACGATAGAGTTTGTGATGTACATCAATGAGGCCCCAAATTACAAGATCATCTCATACAAATGGGTTATTATTGGCCCACGATGATAGCAGATGCTCTTGAATATGCAAAAAAGTGTAGAGCTTGTCAGTTATATGCCGATTTTGTTCATCAACCTTCGGAGTTTCTATACCCGACGGCAGCATCTTGGCCTTTTGAAGCCTGGGGCATGGACGTCATAGGATCAATCAGCCCGCCATCCTCCAAAGGATATCGGTTCATCCTAGCCATAACCGATTACTTCTCCAAATGGGCGGAAGCTATACCGCTCACCGAAGTAAAAGCGTCGAACGTGATCAATTTTATCAAACATTATGTTATCTACCGCTTCGGCCTACCTCGCAGAATCATCTATGATAATGGTCCACAATTTGCAAGCCATGCATTCTACCAGTTCTGCGATAGAAATCGAATCCAGAACGTAGCCTCTACTGCCTACAATCCAACGGCTGACGGGCTAACAGAAGCCTTCAATAAAACCATTATTAAACTTCTCAAGAAGTTTGTGTCTTCAAATAAGAGCGATTGGAATGAGAAGCTCGACGAATGTTTATGGGCCTATCGTACAATGGTCCGGACTCCAACAGGCAGCATGCCATTCTCTCTGGTTTATAGGAGCGAAGTAGTTCTTTCCCTAAAAATCCATATTCCTTCTCTTCGAGTAGTCTTAGCTAGCGTGTTAACTACCGATGAAAGCTACTGTTTGCGTCTACAGGAGCTCGAAGCAATAGACAAAAAATGCTTGTTATCTCAGCAGCGTATTAAGCTATACCAAACACGTCTTTCCAGAGCCTTCAATAAAAAGGTGAAGGAAAGAATCTTCCAAGTCGGAGATCTAGTCTTAGCGGTGAGAAGACCAATGGTTATGACACACAAAATGAAAAAAAAAATTCAGCCTAAATGGGAAGGTCCTTTCATCATAGAATCAGTGTATTATAACGGTGCATACCGACTAACCAAGCCTGACGGTGACTTGCTCATGATGCCTATCAACGGCAAGTTCCTGAAGAAATACTATGTGTAACCTTTTCATATATGTTCAGTCATGTAAATGTACAGTGCGATGTTTATGCGATTCGAAAATTATCTAACTATTATCCGTATTTCAAGAGTCTTGAATACGCCTTGGATAATAGGTCCTCCAAAATATTTTTCCAGTGGAATCATTCCCTTTTTGACTCTATTCAAACTCGGTTTGACGAAAATAAGTCACGTCCCTTTTACCTCTGAATTATTTTTCGATAATTATTTCCCCAGTGAAATGATGATGTTTTGCCATGTCCATTTAACCTCTGAGCAAAGCATTCATCAAGGATAATCACGTCAATATTACCTCTGAATTATCCACTCCCACCTAACGTTATATATATTTCCACGTCCATATTACCTCTGGTCAGATATAGAACATCCTCTGTTATTACGTCCATATTACCTCTACTATCAGCTTCGTTCAACTTATTATCTATATTCAAAAAAACTTGAATATAAAATAAATAATAGGTCCACATCAAAATTCTCCAGCGGAATACCCACCAGAAATATCCTTGCTACGTCCATATTACCTCTAGTTCTGATATTTCACAAAACCATATTCACTTCTGAAAAGATTCTTTATTCTTTACGTCTATTAAGAGACGAAAAAAAAGTTACAAAATTCTACGGGATACATGGGCGGTTGATATTGTCTCTTACAGCCGCGACTTCGGCTTCAGACTTCACGGTAGCTCAGCGTTGTGCCTCTTCTTGACGAGCGACTTCATCCTCAAGAAGGATAGACTCAGATGTTCTTCCACCAACTTTGCCAGCTATTCTTCTAAATGGACAAAAGTGGTAGCAGTCATGGCAGCCTGAGACAAATAATCCTCATATTCAGATGTTGCCGCCCTCAAGTCGGCTTCCAGTTGGACGATCTCGTTCTGGATCTGTGCAATATGATTATACCTTTCGGTGATCTGTGCAGCCAGTCTGTTCTTCAAGGTTCATGCGCCTCACTTGCAGTATTAAACTGACCATACTGGTCAGCCAATTTGTCGATCTCTCGAACAAGGGCGTCCTTCCTCGCCTGGAAAGTAGCCTTCTTCTCTACGAGAGCCTTGATCAGAGCCTCGTCTTCTGCGTGGAACAGGGATGACGGGCTCCATTGTTTAGCATCCCAGGATCGAGCTACCTGACCCTCCAGGTCATTCAGAACTTTCCTCAAAGTATTAGCCCGCTCTTCATAGCCAACAATGCTCTCGTGGGCCGCCACTTGGCACTCTGTAACATCCTTTATAGGGCCAAAGATAGTATTCCAATTCAAGACTCCAGGAAGCTTTACTTTTAGTACAAAGTAGAAAGCTTTGACGACTTCCTGGGCCATCTCATCGTCTTCCGTAGAGGTCATCGGAGAGGAGGCTTGGAAAGTTTCTTCCACTCCAGGAAGGAATACCTGATAAGAAGTCGAACCTGACAAAAAAATATACATATATCAGTAACTAGAAAATAAGAGAGGAAAATATGAAAAAGTTACAATTTTGTACCTTCGGCTTGCTCAGCTCTAGGCTGGGCTACGCCATCAGTCTTGGCTTCAGGGAAACCAAGAGCAGGCCCAGACTGTTCAAGGAGAATATTATCAAGGCCCCGAGCGGCATCGGGCCTGGTTTCTTCCATAATCTCAGTCGAAATAGGAGCAGATTCAGCAACGACCCCTCAGCAGGCTGCTCGACCTCTCTTTCTGTAGCCGATACCGGCTTCCTAACAGCTTCCTCCATACCAGCAAATTTAGAGGAGCTGGAAACAACTTCTGTCCCTTTCCCAATGACTGGGACTATCTTCGCGAGGGGGTCCTTTCCCTTGTCTACAAGGGAACATATAGTCGTGGTCAGTCTTACGAGGAGCACGCAAAATTGAAGTCGAAAAATCTCATCCGAAGAGAGGCGCAAAGATGACATACCCGCAGGAGGATGAGCCGATCGGACTTGATTCTTGTCTAACTCCCTCATCATTACTCCAATCGCAGACGTATCCCACAGAGAAATATCATAGGAGGGACTGGTCTTCTGATTGCCATCATGGTCTGGGCCTTCGCCCTGATTATCCCGCCGCTCAACTCTTACAACTGAAGAAGACCCGCCCTCATCCATCGGCTGAGGACGGGCAGGGGATACCGTTGTCGCATCCACCTTCTCAGACGAAGAAGCACCAGCCTCAGCTGCAACTTCGGGGTCCAGTGCAAAGGACAAATACAAAGGTGAGAAAGCTCCTAAGGGCTTGACCAGAACGGCTGTAGAGTCTAGGAAGGGATCTACCTTCCGAATAGTAACGGCCCACGACGCCGTTCCTCCTCTTCCAGTTTGTCGGGAGGACCTCCTCAAGGGTGGCGAGCCAACACCCACTTCCTTGGCTCTCCTCACGGCAAAAGTTTTCTTCTTTCGCTTTAAAGTTGGCTCCTGGGCCAATTCAGATGAAGCTTTCCTCTTCTAAGGAGGGTTGAGAGGAGAAGAATCATCATCTTTTGTGTCCTCTTTTGGAGATACTGTTGGCTCCTTAAGGATAGCTTTTGGCCGTGGTACTATGACTGGCTTCACGGTGGGAACAACACTCTACTTCCTACGGCCCTTCGACGCCTTTTTTTGCAGAAAGAGGGCCAAACCGAGTCCCCAATATCAAGCTCTATTCACGATCATACCGGGAATAAAAATTATTTATCTGAACATAAAATTTGGCGGCAGCATAGCAGAAATGGATCTCAGGCTTATCCAAGGGCAAAGTGAAGATTGCCCCCGTGCACCCAGCATTATAGTATATCCAAGCACGCGACCCGTCAATTAAGCTGCCTATCGACTCCAAATGCGGGCTGGCATTTCCCAAAAGGAGCTGGATGTAGCCAAACTGTCGCACGAAACGGCTCGGCAGATATGGCTCTAGATAGGCATGATTCCTGTTGTAGAGCACCAGATACAATGTGTAGAAACAAAATTATAAAATGCAATACTCTAGAGGGGGATGAATAGAGTTAGCAGCGGAATATTGCTAATTAAAAAAATGTTAGTAGCAAGATCACAGATATTAATCACAAATAATATATGTAAAGCAGAGATCAGAAAGCAAACACAAAGACAGCGATTTATACTGGTTTCCCTCTGTTGAGGACTAGTCCAGTCTGAAGAACTCTCGCTTTCAGTTGAATCCAGTATTGGCAAAACCGTAAGTTTTCTTACGACGTCCTTGCAACTTCTACAATGCGAGCTATGATACGAAGAACTCGTCCAACTTCAATTGTGAAAAGGTTTTCTTCAATCAAGCCTTCTGATTACAATCACTCAGAAACTTCTAGACCGTACCGCACTGGAAAATCGACTAGAGGATTATAACTGGCTTGGGATAAGAAATTTAAAGCTCGAAAAACTCTTTAGAGTAGCAGTAGGCTTAAAGAGTGTAACACCCAGTTTTCCAGATGAGGGTAATTTTAAAATTTTGTAATTATAATTATTATTTATTTATATTTATTTCATATTATGATTTTTGGTGATTTTTAATCATTTTTAAACTATTTAAACCATGACTTGTAATTTTGGTATTTTGCTAGTGTAACACTAGAGACAGCTTGACCTAGGCCTAGCCATGTGATTAGGGTGTTTCATTTATCATTTCCAGTTTGAGAGTATTTTTGTCATTTTGAATTTAATTGAATTTAATATATATTATTTGGAATTTAAATATATTATTAAGAATGGTGTGATTTTAATATTATTTAATTGATTGTCATGTATTGTGATTAGCCTAACTTAGTTTGGACCTAACCCAGATTAATCATAGCTAGTCTTAGCTAACCATGGTTAGTGTTAGTTAGTATTAATTAGAATTATTGGAATTTAAGTGATTTTTAGTATAATTTAATTTAGTGCTATTCTTGACTTTGACTCATAGTGACTTTAGAGACTGTCCTACAAGCTAACCATAGTCATGACCACTTGGTTAGATTATGAAACCCTAGTTTAACCTAAGTTAATGATACTCTAGTCATTAGGATTAAATTGGGAAAATAGAGATAATGAATAGGTTGGTTAATGACTTGTGATTTCATAAACCATGACTTATGGCTTAAGGCCCATAAAGGCCCATAACCTAATTAGTGAAACCAAAACCCTAACCCTAGCATTTATGGCCAGCCCGACCGTACTGTCTCGACCACACGCACACACGCGCACGTTCGAGCCACTGATACGCGGTCCGACACGACACCGCGAGTCACGTGGACATGGTGCAGGCTGTGGGACACGCTCCCCTATCCTATGCGAACCCTAGGACACGAGCACGAGCCCTCTAGTGTCGTGTGTCACGTCCTAGCTTGCTCTGTACCTCAGCACGAGGATTTTTGAAACTGTGTCGATTTGCTGTATTTATTTTGTTTGGACACGTTCGTGTCCAGTTTTTTGGACACGAACACATCCCCCATGACATGTATGATGTATACCTACCCACTGCACATCTTACTTGTTGGTTTATTGGTTTTCATTTCGAATTTAAAGGTTGTTACATTTACTGTCTGATACCGTATAGTTTTTAGTTTTGATTTGGGATTGAATGGATTTTCGAAGATTGGAATAAGGATTGGTTCAATTTGATTCGGTATGTTGATTTCATTTTCGAGTGTGCTTTGGATTGGATTCGAATTTATGATTCAATGTACACTGTTTCAACTCAAAACCTGGAAACTGATTATATTTCCCAGTTTGACAGTTTTGAAATATAGTTTTATTTTGAGGAATTCATATGGGTTAATCCATTTATTTACTGATAACTTATGTGTTGATATAGTTAGTTGACCTGGGTTAGTTTTGGGGGTTGGGTTGAAGTGGTATTACAATTTCGAGAAGTTGTTTGAAATCGAATTTGAGGTTTTTTCCAATGTCTTGATATGAACTGTCACTTGAATTTCAATTTCTGAGTTAACTTATAAATTTTTACTATTTTGTAATGTTTCAATACCATGATTTGATCACCAACACACGAATTAGATTACTGGAAGTTTGATTTTGATTATTTTTTGAAGGTTTAAATTCGAGTGGGTTTTTAAACTGAAAATTCAGATTTATGCTAACTGTTGAACTGACATTTTACCCTTTTCCTGAGAACTGAAATTCGGGTAGGAGGGAGTTTTATTGAATTGAATTTGGAAATTTTGATGGGTTGATGTGATTTATATATAGTTTCATTATTGCATTGACTGATGTGAGTAGGTTGTATTGATTGGGAATTTGGTTTGATATACACATATATGTATATTAGTTAACATCTATGATGATGTCACATTTGAACTGTCAATGCATTCCTGCACTTGGCCATGACTGCAAACATCCATTTCCTTTTTAAAACTGAAGTTTAATTGACAAATTGGTCCATGTACATGTATATTAGGCCATTGTTAAGTTGATCATTGTTTAGTGTGGGTTTTATAGATTCAATTTGGTGTTGGGTTTTGATAGTTGTACTGAAATTTGATTTCTGAAACTCTCCTATAAACTGTCAACTAGATTATACAGGATATCACTGTCACATGAGTTCCTAATTCTGGGAAATGTTCACTGTCCTTTTCTTGAGATCCATCACACACACTACATTGACCCCTCTCCCTTCACTGTTAGCCTATTACACACTACACTCTACTGTCCACATGTGTATGTTATCTCACCCACACAAAACTATCATTTTGACACACACATAAAACTAAGCTCATCCCTATAACACACACACATAACTTCTCACATGTGCACACCCTAAACCTATCACATACACCCTATCTATATGCACCATGTACTCTCAACACACACACACACACATGAACACAAATGCATGATTGCCCTTTTTCCTATCCTTCTATATATATATATAAATATATATATATATATATATATATATATATATATATATATATATATATATAAATATATATATATATATATATATATATATATATATATATATATATATATATATATATATATATATATATATGAGAAGCATATGTTATTACATGTAGCCTATATATTATAATGTGTGTACTATATTATTTTAGATATATATGTTAATATGTGTATAGGTAGATATGTGTTTGGTATAGGTAGTATAGCCTATGGGCCTATAGCCTAGGGCTCATTACCTATGAGTATGGCTTGAATGCCAGTATAGAGTCTAGTTGACTGGTATAGTAGAAATGGTGTGTACTTGATAGAATAGACTAGTTAGGCTTAGTGAGACTTGTTTGGCTTAGGCTTGACCTAGTTGACCTAGTTTGGCTAGTCTAGTTGACTAGAGTTGACCGAGAGTTGTCTTTAGTCCAGTTTGACCCCAAACTTTATGTAGATGCATTGTAGCAGTCTGTTATATCATTTTAGACTTATAGTGACTTGTACTGTTCTATAGGAGACAGACACCACTCCTCGGATAGTAGATTCTCTTCGGATACTCAGGATACAGGCGAGTACATTCTCTGATCATTTCATATCTTATTTAGGATTATATTTCCTGCTTTAGATTACTTTACATGATGCTGACACGTTGGAAACACGGATTAGTACTATATGGATCTTGTCGTACGATGTTATCTCCTTAGCGGATACATCGGGTATTTCGTGTTCATGTACTTTATCGTGAGCATCGTGTACTCTTTGTATTCGTGACATTCGTGTACGAAACATGTAAAATCATGTATAATCATGTATTCACATGACCTTCGTGTACAATAACATAACTTGGCTAGATCCTTGTATATTGATTGGGGCGGGGGAGTAGAAGTGGTTATGTAATCAATCCAGTAGATTACTCGTGTACAACCTCTGTAGATTACTCGTGTACAACATCGTGCCGTTTACATAACCATCTTGTGCTCTGAATCACTAGTCACTGATAGTTCTCTATATACTGTAGCAATTTATTTATAGTCTTCCTTTTTCATCATGTTATTTCCTTCAGTTTCTTATATCTTACTCTTTAGCATGATTATATATCCTGACCTGCTATGATTTGTTGAGATGTACTGTGCTCGCTCCTGTTCTGACTGGACCTGTTAAAATTTTTACAGTGAATGATGAGGCTCTGGTGTCTACCCATTATGGTGCAGCTTTAGACATCACTTGTGACTTGGACCCACTTGCAGTAGAGGATCTACCACCAGTAGTTTAGATTGCTAGCTTAGACTCTTACTTTGTCTTCTCATTGATACATTATTATATATATATATATACTGGAAGTTTGTTTTATCTGATGTTATGGAGATGTTGTCTTAGACTTTATCTGGATTGCATTCTCTGTGATTTTTATTCTGTTCTATCTATCTTTCATCATGCTCTACCTTAGATGTGATTGAGACTGTATTGTTATGTCACCTCCATTCGGAGTGTAAATACTGTACAGGTACCTTTATATTGTTAGATGTTTGATCTAGGACAGTATTCTACCGTCGACACTGCGGCGTAGGCTGGACGTACCCACATCTCGTTCCCTTACTCTAGGGTGCGGGTCGTGACATGTTTTTAGTGGTGGCCCATGCAGGTCGAGATTCGCATTTGTGCGAAGTTGTGGTAGTACGACGATTAGTTGTACTGCTACGCACCTGCGATAGAATATAGGAAGTAAGGTATTAGAATGAGAGGATATATTTTTAAAGGTACTCATTCATAGATAGGACTCCTTGAGAGATTCCTAGGACGACCCTTGAGAATCTTATTTAAACTTCAATTTGAAATCCTTTCCCTTGTTTTGCTTGCTCTCACTCCTTGATTATTGAATTTGATTTTGATGGATCGTTGTTGATTTTGATTTTCCTATCGAGATGAATTTTATGGCCTGAGTTACGATATTTTCTAATAACATATGTTGACGGGAATAACAGGGATGGTAAAACGTCTACTTGATTATGGAACCTGTAGTTTATCGCAGCCATATTAGCTGGCATGGCAGAAACATAGAGACCTGACTTTGGATGTACGTATCTTGGTTATGAGATTTGGAATTTCTTGCAGCTATACTAGTCGACATAGCGAGAATTCCAGACGACATGATTATAGAGGTGCATGCCCCAGTTATGGAATCTATCGTTTATCGCAGCCTTGCTTACTGGCATGGCGAGGACTCTGAGTAATATAATTTTGGATAGACGCATATGATTATCAGATTGTATCTTGAGAAGGTTTTTAAACATATCATCTCTATCGTACCATTCTCTTGTTATAAATTGTATTCCACCATCAAATAACTTAGAAGTAGGAGTATGAGTAGGAGTAGCTTAGCTGTTATTATAAATCTAGTGTAACTTCTTGCTATAATTTTTTTTTCCTAATACAATGAATCGATGATTTTGCTAGACCCTAACTTGGATTTGATATTATAGCTCTGGTTTCAAAATGGTTCCTTCTTTTAAACAGATAAGCAGAACAGATTTTATCATTATTTCATTATTGCCATTATTTCTTGTATTACCTTAATATATATATATATATATATATATATATATATATATATATATATATATATATATATATATATATATATATATATATATATATAGTGGACCCAGATACTTGTCTGACACGTATGCATGCTACACTTGATTACCAACCTATCTAAATGCATATTAATATGTTTGATGTTAATTTCTCAAAATCCCAATATTTCTAATATAGTACAGTATCAGTGACTAGGTCTCTCTTTTCCAGATTAAATTCGTAAATTAAATGTAAATTTTATGTTATTAGTCGTTGTTTACATCACTGCACATGTATGTTATATACAGGGTTTCAAGTTTTAAAGAAATTGGTTGAGTTTTGTGTTTGAATTTGTCAAATCTGAGACTGTGTGCATATTAACCCTTTAAGCCTGAATTCTAAGTGATTAGTCAATTTGCAGTTTTTTTAAATGTAATGTTTTGAGCCGTATATATTGTTGTATGTAGGAATATAATGTTAGGTTTCATACTCTTACATGTTAGGTTGTGGTTGTGGTAAATGTTGGGTTGGTTTTGATGTTCAATTTTTTCCAAAATCCTGAAAACTGAATACATGTTAACATTTTTACATTGCTTTCAAATGTGTAGTTCAATTTCGGATTAATATGTAATGTTGAACTAAACTGAATGATTGAACCCTTCATTTCAAGTTTTAACCCATGTACACTTGACACTCTACACTAATGTTCACAACTGCCATGTAAACCTAACCCTTCATCTCCATGTTATGTTCATAAATCTATATACATATATATATATATATATATATATATATATATATATATATATATATATATATATATATATATATATAGTTTATGCATACATGTTATAATGTATATAGATACATAATTAAATCTCTACCTCTCTATACATATAGATATACATATATATATGGTTAGCCATGCATGTTATGAGTAAATAGCTTGTGCCTTGTAGACTGTTTAACCAATATGCCATGAATAGTATAACCTGATAGCTATTGTTTTGAGACCCAAATCCTCCTATACACTTTCATGTATATTTCACACACACATGCCTACTATCTAACCATATGAACATGTCTACATATACCCATACACACACTAACCACATAACCTTTACATAATGTTAGCTTTTCCCTCTCTAACACTCTCCCTTTCTATATATATTATATTGTGATTGGATTCAATACTATTGACTTTCGTTCCTTAAACTTTTGGTTTTGATTTTCTTAAATAGAACCCCTTTATAGATGATTAATAGTTATCTTATTTATTTTCTGATAAGTACCCGTTTTCATATAGGATGGTAGACTGCCTTACAGTTTTGATGATTTGTTATTTCTGTATCTTTTCCAGTTTAACACCCCTGATTGCTTGTATGTTTGATACCCTATGACCGTTTTGGTTTAGCATAACTAGTATACCTAGATGAGACTTTCACTACCACCGTATGCCATGACCCTGTATGTCGTCCTTTTAAATCTTATGATTTGTTTAAGTTCTGAGACTAAGAGTCCTTCCCCGCCTCCTCCTCTGCCTCCAGGAGTGGTACCCCATACCATACCCTCGGCATGTTTGTTTCCTGACGGAACTCAGATATCCAGACTTCTCCGGGATGTGTTGGAGGCACAGAGAGTTCAGGCTGAGATCCTGAAGGAGCAGGGCCACAGGATCCAACTGCTGTGGGATTTGGTACATTCAAGAGGAGAGACTAGTTCTAAGAGGACGAGGAGCAGTGTATACCCAGAGCCCCATGAGCACCCAGACAATCAACCTAGACTAGCCTATCCAGTCCAGACTCCTGTTCAGCAGAGGCCAGCTGGAAGAGTGCCTACCTGTACCTTCAGTAAGAAGCCTGGATATTTATGGGACTACTGTAGGAAGAGAAGAGGGGTGTGCCTATTTTGTGGGTCAGCTGCACACATGCTGCGAGACTGTCCTGCTATACTTATCCCAGCCAAGACTCCGCCTTCGGGAGGGAGTTCCAGCCACCAGACCTAGTTGCAGGTGAGTCCTTGACCTATACCTTAGCCAGTCTTTGATAATTGATGCACCCTACCATATTGTTGTATGTTTTTTTTGATACCTTATGATTGCTTTTGATCTAGTATGACTAGAATGGCTAGATGAGACCTCAGACTGATACCACTTACCAAAATCCTATATGTTATCCTTCCAATTGCATGATTTAGATAAGTTTTCTATTGACCTTAATTGTTGGGATTTGACCTAGAAGGGGTACGATCATCTTAATTTCGAGGACGAAATTCTTCTAAGGGGGGTAGGATTGTAACATCCAGTTTTCTAGATGAGGGTAATTTTGAAATTTTGTAATTATAATTATTATTTATTGATATTTATTTCATATTATGATTTTTGGTAATTTTTAATCATTTTTAAACTATTTAAACCATGACTTGTAATTTTGGTATTTTGCTAGTGTAACACTAGAGACAGCTTGACCTAGAGCCTAGCCATGTGATTAGGGTATTTCATTTATCATTTCTAGTTTGAGGGTATTTTTGTCATTTTGAATTTAATTGAATTTAATATATATTATTTGGAATTTAAATATATTATTAAGAATGGTGTAATTTTAATATTATTTAATTGATTGTCATGTATTGTGATTAGCCTAAATTAGTTTGGACCTAACTCAGATTAGTCATAGCTAGTCTTAGCTAACCATGGTTAGTGTTAGTTAGTATTAATTAGAATTATTGGAATTTAAGTGATTTTTAGTATAATTTAATTTAGTGTTATTCTTGACTTTGACTCATAGTGACTTTGGAGACTGTCCTACAAGCTAACCCTAGTCATGACCACTTGGTTAGATTATGAAACACTAGTTTAACCTAAGTTAATGATACTCTAGTCATTAGGATTAAATTGGGGAAATAGAGATAATGAATAGGTTGGTTAATGACTTGTGATTTCATAAACCATGACTTATGGCTTAAGGCTCATAGAGGCACATAACCTAATTAGTGAAACCAAAACCCTAACCCTAGCATTTATGGCCAGCCACCTAGGGCTCCCCACCCCTATTTAATATCTCTACCACTTAGGGCTAGCCTCCTTTAGGAAATAGCAAGTTTGGAAATAGAGGTAAACCCCTTTCTTCCCCAAATCCATAACTTCTTCATTTCAACTCCTTTTTCCTTCTAATTTCTTGCAATAGGTTTTAATCTCTATGCATTTGATGGCTATGGTGAGAAATTTTAGTGAAGGAGCAATTTGGAGGAGTTTGGATAGCTTGAGGAACAACCCTCTTTGAGGCTTTTTGAGCCATGTTACTCACCTAGGTAAATTCCTATCCTATCCATAAAATAGTGTTTTAATTGCATGAATAGGAAGCCCTAGGTCTACCCTAACTATTGGTATAGGTATTGCTAGGTTTCGTGTCCAATACGTGTCCGTATCGGACACGTATCAGTGGGCATACTAGGTGTTCAACGAAATGCCGCAATGGGCATTTCGTTCAGGTTTTCTGAAATGGTTTGAATAGAAAATTAGGGTTTGATGTTGTTTATCGATTTCCAGTGGACTGAGGTTACCATCGTGTTGTGTCGTGTCGGTTTGGACACGTGAACACGCACGTACGAGGCCCCGGTGCGCAGCCCTGCTGCTCGGGGTCGACACAGGACATGACACGGACTCTCATGAGCTGATTTCTTGTGGACACGTGCGCCTAGTGTCTGACACGACACTCACAAAATTTGAGATGATTTTATTGAGTGGATTGGGAGAAATCTCGACCGCACAGTCTCGACCACACGCACACACACGCACGTACGAGCCACTGATACGCGGGTCGACACGACACCACGAGTCACGTGGACACGGTGCAGGCTGTGGGACACTCTCTCCTATCCTAGGCGAATCCTAGGACAGGAGCACGAGCACTCTAGTGTCGTGTGTCATGTCCTAGCTTGCTCTGTACCTCAGCACGAGGATTTTCTGAACTGTGTCGATTTGCTGTGTTCATTTTGTTTTGACACGTTCGTGTCCAGTTTCCTGGACACGAACACATCCCCCATGACATGTATGATGTATACCTACCCATTGTACATCTTAATTGTTGATTTATTGATTTTTATTTCGAATTTAAAGTTTGTTATATTTACTGTCTGATACCGTACAGTTTTTTTTGTTTCGATTTGGGATTGAATGGATTTTCGAAGATTGGAATAAGGATTGGTTCGATTTGATTCGGTATGTCGATTTCATTTTCAAGTGTGCTTTGGATTGGATTCGAATTTATGATTCAATGTACACTGTTTTAACTCAAAACCTGGAAACTGATTACATTTCCCAGTTTGACAGTTTTGAAATGTAGTTTTATTTTGAGGAATTCATATGGGTTAATCCATTTATTTACTGATAACTTATGTGTTGATGTAGTTAGTTGACCTAGGTTAGTGTTGGGGGTTGGGTTGAAGTGGTATTACAATTTCGAGAAGTTGTTTGAAATCGAATTTGAGGTTTCTCCCAATGTCTTGATATGAACTGTCACTTGAATTTCAATTTCTGAGTTAACTTATAAATTTTTACTGTTTTGTAATGTTTCAATACCATGATTTGATTACCAACACACGAGTTAGATTACTGGAAGTTTGATTTTGATTGTGTTTGAAGGTTTGAATTCGAGTGGGTTTTTAAACTAAAAATTCAGATTTATGCTAACTGTTGAACTGACATTTTACCCATTTCCTGAGAACTGAAATTCGGGTAGGAGGGAGTTTTATTGAATTAAATTTGGAAATTTTGATGGGTTGATGTGATTTATATATAGTTTC
This sequence comes from Iris pallida, assembly GCA_029216955.1. Lineage (NCBI taxonomy): Eukaryota > Viridiplantae > Streptophyta > Magnoliopsida > Asparagales > Iridaceae > Iris > Iris pallida. The sequence continues at coordinate 4,925,882 of JANAVB010036418.1, read as the reverse complement.
ACTACTGCATTGACTGATGTGAGTTGGTTGTATTGATTGGGAATTTGGTTTGATATACACATATATGTATATTAGTTAACATGTATGATGATATCACATTTGAACTGTCAATGCATTCCTGCACTTGGCCATGACTGCAAACATCCATTTCCTTTTAAAAACTGAAGTTTAATTGACAAATTGGTCCATGTACATGTGTATTAGGCCATTGTTAAGTTGATCATTGTTTAGTGTGGGTTTTATAGATTCAATTTGGTGTTGGGTTTTGATAGTTGTACTGAAATTTGATTTATGAAACTCTCCTATAAACTGTCAACTAGATTACAAATGATATCACTGTCACATAAGTTCCTAATTCTGGGAAATGTTCACTGTCCTTTTCTTGAGATCCATCACACACACTACATTGACCCCTCCCCCTTCACTGTTAGCCTATTACACACTACACTCTACTGTCCACATGTGTATGTTATCTCACCCACACAAAACTATCATTTTGACACACACATAAAACTAAGCTCATCCCTATAACACACACACACATAACTTCTCACATGTGCACACCCTAAATCTATCACATACACCCTCTCTATATGCACCATGTACTCTCAACACACACACACACATGAACACAAATGCATGATTGCCCTTTTTCCTATCCTTCTATGTATATATATATATATATATATATATATATATATATATATATATATATATATATATATATATATATATATATATATATATATATATATATATGAGAAGCATATGTTATTACATGTAGCCTATATATTGTAATATGTGTACTATATTATTTTAGATATATATGTTAATATGTGTATAGGTAGATATGTGTTTGCTATAGGTAATATAGCCTATGGGCCTATAGCCTAGGGCTCATTACCTATGAGTGTGGCTTGAATGCCAATATAGAGTCTAGTTGACTGGTATAGTCTAAAAATGGTGTGTGCTTGCTAGAATAGACTAGTTAGGCTTAGTGAGACTTGTTTGGCTTAGGCTTGACCTAGTTGACCTAGTTTGGCTAGTCTAGTTGACTAAAGTTGACCGAGAGTTGACTTTAGTCCAGTTTGACCCCAAACTTCATGTAGATGCATTGTAGCAGTCTGTTATATCATTTTAGACTTATAGTGACTTGTACTGTTCTATAGGAGACAGACACCACTCCTCGGATAGTAGATTCTCTTCGGATACTCAGGATACAGGCGAGTACATTTTTTGATCATTTCATATCTTGTTTAGGATTATATTTTCTGCTTTAGATTACTTTACATGATGCTGACACGTTGGAAACACGGATTAGTACTATATGGATCTTGTCGTACGATGTTATCCCCTTAGCGGATACATCGGGTATTTCGTGTTCGTGTACTTTATCGTGAGCATCGAGTACTCTTTGTATTCGTGACATTCGTGTACGAAACGTGTGAAATCGTGTATAATCATGTATTCACATGACCTTCGTGTACAATAACATAACTTGGCTAGATCCTTGTGTATTGATTGGGGCGGGGGAGTAGAAGTGGTTATGTAATCAATCCAGTAGATTACTCGTGTACAACCTCTGTAGATTACTCGTGTATAACATCGGGCCGTTTACATAACCATCTTGTGCTCTGAATCACTAGTCACTGATAGTTCTCTATATATTGTAGCTATTTATTTATAGTCTTCCTTTTTCATCATGTTATTTCCTTCAGTTTCTTGTATCTCACTCTCTAGCATGATTATATATCCTGACCTGCTATGATTTGTTGAGATGTATTGTGCTCGCTCCTGTCCTGACTGGACCTGTTAAAAATTTTACAGTGAATGATGAGGCTCTGGTGTCTACCCATTATGGTACAGCTTTAGACATCACTTGTAACTTGGACCCACTTGCAGTAGAGGATCTACCACCAGTAGTTTAAATTGCTAACTTAGACTCTTACTTTGTCTTCTCATTGATACATTATTGTATATATATACTGGAAGTTTGTTTTATCTGATGTTATGGAGATGTTATCTTAGACTTTATCTGGATTGTATTCTCTATGATTTTCATTATGTTCTATCTATCTATCCATCTTTTATCATGCTCTACCTTAAATGTGATTGAGACTGTATTGTTATGTCACCTCCATTTGGAGTGTATATACTGTACAGGTACCTTTATATTGTTAGATGTTTGACCTAGGACAGCGTTCTACCGCCGACACTGCGGCGTAGGCTGGACGTACCCACGTCTCGTGCCCTTACTCTAGGGTGCGGGTCGTGACAAAGAGAGAGAAGATTGAAAGTGAATGAGTCAGTTGAAATGATCGAAATCCTTCTCTATTTATAATTATTCTAAAGGGAGAAGTCTAGCATAATTCGGGCAGAATTCGGACAGAATTCGAAGAGTAAATCTCGGTCAACATCGTAAAAGGAGGAGGACCAAGTTTTAAGGAGAATTCAAAAATCAAACGGCTACTGGCAGAACTCGGGCCGAGTTCTGTCAGGGTTATAACAGTATTAAAAAAATAGTTTTGAGGAGATTTTTGAAATGCGTTTTAAAATATGTTTTGAAGCTTTTGTTAAACAAGAGAGATGTTGTCAAAATATGGGAATTTTTGAAAAACATTTTGGGATAGCCTATTTGCCAGTACGACTCGGTGTACAACATATTCCTAGACTCAATAAAAGTAGAGAATATATTGTATGAAATAGATACAGACTCGAGTGGCAAACACAGCTGCAGTCTTGAACGGAGTAGATGTCCAATCTTGATCAGTGTCTAAGAGTCCAAAACTGAGTAGCTTCATATATCAAGTCAGAGTTGGTTCAATTATTAAAATCAGGTTTGACCATATGACCAATGGGCCAACAATCTCCCCTATTTTGATAATTGACAAACTATGAATGATATAACATCTTTGAGAATATGAACACAAAATTGTACACGTAATATACTGATCTTTGTTCATTCCTGTATTCTTCAAAGAAAAATGTTAGATCATTTTTCTCCTCCGTTGTCACTTAGCAAAATAATTGCAAAGAGAGAAGCTCCTCCGCAATTAATGCGTAAGCAACAAACAGTGAAGAAACACAAAAATATATACATCTCATGCAGATAGAAAGATAGTATAGAAAAGATATTTACAGGCAGTTCACAAGACAAAAGCATAGTATAAAAGTGTTACACAAGAATGCTAAACTGAACGAAATGAACTAAAACATGTCAAATTATACTAAAATAATGTTCCACAGACAAAAAAATAATATCCATAATCTCTAAAAGGAAACTGATAATAACCACTGAAAAAGTGATATAACAAGAAACTAATGCAATGGTCCATAATCATCACAAAATAAAAAGTCTCAAATCTATGAGAAACTAACAGATACTAATGAAAATTCTTGGAATGTCGGAGTATTTCCAGGTAAACAGAGACAATGATAGAGTCTCAAAATAGCTAGGCACTAAAACATATCGTCCTCATCGTCATCATCATCGTCAGCACGACCAGCATGACCAGAAGTTCCAACACCAGAAGGAACAGCTCCAGAAGAATGTGGAGTGACTCCAGGACCACGGTACCAATCATATGCGTTATCGGGCTAGAACAAAGACTGTACCGCCTCATCCTCAATACGCTAACCAGAAATAGCAGGGTCTCAGGGTAGAGTACTGGCAGAATAACCAGTCTGAGCAAACCGAAGATCAGCAAAGAGTTGGTGAGAGCCTGGAACCGAGTCACATCACGGAAGTCATGTTCCCTCGAAGTGTCAATGTAAAAGGCTTGCATGTCAGAGAGATGCTGGTGGATACCCTCAAAAGACATAGGATTAGTCTGGGGAGGTGCAGAGTAGTAAGGAGCAGTAGTAGGAGTAGATGGTAAAGGAATAGGGGCAATACTGCAACGTGAAATCTTAAGATACTTGGGCTTAGGGTCTAAAGCACAAGTAGAGAGGTCAATGTCGAAACGCTGGAAGATGCATGGAATAAACATCGCGTAAGCGAGATTTCTATCGCGTCCGCGACATCTACCCATCATCTGAATGATAGTCTTAGGGGCAGAAAAAAGGAATCCCCTTAAGAATATGATATATAGCCGAATGTTCAAGTCCAGTCACATCATCTTTCGAAGTGGATTTTGGAAGGATAGTAGAGTAAACGATGCGATGTAACTCATAATGAAAAATGCCATGTTATTGGCCTTGAACTTGCCAGGACAAACTCGTGCAGGTGCACAGAGCTCGTTCTTGAAACTAACAAGAGTCGTTCCTTGGGGGAAATCAAAATCGGCGATGTCATCAAGCGGGGCACCTTCATTTGGTATACCAAGGATTTTCGCTAGTAACACATCATCGAATTTGATATCGATCCCACCGACATGAGTGCTTGCAGTAAAAGTGTCCAAAACAAAATTGTAATAGAATAAATGAAGTGCATTAGTGGCTATATGAAATCAAAGCTGGACAAGACGGTGTAGCCCTAATGCTTCAAAGTAGGTCAAGTGGTCGGGAAAGACGGTCCATTTAATCGGAGCATCGGTGCAAATAGATCGCTGATGAAATCACCATATCACAATAATGCTTTATCATGAGTCTGAAAATAGAACTCATTGAACGCACCGTCATTTGATTGAACCGGGGAAAAGAGTGAATCCGTATGCGGATCAGAAGAAGATGCCTCCTCACTAGTAGTTTTCTTCTTTCTCTTCGAATGAGTAAACCCCATAGGCATTTTCTCCTAAAAATTCTAGAAAAATCCTAATAAATTTGAAAGTAGAAAAGGAGGAAGTTATACCTTCCAAGATTGGAGTATGTCGAAGATGATGACGTTCTCCGCATGATGCCAAAGTTTGGAGAGATTTCTCCACGCGGATATGGAGCTAGGGAGAGAAGAAAGGCTAGGGTTTTGAGGTGCTTGGGCGGCTATGTTGCTGCTGTTTGGATGAATAGAAGAGATGAGGAAGAAGAAGCCTCAGGTTCTGGAATATATAACACACACACCCCAACAGAACTCTAGCCGAACTTGGGCCGAACTCTGGCCGAGTTCGCCTATGGTTCTTCTGGGTGTTTGTGATTTGAACTTTGGGCCACTTCTTTTCATCTACTCATTTCAAATATTTAATTCCAAGATTAGTTATTTTAAATTTCAATTAATATAATTAATATTATTTTATAAATTAAATTTTGTTACACATCGACTATCTCAGATTAGCTGTAGGAGTGCTGTCCCAGCTGGCGGGAGTTCACCGGGGAACAATTAAGTACCGCTTCGCTTCGACCGTAGTCATGGTGACAGACAGACCCTTTATTAGCTTGTCTCTAAAATAGTTTTTACGTAATGAATAAATTAACCAATAAAATAAAATTAATTAATATTATTGACATCTAAAATTTCTAATTCTCGACGTAAATAATTGAAACGATCTTCTGTTAGAGGTTTTATAAAAATGTCAGCTAATTGATTCTCAGTGTCTATGTATACAAGGTTAATTTCTCCATTCTGATGTTGATCTCTAAGAAAGTGATGTCGAATCTTGATATGCTTGGTACGAGAGTGACACACTGAATTCTTAGTCAAATTGATCGTGCTCGTGTTATCACAGAAAATGGGAATGTGTGTGAAAAATAAATCATAGTCTTCCAAGGTTTGTTTCTACAAAACCTGAGCACAACAACGTCCTGCGGCGATATACTCAGCCTCTGTTGTTGATAGAGCTACAAAATTTTGCTTTTTACTAAACCAAGAGACCAAAGCCTTACCTAGGAAATGACAAGCATCGCTGGTACTTTTCTATCAACCTTGCATCAAACAAAATCCGCATCCGAATAACCAATAAGGTCAAAGGACGTGGTTTTAGGATACCACAAGCTAACAGACGAAGTTCCCTTAAGGTATCGAAAGATACGCTTAACTGCGCACAAATGTGATTCCTTTGGATTAGCTTAAAAACGTGCACACAAGAAAACACTAAACATTATATCAGGACGACTAGCAGTTAAATAAAGTAAACTACCGATCATACCTCGATACTTACGTGTGTCGACAGGTTTGCCTTATTCCTCAATATCAAGCTTTGTTGAAGTTGCCATCGGAGTGCCAATAGGTTTGACATTGTCCAGATCAAACTTCTTTAGCAAATCTTTTGTGTACTTAGCTTGATTTATGAATGTCCCATTGTTAGTTTGTTTGATTTGTAATCCGAAAAAGAAATTCAGCTCTTCCATCATGCTCATCTCAAACTCATTCTGTATACACTTAAAAAAAATTTGACAAAAAGATTCATCAGTAGATCCAAAAATAATATCATTAACATAGACTTGTACTAAAAGAAGTTTGCCATTAAAGGACTTAATAAACAGTGTAGTGTCAACCTTGCCTTTTGAAAACCATTGTCAAGCAGAAAGGAGCTTAGATGATCATGCCAAGCACGAAGGGCTTGTTTCAAACGGTACAAAGCTTTCTTCAACTTGAAAACATGATCAGGGTTTTTGAAATCCGTAAAACCTGGAGGTTGTGCTACAAAAACTTTTTCTTTTATAAAACCATTTAAAAAAACACTCTTGACATCCATTTGAAATAATTTGAAATTATAAAAACATGCAAATGTACATAACATACGAATGGATTCTAATCTTGCAACTGGGGCATAAGTTTTATCGTAGTCGATACGTTCTTCCTGATTGTATCCTTGTGCTACGAGTCTAGCCTTGTTGCGAGTTACTATACCATTCTCATTCAGTTTATTTTGGAATACCCAACGGGTGCCAATGACCAGGTGATCAATAGGTCTGGGAACAAGTTTCCAAACTTGATTCCGTTCAAATTGGTTCAATTCCTCATGTATAGCATCTAACCAAAAATAATTACTACATGCTTCATCAATGGTCTTGGGTTCTAGCTGTTAAATAATTGCAACACTAGAAACAATATCTCTACTGGATGTACAAGTACTTACACCTTTGGTAATATCACCAATTACCAAATCCTTTGGATGATCAACCACAAATTTTAGTTCTTTTGGCGGACTCCGAAGGTTGCTGATTTCAGGTTCTTCTCTTGGAGGATTAGCTGGTATTGAGCTGGGTACATTGAGATCTTCATTATTGTCATCGATTGTCATTTGAGTCATTTCATCAAAGGTGATATTTATTAACTCTTCGATGATCATTGTTCACTTGTTGAAGACTCTGTATCCTTTGCTTTTGGCCGTATAACCTAAAAATATACCTTCATCGGCATTTTCGTTAAACTTTTCCAAATTGTCTTTTGTATTAAGAATAAAACATTTACAACCAAAAATTCTAAAATATAAAACAGATGGAATTCTATCAAACCATAGCTCAAATGGAGTCTTCTTCGATTTGGGTCGAATTAGAACTCTATTGAGAACAAAACAAGTTGTATTGACAGCTTCAGCCCAGAAGTATTTGGGTAGACTAAACTGGTTTAACATTACTCTGGCTATTTCGGATAGAGTTCTGTTCTTATGTTCCACAACTCCATTTTGTTGTGGAGTCCTAGGGCAGAAGAACTCGTGCATAAGACCGTGTGTGTCACAAAAATGCTCAAACTCTGCATTCTCAAATTCGCCACCATGATCGCTTCGAATACGAGTGATCATGTAACCTTTTTTTATTCTGTACTTTCTTGTAAAAGGTGGCAAATTTAGATAATATATCATTTTTGTGTGTCAAAAAATATACCCACGTGTATCTAGAATAATAATCTACAATTACGAAAGCATATAACTTACCTCCGAGGCTAGCAACTCTGCTAGGACTAAATAACTCCTTATGTAGCAATTGTAGAGGTCTAGTAGTACATACAACGTTTACTGACTTGAATGTGGATCGGATAGCTTTGTTCTTTTCACACTGAGTGCATACCGAATCCTTCTTGAGTGCTATATCTGGTAAACCGCGTACTAACTTCTTCGTGGATAATCTTGAAATTATATCCATATTTGCGTGACCGAGTCTCATATGCCACAGATGGCTCTCATTGCTTTTGGCCATTAAGCATCTACCTGCTTTGTTAGCATCTTCTAACAAATAGAAAATATATATGTTGTCTTTCCTGATACCTTCAAAGATAGTACTACCAGTTGAACTATCAACTATAGTATATTTGTTTTGACGAAGTTAATACCATAACCATGATCAGCTAAATGGCTTATGCTGAGCAGATTATGTTTTAACTCGGTAACAAGATAGACATCTTTAATCACAGGATAGTGAGCCTTACCAATGTCACCGATATCGATTATGTACCATCTTAAATTATTACCGAAGGAGACGTATCATTTTTTATTCTTCTTTGACAGTGTTACGAATAATGAAGCATCACTGGTCATGTACCGTGAGCAACCGCTGTCGAGGATCCATTTGCTCCTAGCATGTGAAGGGCGTTCCACCTACAAAACAGTTTGTAGATGAAACTCTTGGTACCTATTTCTTGTAAGGTCCTGACTGGTTAGTTTTTGGTATCCATGCATAAACATTTAAATCTACTAACTTTCTGATTCTACATGCAGAGGATATATGACCAATGAGGCCAATATAATAACATTTTATATGTTGAGTGTTGAAAGTTGTGTGAGGTGCATGATTGGTAGGTTTTGGTTTTCTAGTATAGAAGAATGCATGCCTATTAGTCTTCTTGGGCATAGGTTTGGTATGGTTTGGTCTGACAGTGTTTGGTTTGGGCGTGTTCCGATGATTCGGTAATTGATACGTGTTAGAATAGGAAGCAGCAACTTCAGGCCATTTTTCTAAACTAATTTCCAACTTTTTGGAGGTGTCATATAATCTAGTATAGTCAGAAGTAAGTGCTTCCATTCTGACTTGTGCATTTTGAAGACTTTTCTTCTCTTTAGAAAGATCTGCCTTGAGTTGGTCAATAATCTTGTCTTTCTCTTTAGATGACTTGGTAGTCTCGTGTAATAAGAGCTTGACAGAAGAAAGCTCGCCAGACTCACTAACATTATTTCTAACCTCAGCTAGTTGGTCGGTAAGTCTTTTTATTTCACCTTTGTACTCTTTGAGTACCTTCTTAGAGGTCTGATATTTGTTATGCAGTTTTCTGTCGTCGTTTAACAGTTCACTGAAGGCCTCTCCTAGTTGCTCAAAGGTAAAGTCATCATATGTATCAACTATAGGTTCAGTAGGTACCTGATCGGATGCCATAAAGCATACATTTGCAGCATCTTCTGATTGTTCATCTTCTGAATTGCTGGCTTCACTTTTATGTCATATTCTAGTGTTGGCGTACTTCCGTGATGTGGATCTTTTCAGGTTCCCTTTTTTATACCTGTTGCTTTTCTTGCTTACTGATGAGTTTGTAGGACAGTCCTTCTTTATATGTCCTTTCTTTTTGCAACCATGGCAGACAACATCATCTTGATACCAGTTGTTTCTGCTATTATTCTCTTTTGTCTTCTTTTCATATCTCATGAACCTTTTGAATTTTCTTGCCAGGAGAGCTTGATCTTCAGTGTCAGATTCACTGCTGTCAGAATCTTCAGCAGATCTTTTGTGCTGAGCCTTGAAAGCGATCGTCTTCTCTTTTGGTGCAGGCTCTTCAAGATCTTGTAGCTCCAGTTCATGAGTTAGTAGCTTACCCATGAGTACTTCAAGAGTCATGGTAGTGAGGTCGTTTCCTTCAATGATTGCAGTAGCCTTTGGAATCCGGTTCTTTGTAAGTGCTCGCAAGAGTTTGCGAATCTTTTCATGGTTACTGTATTCTTTGCCTAGGGAGGACAAAGGATTTACAATATCCAAAAATCTTGCATATATCTGAGTAACTGTTTCGTTGGGCTTCATCTTGAAAGCCTCATACTCCTGAGTAAGTCTGCTGACCTTTGATTCTTTGACTTGAGTCGTGCCTTCATGTGTTACTTCAAGAAGTTTTCACACATCGTTGGCAGTTGTGCAGATAGACACCCTATTGAATTCAGTTCTGTCTAATGCACAAAATAAAGCATTAATTGCACGGGCATCAAGATTGACTTTTTTTTTCCTCGTTAGTATACTTGTCATGCGGTTTATCAACCATAACACCTTCTATTTGAATATGATGAGGTTTTGTATAACCATTAAGAACAATAGACCATAAATCAAAGTCAAGAGATTTCAAGAAGAAACTCATCCGTGTTTTCCAATAGGTGTAATTTGTACCATCAAACGGTGGAGGTCTGTTTGTGGACTGGCCTTCACTTGTGAATTTCACAGTTGCCATGTGTTGTGTTGTGATCTAAGTAACAGTCAAGTATAAACAATATAAATGCAGTGTTATCTCGCTTTACCTGTAAGAACTCGTTCCTCTAGATGGAATACCTGCTCTGATACCAATTGTAGGAACGAAATCGTAAAGCGCAATACTCTAGATGGGGGTGAATAGAGTTAGCAGTAGAATATTGCTAATTAAAAAATGTTAGTAGCAAGATCACAAATATTAATCACAAATAAGATATGTAAAAGCAGAGATCAGAAAGCAAACGCAAAGACAGTGATTTATACTGGTTTTCCTCTATTGAGGACTAGTCCAGTTGGAAGAACTCTCGCTTCCAATTGAATCCACTATTGACAAAACCGTAAGTTTTCTTACGAAGTCCTTGCAACTTCTACAATATGAGCTTTGATACGAAGAACTCATCCAACTTCAATTGTGAAAAGTTTTTCTTCAATCAAGCCTTCTGATTACAATCACTCAGAAACTTCTAGACCGTACCGCACTGGCAAATCGACTAGAGGATTGTAACTGGCTTAGAATATGAAATTTAAAGCTCGAAAAACTCTTTGGAGTAGCAGTAGGCTTAAAGAGAGAAGATTGAAAGTGAATGAGTGAGTTGAAATGATCGAAATCCTTCTCTATTTATAGTTATTCCAAAGGGAGAAGTCTGGCAGAATTCGGGCAGAATTCGGACAGAATTCGGAGAGTAAATCTCGGTCAACATCGTAAAAGGAGGAGGACCAAGTTTTAAGGAGATTTCAAAAATCAAACGACTACTGCAGAACTCTGGCCGAACTCGGGCCGAGTTCTGTCAGGGTTATATGACAGTATTAAAAAAATAGTTTTGAGGAGATTTTTGAAATGCGTTTTGAAATATGTTTTGAAGCTTTTGTTAAACAAGAGAGATATTTTCAAAACATGGGAGTTTTTGAAAAAATGTTTTGGGATAGCCTATTTGCCAGTACGACTCGGAGTACAACATATTCCCAGACTCAATAAAAGTAGAGAATACATTGTATGAAATAGATACAGACTTGAGTGGCAAACACAGCTGCAGTATTTAACGAAGTAGATGTCCAATCTTGATCAGTGTCCAAGAGTCCAAAACTGAGTAGCTTCATATATTAAGTCAGAGTTGGTTCAATTATTAAAATCAAGTTTGACCGTATGACCAATGGGCCAACACGATGGTCTAATAGACTGGAGCCAGTGAAATGCCCCAGCAGTCAAACTAGTGGCATGAACTCCCTCATCCACTAAGATATCACCCGCATTACCGCTGTCAGACGGAGGGGATATTCTGAAAAACTCATAGTTCTACAAGAAGCCTAAAGCCTTCCTACGGGTAGGTACACCGGTGACGGTCCAATCTGCATCACGAAATCTATAAAGAAAGGCGTCTCCCGCCAAGGAATCTGCCACCGGCCCAGCATTCATCAGGGTAGGGCAATGCAGTAGAAGCCACCCCATTAGGAAATGATACGGAAGTTCGGTCCGGGCGAAGTTGGCCCTGCCGTCGGGAGTCACCACATTCCTAACAAAGTCTCGCAGACCTCGTCCAGTGACACAGACCATCGCGAGAAGCAATGCAAGACGGCACCCAAACGCCAGCTTTACAGCCGAAAGTATCATACCCCGGCTTATTCTCTTAATGGACCCCAAACCTCCAGGGACTATGCAGTCACGAAGCCAGATCATTAAGAAAGCTTCCAGCATAGCTTTCCCCGACAACGGATACTCGGCTTGACGGAAGTAGTGGCCAATAGGGGACTCAGGATCATCACTGTCCTCAGTATCCGTCGTATCATAATCCATCATCCGGGCTTCTATATCGCACTTGGTCATAGGTTTTAAAATCAAAAAAGAGGCCAGATCTTCCCCTTCTTCTTGAAACGACGTACCCCTCCAAGAACGAACTTCTCATCGTTAATCATCTGCCTTAAGAAGGTCTTATCATGTTCAAGTATGGCGAGTGTATGTTCTGTAGGCTAGTTTTGACTGATCATGGCTTGAACCTTGCTGATCATATTCGTTATGAAACTAGTGCCGAGGACTTGATAGGCAGAGCCAAAAAGGATTCCCTCATGCTCCGGGACAAACATGTTTACTGTAAGGACAGAAGAAAAAGTTAGACTAAGAATCCGCAGGAAAAACTAAGTGCTGAAGGACCCATATGCACCCAAAGGGCTATACGCCCAAAGGACAATGCACCCCAGACAAGCACGTGGGTGTATAACGTATAGCAGTACGTGGGCGCATGACATGCCACAGCATGTGGACGCATAACATGGCAATATGTAGGCGTATGGCACACCACAGTGTTGGTACATGACTTCTGTGGGTGCATAATGATGCTCACAGAAGAATGTTGCCTTAGGCTCATGCACCCAGGAAGAAGAAAAGTCTAAGCGTCACAAATTAATGCTCGAGACTTTATTTTTGAAGCGTGGCCTCACCCAGAATCGGGTCCTAGACTGGAGAGAATATTGCCGTAGGAGGAGAGCCACTCGGTGCAGCCCCCTTACCTTTCGCGGATCTCTTGGCGACCTTGGGAGACATGGTTCTTAAAGAAAGAAGATGAAAAGTCTTTTTGAATATTCTAATAGAAGAGAATAATGAACTTTCTTTCTCCTTCAGAGCCTATTTATGGCACAGGCCACTTCCTATGCGCCCACTATCTTTATGCGCCTATGTGCCCATTGCGCGTTATGCGCCCACCATAGCCTATGCGCCCATGTGAAGATCCAGTCTTTTGCATACTATACGACTACCACTTGCTGACGTGGACAACGTATGAAGGATGGACCTCTTCAAATTCTACCCCGATGAATCTGTCAGTTCAAATTTTCGAGGAAGATCTCAACAGTCGTATCTCTCTGACAGGACGGCCAAACACTATGTGTCTAAAGATAGCGTTGTGCTATGCGCCCACGAGAAGACAGTCCATGCTTCTTTCAAAGTATTCCGAACTCGTTCAAGTATCGAAAACTTTGAAGGGGGTCTTGTAGAAGTATAAAAATTTTCAGCAATGAAGCCTTATGCGCCCAAGCCAATGAGAATATATGCGCCCAGCCAGTGAAGCTCTATGCGCCCAGCCAGTGAAGCTTTATGCACCCAACCAGTGAAGTACATGCGCCCAAGACAAGCTCCCCCAAAAGGAGAGCACATAGCCTAAAACAGGGCTATACGCCCAAGCCTGACTCAGTCAAAGCCATGATCAAAACGTGCACCGAAGCGTACGGCCACGTCAGTCTCCACAAGCAATCATGCACCGAAGCATGTGGCCACGTCAGTACCACGATCAATCCATGACTACGCAGCCTGTATGCGCCTATATCCTATGCGCCCAAAGCAGGACTATGCACCCACACAAAAACCAGTGTATTTCTTTATGTGGGCGCATAACATTATTCCAGCTCAGAAACCACTATAAAAAGGGGTCTCATCCCTCTTCAAAGGACAGAACGGAGAGCATTTTCAAGAGCCAAATTATTGTACTTCTTGCCAGTCAGTCGAGAGTTAGCAATTTTCTTAGGTTTTGTCACAACTCGTACCCTGATTAGGGGCACGAGTATGCAGTTATGTCCAGCCTATGTCGCAGAATCGGCGGTAGAACGCTGTATAGGTCGTCTACGAAATCTACGCTAAACAGTATAAAGGTACATGTACAGAATATATACTCCGAATGGAGGTGACATAGCAATACAGTCTCAATCACAAAAATAAACTAGGATAGATAGCACGAAATAGAAATATGATTGATGTAAAAACGAAAAATGAGTTCAACACCCAACACAGCTAGAGAGAATCAAACAACATCATAGAGTCACAAAATATAAATATAAACTACTACAGTCTAAAACAAAAGCTGGATCGCAGTCCAGACAAGCCTAACTAAGCTAACTACTCAGGGAGAATAAAATCTAGTGGCTCTACTATCAAGCCACGGTCCAGGTCTACTCCAACTAACCCGTCCCCATAATAGGTCGGGCAATCTGCCTCAGAAACATCAGTAAAATTGTCAACGGTATCTTGTCAAAAAAATGAGCAAGTACAAACACTAACAGCAGTTCCACATTGTAATGCCTGTATTTGTATTACGTACTTGGAATACGTATACGTATTTCATCATGTATTTGCATATCTCCTTAGTTTGGTTTGGCTTGGTCTCCTTGGGGTTTGTTTGGTTCGGCTAGGCTTGATTGCCTTGGTTCATCATGAACTATGGATGAACCCCTACCTACCACCACCCTTGGTATTTATTACCATTCTTCTTTCTCTCTCTTCATTACTCTTCTTCCATTTACTTCTTCACCTACCAGAGAGAGAGAGAGGTCTAGGCAAGTGCAACTTGCTTCATGGAGGAACTCAAATTTTATTGCTTCATTCTCTTCCTTACAGCATTCTAACTTACTTTAGAACTTGGCATTTTCACTTTCCATAGCTAGATTCTCGTAGATCTATATTTACATTATTTTTGAATTTCTTGGGTTTTGATCTACTTAATCTTGTTATTTCCTAGTTTTGATGGTTCCATGCTGTAGAGGATTTCGTTCTACCCCATTTTGACCTATGGAAATTCGGATTTGGACTCCGAATGATAGAGTTATGCAGCTTGGAAGCCATGGCTTATGGTGTACTTCTTCTCGGAAATTTGGAGAAGAAGCACAGTCCCGAGCCGCATGGTAGCACTTGACCGCATGAACATTCATGCCGCAAGTCAGTTCCATCCGCATGCGCTATTGCCTTGACTTGACCGCATGACAAGTTCATGCGGCAAGTATTCCTTCTCAGCCGCATGACTGAGGCCCGGTCCTTCCTGGCCGCATGGATTTCCAGCAACCCTGAGCCGCATGAACTCAACGCTCGCGAGCCGCATAGACCACAGTCTCCCAGCCGTATGGGTTTGCTTCCCTTGATCGCATAGTCATTGCTCCCCACAGCCGCATGGGTTGCTCCTCCCCGGCCATATGTACTTGATTGGTCAGCCAGCCGTATGGGCCAATCCTCCGCCAGCCGCATGAGTTCCCTATCCTCCTGACCGCATATGTCTTGCCTTTCTCAGCCGTATGACTGAGTGGATCTCCGAGCCGCATATGACTGATACCCCTTTGACCGCATAAGCCCTTCCCTTTTAGCCACATGCGCCTGACCCTATTCAGCCGCATGGGCTGTTCTCTTCCAGCCGTATGAGATCATTTCTGGCCGCATATGCCTTAGCCGCATGGCTCCCCTATAGCCCTGTGTATTGATATTTTATTAGATATTTTACGTCTATTTTATATTCTTATGTATTTTGTCATGAACTTGATAATCACGAACTTACTTGATATGTTTGGACATGATAATTGAGCCTGACATGACAGTGACCCGTAGTGGTGCACTCCTGGCATGACTAACCTGATATGACCTGATAGTGGCGCGTCACGGCGCACTCCTGACCAGTAAACTGGACATGTTAAACCTGACATGATATATCTGATAAGCTGTTGCGATGGCTACCTGACATGACATGACCTGTATAATTAATCTAGACACCGTGGGCAATTATGCTTGTACAAATAATCCAGTCCTGTCTTGTATCATGTCTAGGAGGGGACTCCTGAGTACCACGGTCAGGAGTACCTACTGAAATAGACTAAGGCTAAATAACTAGATTAATACATTAGTCATAAAGAGATCTCCCAGCTATAGGCAATCCCGTTACCTGGACACGCCTTGGGATCTGTAGCCTGCCGTCGAGTATGGCACATTTCCATCACACTGTCATGTGTTGCACCCTTCAAGCTACCTAAGGGTATATTCATTTCCTGGACGATGTACCCACCTGAATTCAACTCTAATCTTTCAACCCGGGTGACCTGGATGGTCTGCAGGGCTTGTGGCTGTGGAATAATCTCACTGCATCTTGTTAGTAATTAGGCTTGTGACAACCCTAGTTAGTTAAAGTATCAAGCCATAATTCTTGCTTGGCCGTGAAATGAATGGATGGAGTCTAACCTGTCTAGTCTTGTCCTGATTTTGTCCCAGATTACTGCATGACCAGAATACTTGTATTATTTTACCGATAAATGATGAGAATTCCAAATTCTGTTCAGACGAAGGGTTACAACCTCGGTCCTTGTTTGGTTTACGGGTTGTAACCTGGTTATCTGAATAGTTCCATGGTTATCTCGTCGTATATCATCCTGATGTATTTTCTTATTTTCTGTTCTTACTAATTTATACTATTGTGCTAATTGCTGGTTTTAGTTCCTAAGTGAAGCTTCCTTTGTGGCACTTGCTCTTTCTGGGGTCTGATCCAGCTGGTTTTGTGTGGCCAGATTTTGGAGCAGCTCTAGAGGATCTACCGACCTTCCAGCCAGATGGTGGCCACTAGACGGAACCCTGGCAACGAGTGGGTTATTTTTGGCTCTCCCACTCTATTGTAAAAATATTCTTTTGAGACGTTTAGCCGACGAGCACCTGTTTAGCTCGATTGTACTTAGTTACTGTCTGCCTACGGGCTGAAACATGATTGACAGATCCTAGGGTTGATCATGTATGACTAAACTCTTGCTAGTCCTAATATTTTGTAATGACTAGCTTCATGATCAGCTGAATATGTAATATTTGGGACGCCTTATTATTGTATATTTAATGATCATACATCTTGTAACATTTACTTACTTGCTTGTGATTGAGACATTAGGCTTGTTCATGACCATAGGAGACTGTTGGCTTGTAGTAAACCCTCATGTATCTAGACAGCCGTGACCGTATATCGAGATGGAATCCATTTCATATACGTAGCTGGCTATGTCTGCCCCCGCTCTCCAGTATTCTAGTTCTGGGGCGTGACATGGTTTAAGTGGTGGCCCATGCAGGTCTTGTAAATAAGATATGTGAGGATTTATCGAATAGATGTCTCAATCAATATTCGACCTTGATCTCTGCTCGTATCTTCTAAATCCCTTGATTCTTGTCCTGATCATATGCTTGTATCGTTGATCTGTCCTGTTCCTTCCTAATTGTTCCCGATGTCGTCTTCTTCAGCGGCATTATTCCTGGACCTGCCGGTCAGCAAGGCGGAGCACTTCCCGCGGATCAGCAGCAACCCGGGGATCAAGCCCAGCATTTTGGAGTAGCCTCCAGAGTCGTGCCTTCTGACGGAGAGCCACCAGTCCAGCCAGTTCAGCCTGTCGAGCCTGATGATGGCACTTTGGTAGGACTCGTCAGGACCTTGATAGCTTCTCAAGATCGTCGTGGGGATGCCTTGCAACAGGCAGTGGCGGATGCCTTGACCAGAGGCGGTCATCCAGGAAACAGCGCGGCCAACAGCTTCAAGCGCTTGAACCCTTCTTTCTTCGACGGTAGTGAAGATGCTATCGCAGCAGATGCATGGCTTCAGGATACAGAAGTGATTCTCAAAGCAGCCAGGACCCCAGAGAACGAGAAGGTAGCCGTGGTGCGCCTGCAGTTGCTAGATCTTGCCCGCAGCTGGTGGACGGCTCAGGCCGTTGGATTAGTAGCACCTATTGCTTGGGCAGTATTCAGGGAGAGATTCCAGACCAAGTATTTTGATGCTGTAGCTCGGTATGATCCATAGACGAGGTTTACCAATCTGAAGCAGATGGGCAGGACGGTCGATGGATATGCGGCCGAGTTTTCGAGACTCAGTCGGTTTGCTCCCACTTTGGTGGCCACCGAGTATGATAGAGCCCAGTGATTCCAGCAGGGGCTTCACCTGGAGATTCTATTAGCAATTGAGCAGTTTGAGCATCAGACTTTTGATGCGGTCTTGAGAGCAGCCCGGAGGCATGAGTATACCTCCCAAAGGATCGTGGATAGGGCCGGGGGTCGGAAGAGATCTCACGGCCAGATGAATCAGTCTTCAGCACCAGCCCCGGCAGCCAGGGCCTTGACTATTGGAGCTCCAAGGCGAGCGGCCTCAGTAACGTCGGTTCAGCATTCCACCCCGATGTACCCTCAGCAGCAACAGCAGAAGCAGAAGCAGTCTTCCGCAGTGGGATGTTCTCATTGTGGAAAGCCAGGCCATGTGGTGGCAGAATATCGCAGGACGCAAGGATTGTGCCTGGCTTGTGGAGAACCAGACCATAGGGTTGGGTCCTGTCCGAATAGGGGTGGTTCATCATCGTCCAACCTTTCTAGCTCTTCGGTGAGAGGACCAGTTCCAGTCCAGCAGCAGCAGTAGTATCCATTGCCGAGGCCCTTGCCACCTCAGACCCAAGTATTCCAGCAGCAGAACCCACAACAGTATGCACAAGCCCAAGTCCAGAGTCAGAATAGGCAGCGAGGATTTCAGCAGAGGGGACCAGTACCCCGAGGGCATGGTCATGCTATGGTGATGACCGCAGAGGAAGGATTGGCACCAGGAGAGGTAGTGGCAGGTACTATTCTCGTCAATTCCTTTCCAGCTTCAGCTTTATTTGATTCTGGTGTATCGCATTCTTTTATGTCTGTACGATTCGCGACACGGATAGGATTGGAGCCCGAGTCATTATCAGTAAGGCTCAATATACTTACTGGTAACGGACTTGTGGGAGTCGATAAGGTATTTTTCTCGTGTCGGATCGTAGTTAGCGGTAAGGAATTTCTCGCTAGATTGATAGAGTTCCCGATGGCCGATTATGATATGGTCCTAGGGATGGATTGGTTGAGGAACCAGTATGCTAGGATAGACTGCCACATTGGCAGGATTGTTTTTAGCATTCCAGGCGAGCCGAAGTTTTCCTTTTCCCGAGGTGAAGTTGAGTCTTCTCTTCCGATATTGCGGATGGCAGTAGCAGCAGTTCAGTTGCCCAGGATAGTGGATGAGTTTCCAGATGTTTTCCCAGAAGAGCTTCCAGGTATGCCTCCGGAGCGGGAGATCGAGTTCACCATAGACTTGATTCCCGGAACAGCCCCAGTGTCAGAGAGAGTCTACAGGATGGTGCCATCGAAGCTAGAGATATTGTATAATATGATTGAAGAACTTCGAGCCAAGGGATTCATTCGTGCTAGGGGATCATCTTGGGGAGCCCTGATGCTTCTTGTGAAAAAGAAGGACGGTACGTCCAGGTTATGTATTGATTATCGTACCTTGAACTCAGTGACAATCAAGAACAGATATCCTCTCCCGAGGATAGATGACTTGTTTGATCAACTCAAGGGGGCATCAGTATTTTCGGTCGACTTGCACTCAGGATATCACCAGATCAGAGTCAGAGAGCAGGACATCCCGAAGACAGCTTTTAGATCGAGGTATGGGCATTGGGAGTTCCTTGTTATGCCATTTGGAGCGACCAATGCGCCGGCTGTATTCATGGATCTCATGAATCGTATTTTTATGCCTTACTTGGATCAGTTTGTGATTGTGTTTTTGGATGACATCCTGGATTATAGCAGGAGTGAAGCGGACCATGAGCAGCATCTCCGTGTGGTTCTTCAGACTCTCAGGGAGCACCAGTTATATGCCAAATTCAATAAATGCGAGTTCTGGCTCGATCGCATTTCGTACTTGGGTCATATCATCACCAGAGGAGGAGTAGAAGTGGATCCCCAGAAGAATGTGGCCATTGAGTCATGGCCAGTGCCCAGCACAGTTGCAGAAGTTCACAGCTTTCTTGGATTGGCCGGCTATTACCGGCAGTTTGTTTCAGACTTTGCCGGATCTCAGCACCGTTGACCCAGTTGACCCACAAGGATGCGCAGTTTGCTTGGACAGCAGAGTGTCAGAGTTCTTTTGAACAGTTAAAGCGAGGCTTGATGACGGCTCCCATTCTCACGCTTCCAGATGGAACCGAAGGATTCTCCGTGTATTGTGATGCTTCAGGCAGAGGTTTAGGATGTGTTCTGATGCAGCATGGAAAGGTAATAGCTTATGCTTCACGACAACTTCGTGATCATGAGAGGAATTACCCAACCCATGACTTGGAGCTGGCAGCAGTAGTATTTGTACTTAAGTTATGGAGGCACTACTTGTACGGAGATAGGGTAGAGATTTTCACCGACCATAAGAGCCTGAAGTATGTTTTCACCCAGAAGGATCTTAACATGCATCAGAGGAGATGGCTGGAGCTGCTTGTGGATTATGATGTCAACCTGCAGTATCATCCCGGAAAGACCAACGTCGTTGCAGATGCATTGAGCAGGAGAGCCAGAGTTTATTTCCTAACAGCGTAACCAGAGCTGTTAGTAGATCTTCAGAAGATGGGTATTGAAGTTGTTCACCCTTCCAGTGTGGCATTGATGGCCAGCATGCAAGTTCAGTCCACTATCGTCGAGAGGATCCGGATGGCGCAGTCAGCAGATTCCAAGCTTCAGCGACTCAGAGCAGAGTGTGAGGCAGGACGAAGACCAGAGTTATGCATTCATGAAGATGGTATACTTCGACATGGTAATCGTCTTTGTGTATCCAGTGGAGATATCAGACGGTAGATCATGTCAGGAGCGTACAGTTCTCAGTATTCTATCAATCCTGGCAGTACGAAGATGTACCATGATATCCGTCAGCACTTTTGGTAGAATGGCATGAAGCGGGAGATAGCTCGGTTTGTCTCTCGATGTTTGGTTTGCCAACAAGTTAAGGCCGAACACCAGAGATCGGCGGGACTTCTTCAGCCCTTGCCCATTCCAGAGTGGAAGTGGGAGCATATGACCATGGATTTTATGACCGGATTGCCTAGATCCCCAGCTGGTCGGGACGCTATTTGGGTTATAGTTGATCGGCTCACGAAGGTAGCTCACTTCCTCCCGTTCAGAGTTGGTCAGTCGACAGCTCAGTTAGCAGAAATGTACCTCAGACAGATTATCAGGTTGCACGCAGTGCCAGTCAGTATCACCTCGGACCGAGATTTAAGGTTCACGTCGCACTTCTGGCATAGCCTGCAGGAGATTTTGGGAACTCATCTCCAGTTCAGTTCAGCATATCATCCGCAGACAGACGGCCAGTCGGAGCGTACGATCCAGACTCTTGAAGATATGTTACGATCTTGCATACTTGACTTTGGTGGCTCGTGGGAAGATCACCTGCACCTGGTGGAGTTCTCGTACAACAACAGCTTCCAGGCCAGTATCCAGATTGCACCGTTCGAGGCACTGTATGGTAGGAAGTGCAGATCCCCGTTAGCCAGGGATGATGTTGGAGAGAGGCAGATGCTCGGTCGAGAAATAGTTGCCCAGACAGTTGAAGTGGTCAGAAGGGTCAGAGATCATCTTCGAATTGCCCAAGATCGCCAGCGTCATTGGGCCGATTCTCATCGGCGCCCTATCAAGTTTTCGGTCGGCGATCATGTATTCCTGAGGATTTCGCCTAACCATGGCGTCATTCGTTTCAGCGTCTGGGGAAAGCTTAGTCCTAGGTATATAGGACTGTTTGACATTCTGGAGCGAGTAAGAGATGTATCCTATCGTCTTGCTCTTCCGTCGTCGCTAAGCGAGGTGCATGACGTGTTCCATGTATCCAAATTTTGACGGTATATTCCAGACCCGAGCCACATCCTGGATCATTCGGAATTGGTTGTTGGTACCAACCTTTCGTATGAGGAGCGGCCCGTGTCTATATTAGACCGGAGAGAGAAGATCCTCAAGAATAAGACTATCAAGTTAGTCCGAGTTGCTTGGGGTCATCACTCTTTGGGTGAGTCAACGTGGGAGCGTGAGGATGATATCTGATCGCGATATCCTGACTTGTTTGACTCGTGAGGTATAATATCCTTCTTATGCCTCATGCCTTCGATTCCTTGCTTGCTTGATTGATTGTCTAGTATAGCTTGCCTGTGATTAGTGTAGCTTGTTCTTGTCTCTCTAGCCTCTTAATTAAATTCCGAGGACAGAATTTTTTTAAGGTGGGTAGAGTTGTAATGCCTGTGTTCGTATTACGTATTTGGAATACGTATACGTATTTCATCATGTATTTGCATATCTCCTTAGTTTGGTTTGGCTTGGTCTCCTTGGGGTTAGTTTGGTTCGGCTAGGCTTGATTGCCTTGGTTCATCATAAACCATGGATGAACCCCCTACCTACCACCACCCTTGGTATTTATTACCATTCTTCTTTCTCTCTCTTTATTACTCTTCTTCCATTTACTTCTTCATCTACCAGAGAGAGAGAGAGAGGTCTAGGCAAGTGCAACTTGCTTTATGGAGGAACTCAAATTTTATTGCTTCATTCTCTTTCTTACAGCATTCTAACTTACTTTAGAACTTGGCATTTTTACTTTCCATCGCTAGATTCTCGTAGATCTATATTTACATTATTTTTGGATTTCTTGGGTTTTGATCTACTTATTCTTGTTATTTCCTAGTTTTAATGGTTCCATGCTGTAGAGGATTTCGTTCTACCCTATTTTGACCAATGGAAGTTCGGATTTGGACTCCGGATGATAGAGTTATGCAGCTTGGAAGCCATAGCTTATGGTGTACTTCTTCTCGGAAATTTGGAGAAGAAGCACAGTCCCGAGATGCATGGTAGCACTTGACCGCATGAACATTCATGCGGCAAGTCAGTTCCAACCGCATGCGCTATTGCCGTGACTTGACCGCATGACAAGTTCATGCGGCAAGTATTCCTGCTCAGCCACATGACTGAGGCCCGGTCCTTCCTGGCCGCATGGATTTCCAGCAACCCTGAGCCGCATGAACTCAACGCTCGCGAGCCGCATAGACCGCAGTCTCCCAGCCGTATGGGTTGCTCCTCCCCGGCCGCATGTACTTGATTGGTCAGCCAGCCGCATGGACCCATCCCCCGCCAGCCGCATGAGTTCTCTATCCTCCTGACCGCATATGTCTTGCTTTTCTCAGCCGCATGACTGAGTGGATCTCCGAGCCGCATATGACTGATATACCTTTGACCGCATAAGCCCTTTCCTTTTAGCCGTATGTGCCTGACCCTATTCAGCCGCATGGGCTGTTCTCTTTCAGCCGCATGAGATCATTCCTGGCCGCATATGCCTTAGCCGCATGGCTCCCCTATAGCCCTGTGTATTAATATTTTATTAGATATTTTACGTCCATTTTATATCCTTACGTCTTTTGTCATGAACTTGATAATCACGAATTTACTTGATATGTTTGGACATGATAATTGAGCCTGACATGACAGTGACCCGTAGTGGTGCACTTCTGGCATGACTAACCTGACATGACCTGATAGTGGCCCGTCGCGGCGCACTCCTGACCAGTAAACTGGACATGTTAAACCTGACATGATATATCTGATAAGCTGTTGCGACGGCTACCTGACATGACATAACCTGTATAATTAATCTGGACACCGTGGGCGATTGTGCTTGTACAAATAATCCAGTCCTGTCTTGCATCATGTCTAGGAGGGGACTCCTGAGTACCACGGTCAGGAGTACCTACTGAAATGGACTAAGGCTAAATAACTAGATTAATACATTAGTCATAAAGAGATCTCCCAGCTACAGGCAATCCTGTTACCTGGGCACGTCTTGGGATCTGTAGCCTGCTATCGAGTAGGGCACATTTCCAGCACACTGTCATGTGTTGCACCCTTCAAGCTACCTAAGGGTACATTCGTTTCCTGGACGATGTACCCACCTAAATTCAACTCTAATCTTTCAACCCGGGTGACCTGGATGGTCTACAGGGCTTGTGGCTGTGGAATAATCTCACTGCATCTTGTTAGTAATTAGGCTTGTGACAACCCTAGTTAGTTAAAGTATCAAGCCGTAATTCTTGCTTGGCCGTGAAATGAATGGATGGAGTCTAACCTGTCTAGTCTTGCCCTGATTTTGTCCCAGATTACTGCATGACCAGAATGCTTGTATTATTTTACCGATAAATGGTGAGAATTCCAAGTTCTGTTCAGACGAAGGGTTACAACCCCGGTCCTTGTTTGGTTTACGGGTTGTAACCTGGTTATCTGAATAGTTCCATGGTTATCTCGTCGTATATCATTCTGATGTATTTTTTTATTTCCTATTCTTACTTATTTATACTATTGTGCTAATTGCTGGTTTTAGTTCCTAAGTGAAGCTTCCTTTGTGGCACTTGCTCTTTCTGGGGTCTGACCCAGCTGGTTTTGTGTGGCCAGATTTCGGAGCAGCTCCAGAGGATCTACCGACCTTCCAGCCAGATGGTGGCCACTAGACGGAACCTTGGTAACGAGTGGGTTATTTTTGGCTCTCCCACTCTATTGTAAAAATATTCTTTTGAGGCGTTTAGTCGACGAGCACCTGTTTAGCTCGATTGCACTTACTTACTGTCTGCCTACGGGCTGAAACATGATTGACAGATCCTAGGGTTGATCATGTATGACTAAACTCTTGCTAGTCCTAACATTTTGTAACGACTAGCTTCATGATCAGCTGAATATGTAATATTTGGGACGCCTTATTATTGTATATTTAATGATCATACATCTTGTAACATTTACTTACTTGCTTGTGATTGAGACATTAGGCTTGTTCATGACCATAGGAGGCTGTTGGCTTGTAGTAAACCCTCATGTATCTAGACAGCCGTGACCGTATATCGAGATGGAATCCATTTCATATACGTAGCTGGCTATGTCTGCCCCCGCTCTCCAGTATTCTGGTTCTGGGGCGTGACACACATGAATTGACAAATTCTATAAGAGACAGTATAATGAAATACAAGACAAAGATATTGGATGACGTGGGAACCATTCGAAAGCCGAGTTAAAACCCTTAAACCAAACAAGGACCAGGGTTGTAACCCTTCTCCCGAACAAAACTTAGTCTCCAATCAAGGTACAGCATAAAGGTGTGTAGAGCATGTGAGTAAATGAATATCGTAGCATGGTGAGAAAGTACAGAAAGTAGAACTGAGCAGGATATAAGATACGATAAATAAATGTAAAATGTGACTTGAATTATTAGAGCGTTATGTGATCGGCTAGGGAATCATGGTCAGGTTATCCACTTGGCCCGATAATCGTTCGGTGTTCTCACAAAAAGTCATGCCGGCCAACCTGGATAACAAGCTGCGCATGGAGGTATCTGCTACACCCTACGTGAGGTGAGAGTGGCGCAAACAAAATAGTGACATGGGGCTTTGATCACATAACCCCTAATAATTCCCTCATCCCCGAATAGTATAATGGATCTGGACATGACACGTCATGACACGGGATTCCATAAGAGGGTAGCAAGTCCCCTTAGGAATTGGTGTCTATACCAATACACAGAATAAGACAAAAAATATACCAATATACTACGAAAAATCTAGAAACAACATCCCAAGTCCTGATCCAATATATACTAGTCCGTGAACTATCGTGACTGGAAATCGAGTAAGACACTACAACTGAATCGGATATAGCAGATATCAAGACAATAAAAACTATCAGTGAATGTACTCGCCTGTGGTCCTGAGCTGATAAGGTGAACAGACGCTCAGAGTAATCACAGACCTAAAGATGAGATACTACAAGTCAAAACATGGTTTAATAATGAAAGGAAAGCTAATCGAGTCATGATATGCAAGTCTAAGTCAAAACTAGGTCAAACTAAGTCACACCAAGCTAACCTACGTCATACTAAGCCAAACTGGATCACACTAGGATAATCAAGGTCAAACAAGGTCACAGGAAGTCAATCCAAGTCAAACTAGGTCAATCTGGGGTCAAGGATTGACTTACAGTTGATTTTTGGTCAAAAAGTCAACTCTGGTCAACTTGGGTCAACACTGAGTCAACCCTGGGTCAACCCTAGGTCAAACAAGTCAAATATTGACTAACAGTTGATTTTTAGTCAACTGGTCAACTCTGGTTTGGTTTCGGTCAATTCTAAGTCAAGTGTTGACTTGAAGTTGACTTTCGGTCAAAAAGTCAACTCTTGGTCAATGGAGGTCAAGACTAGTCTAAACTACCCTTATCTAGTCATTACCTATCAAGACAACCTATTTCTATGCCCATCTTAGAAGTCAAAATCAAAATCTTAACAATACCCTATTACCTACATTTACCCTTCACAAGGTAAATACCAATACCTTGCCTATTACAAAGGAAACCCCGATAATCCTCAAGATACTAGTGTAGGCTCCTTAGGGTAGCTAGATACTATCCTATCTAAGGTTTACCTACCAAAAAATCTAGGGTTCTTAGACATCTAATCCATCTTATCTTCCATGTTGGTCATCCCAACATTACCTTAGGGTATCGTCATGATACGCTATGGTATCTTGAGATACCACGCCCTACTCTCTACCAACCTTCCTAGTTCACTCTCCCATACTCTCCTAGTGTCTAGGTTAGTCCTCTCTACTAGTCCAATAGGATACTAACCTAGTAGGACACTAACTTAGCTAACTCACTACCTAATACTATCACAACCATCACTAACATCAATCACTAACTAACCCCTCTAACTAGACACTCAACCCACACTAGACACCACTCAACTAGGCACTAACTAAGGGTTTATATAGGCTTCTAGTGGATCAATTTGTGGGACATACTTGTATGTAGGAGTTTTGGAATGATGGATGCATGAGTGAATGGTTGAATGAATAGATAGGATGTGTATTGATATGTGAATGAAAGAGAAAATGAATGAATGGATGGATGAGTATGGATGAATGAATTTTGGGGCTGATATGTAGGTGATATGGGCTGATTTGTATTGAAGTTTAATGTGGAAAGGGGGGGCTGATTTGGGGTTCATTGGGGGCTGAAATGTTGGACTGATTTGGGACTTATCAATGGGTGAAATGGTGGCTGAATTGTATGGAAAATAGGGGCTGAATGGGGACTGATTATGGGCTGTTTATAGGCTGCTAAATGGCAAATGGGTGGCTGAATTGTAGGCTGAATATATGTGCAAACATGGGCTGAAATATGGGGGGTGACATAGCTGATATAAGGTGGTCCTATAGGCTGATTTGTGGGATGAAAATAGGTAAAATGGGGGGCTGATTATGTATAAATAAATGGATGAATCTATGACTGAAGTATGGAAGAATAAGTGGCCAAAATGGATGTAAAATGGGGTCAAAGGAAATGGGGCTGCTCCTCCTCCTCACTGCTGCAATGCAGCAAGTAGCTGCTGCTACTAGAGACTGAATGCCCTGCTGAAATCAGTCCCCCTTCTGGGGACTGATACATGCTAGTTGTTGTCCCCTGTGACAGCAGCTCCCCCCACCACTTGCTCACTCTCTCACACTCTAACTCTCTCTACATCTCTCCATGTTTCCCCTCCCATCTAACCATCTATCTATCATTCTCCCTACCACTCTATATCACTCTCTTATTCTCTCAATCTCAAACTCACTCTCTCAATACCAAAACTCTACTCCCCACACACACACACATACATATATATATATATATATATATATATATATATATATATATATATATGCACACACACACATACATATAAATTAGACTCACACACACACCAATATATACATATATACACACACCCACACACACACACACACACACACACACATATATATATATATATATATATATATATATATATATATATATATATATATATATATATATATACACACACACACATGAAAATATATCTAGATACATAGATATAGACACACAAACACAATTATATATATAAAGAGACTCACACACATATATTAATATATAAAGACACACACACACACATGAAAATATACATGGAGACACAAAATAATATATATATATATATATATATATATATATATATAGGGACACACAAGAACAACATCTAAATCTGAAATTAAAATAAGAATAATCAATCACACAAATATTAACCACATGATGTGTCCAAAATTGGGGGTTTCCCACATGGACACAAAGCACAACACAAAGGACACTCCTATGACCTCCAAATGGACACAAAATGGACACAAATGGAGATACAATCATGGGGGTCATTCCTATGGGTTCAAAATATTCCTATATGCATGAGGGAATGATGTAGAGAAGAGATTTATACGTCCCGGTAGATCGAATCTAGGAAAAACCCTTCCGGTACGATCCCGACACGTAGAAATCTCCAAATGGACACGAACGAGCTCTGAATCCTCCCAAACATAGTTAGCACCCTCTATCCATGGAGTAGAGGAGAAATGAAGAAGATTTGGTGGATGAAGGGATTGATTTGGAGATGAAATCAATGGAGGTTGCTCTCAAAATTTGGGGAAGAACAAGAGAGAGAAATTTTGGGAAAAGGTGAAATGAATGGATGAGCACACCCTCTCCATCTAGGGCCAGCCATGAATGGTCTCTCCTCCCTTATCTACAATGTCTAAAACACCCCTCTCTAAGTTACATTGGCTCAACTTAAGTTAGATTAGGGTTTGGGGGTTAAAAGAGTCAAGGATGAGTCTCTAATTAAACTAAACCTATCCATGAAAATTAGTCTAACATACTAACTAAAATAATGTCATGTGGGCCATGCCTAACTAATGGGTGGGTCCCACTAGAGTCAAAACTACCCCGGGTCCCCTTACAAGTCGGATTGAGCTGAAATTTGAACCCGGCTCAAATAACCCCAAAACAATATCATAAATAATAAAATAAATTTCAAAAATATTCAAAAATACAAAATAACAAAAATACCCCTGTTTCTGAAAACTGGGGGTGACAGGTTTTCTCCTACTTTTGTAATCGGAGTGTCAACGAAGTAAAGGAGAAACTGTTGCTCGATCTCCATCGTCCCATTCTCCAGAATTCTTTTTTATACTCGGGGATCCTCAACACAGGATCTCTCAGGCGTACTCGATTTGTGGTGCCTTGCGCCAATAAAAAAAAGACAGCATTTCTTCTTCTTTTTGTGTATGTCCACAGCCGAGAAGTGGTGTGCCCAAAGAATAACTATGCACGGTTTGAACTACTCTAGCCAGACAGATACTATCATCGATGTCAGGGATTGGCGATTCCCTTTCATAGACTATGCAGTCTACGGAATCCTTCCCGATGACCCTAAGGAAGCCACATCTGCTAGGAGACGCTCCCTTTGATTCTATTACGATACGACGACTAAATTGTTGTATCTTCGCTCCTATGATCGGACTCTTTCTCCGATGCCTATCGGATGTCGAAGCCAAGGAAGCACTCCAGAAAGCGCATGATGGCATTTGCGGAGCCCATCAACTCGGTCCTAAGCTGCAAGACTGGCTCCGATATATGGATTATTATTGGCCCATAATGGTGGCAGATGATGCTGGGTATGCCAAGAAGTGTAGAGCATGTCAGCTACATGCTGACTTCATCCATCAGCCCTCTGAATTCCTACACCCTACGGCTGTTGCCTGGCCATTTAAAGCATGGCATGCATATCATCGGACCAATCAGCCTCCCGTATTCTAAGGGGCATCAGTTCATTTTTGCCATCACCGTCTACTTTTCTAAGTGGGCATAAGCGATACCACTAGTTGAAGTGAAAACCTCCAACAAGATTAGCTTTGTCAAGCACCACGTCATCTACCATTTTGGGGTACTCCGGAGGGCCATTCATGACAATGGTCCTCACTTTATCAACCATGCCTTCCATCGATTTTGCGATAAAAATCGTATACAAAACGTAGCTTCGACAGCCTACAATCCAGCAGCAAATGGATTAGCGGAAGCATTAGACAAAATGATCGTCAAACTACTCAAGAAGGTCGTATCATTTGACAAACGTGACTAGAATGAGAAGTTAGGTGAATGTCTCGGGGCTTATCGTACGATGGTCCGGACTCCAACGGGTAAAACGCTCTTTTTCCTAGTTTACAGGAGCAAAGCAGTTCTTTTCCTAAAAATCTAGATCCCTTCTTTACGGGTAGCCATCACTATCCTGTTAATGGAGGAAGATAACCAACATCGTCGGTTGTAAGAGTTGGAAGCACTTGACAAAAAGTGTCTCTTAGCTCAGGTATGTATTGATTATACCAAGCTCGAATTTTTGGAGCATTCAACAAAAAGGTTAAGGAAAGGGCATTTTAAGTGGATGACCTCGTGTTATCAGTAAAAAGATCGATGGTCATGACTCACAAGATAGCCAGAAAGTTCCAGCCTAAGTGGGAAGGACCCTTCGTTGTGGAGTCGGTGCATTCTAACGACGCTTACCGGCTCGTAAAGCCTAACGGAGATTTGCTAATGATGACGATCAACAACAAATTCTTAAAAAAAGGTACTATGTCTAGTTCTAGCATGTACGCTTCTACCCCCAGCAGGACCCAGTGAGAAATAAAGTTTTTTTCGCTACACTTTCTTTCCAGCGGAGCCAACTAAAGATAAGTAGGAGATAGGGCCTAACTGCTCCTAAAAATGACTCGGCAGCCATGTCCCAGTGAGGGTCGCAAGAGTCTCGCCCTGACCATAGTTCACGTTTATAAAAACCTATGAACTACCCAATTATCATTTTCTCCAACAAAAGTATAGCGAACGTGTCCCCGGAACCCAGCTGCCCCGGAACCCAGCTACTCCAAGACACTTCTTTATAAAAATCCCCAGTAAAAAATATTCATGTTCCTATCACCTCTGAATCGTTCTCTATGCCTCTAGAGAATTCTATCTTACCATGTTCGCATAACCTCTAAATAAGATATTTTTAAATCAAATTTTTACAACATCCATATTACCTCTGATTAAACATTTTTACCTAGCAACCCCTGTGTGGCTACAACCCCCACAAGAAAATGTCCATGTCCATATCAACTCTGAATCATTTTCATGTGCCCACATAGCCATACATTTCTATGTTCGTATAATCTCTGAGAAAATCAACTCTGCCACTATGTCATTTTTTACCATGTTCATATTACCTCTGAGTAAACATTCCTACACATCAACTTCTCGCCATCAACTTCTTATCGCCATGTCCATAATATCTCTGACGGTGTCTGTTATCTCACCTTACATCAGTGCCTGATTTTACGCATAATATAGATGCTAAGTCCAAAAAAATTCCCCAGCGGAGTTACCCAACCCTATCACGTCTTTCTTACCTTTGATAGGATTCTTATCACCGTAAAGTTTATAAAACACAAAAATTGGACAAAAAAATAGTTTATATTTCTTTTTTTGCATCAAAAATGAAGGAGGGGCCGCATTTCCCAAGACAAAAAGAAAAGGTTCTTTCCTAAAACAAAAAGAGAAAGGACAAACAAAAAAGCTAAGGATTGGCATACAGTTCGCCAATACAATGCTTCATGGCCTCAGCCCGAGTCTGAACAATCATCAAAGCCCGACGTTTAGCTTCATGGCACACCACTGCCTCATCATCGAAGGCGATAAATTTTACATACTTGGCATCCAGCTCCGCCTTCTTCTCGGTCAAACTAGCCACATATCGAGCATACTCATATGCCTCATGATGAAGGATTACCTGCTTGGTAGCCGCTTGTTCTGACTCGGTCGACAGTTGAGCCCGTTGTTCCTAGAGCAGATGGATTTGCTCATTAATATCTGCCATATATCGGTCCAAGATCTCCTACAAGCTGACCCGAGTCACCTTAGTAGCTGCATGCTCATACTCCTTGGCATTGGCTTCAACCAGGTCATGTTACAAAGCTACTCGGCTGGATGAATAAGCCGACTTGGCTTCAGGTCAGTTATCAGCCATCTCTGCTCCTCCGCCCCAAGAGATGTGAGGTTATTTTTTGGAGGGCTTGGAGCTGGGCCAAACGATGTTCTAGCTCACTAACTGGTACCTCTAGGGCCTCGACCGTTGTAGAAGCTCAAAAATGATTAGGCGCCACTCATAAAATGGCGTTAGGATTCAAAAAAATGCTGGCCATTTGGGTTGCACTAAGACTCAGGTGGCGCCAACTATTAGAGTGAGCGGGCACCATGTGGCAAGATTCCTCGAGAAGCTAGAACAGTTGTCATGATTACTGACAACCCACAAGAAAATCCTTTCGAATCCCGAACAACAGGCACTCGAGAAGATCGTGTCAGCATTTGCAATAAATGCTGACAGCTAGCTCGTGCCAATTATCATTTGGTGCGAGGTAATTAATGATCACAGGACTGCCAGAATGAGTAAGGGACACCAATTATCAAGTTGCACCTTTGGCTACCTATCAAGTGGGTGCCACTTAGTCAATTTTCATTTAGAAGTCGGATGACGTGGCGCGCATGCCATTAATCTTGAAGAATGTATCCACTACATTGTCCACGACCACGTGCATCTCTTTCACAGAATACCATGCGTCCCTAGCAGTTCAAGTAACCGTTTGCGCAAATGAGTGAATGGCGCGCTAAATGCAGCACGTGCCACTCAGGATAACTGACTGACAGTTATTTCAAAACTATATAAATAGAGTTCCAAATCAGTTCTAAGGATCATTAATGATCATAATCTTCCGACAAAGTGCTGCTGTATTCTCCAGAGGCTTATGTCTTCCATATCACATCGTCTAAGGGATAAAGTAATCGTCTTCAGATCAGATTTCTCTAGTTGTACTTCTCTAGAATCAAATTGTACTCTTGTACTTTCTTTTTCTTAGTTTGTAAACTAGTGTTCTTGTAAAACTTTTGTTCTCGTAAACAAAATGGCGACACTGCTGGGGACGACTTTTTCTTCCGACGAGAAGGTGACAACTCAATGCGATATTGAGTCGATCGGCAAGACGCAAAAGACCTTGGTCGTTCAGGTTGACCAAACAGCCTACGAAGCTATGATTGGCGCTGGAGGTACAAGGCGGGCTATTGTTGCTGCCAATAATAAGGTGCTCACCATCTGGACTCATATGTCTTCCAGAGCACCAATCACAGCTTTTGTGCAGACTGCACCAACTGTTGCCTTAGCGTAGAACAAAGGGAAATGCCCTTTGGCTACTCCCTTTTTCTTCCCAGTTCTAAACTTGGTGGAGATCCTATCCATTTCTGCTCCTGTGCAGAACAAAAAAAGTGCCCTTTGGCCTTTCCTCATTCTTTTCCGGTCCTAGACTTGGTGGAAAACACTTCTGATTGTGCCCTTGCACCAATTACAGTTTCTGTGCAGACTGTGCCAACTGCTGCCTTAGTGCATTACAAAGGGAAATACCTATTGGCTACTCCCTCTTCCTCCCCAATTTTAAACTTGGTAGAGAATCTATCCATTTTTGCTCCTACGCAGAACAAAGGAAAACGCTCTTTGGCCTTTCCTCGTTCTTCCTCGATCCTGGACATGGTGAAAAATACTTCTGATTGTGCCCTTATGCCAATCACTGCTCGAACCCTTTTGGGTAGAAGCTCTGCTTCTCTTAACAAAGACAATCAAGTCAATGGTAAGAAATTAAATTCTGTCCAAAATTGACTTCCTGGTACTCATTTGCACCATGCCAAGCACGCTAGAATAGGGTGCGCAGGGCATTCTGCCTACTCCTAAGCGCCAATTAAACCCAAATTAGGATCTGCCAACTCTGTGTATATCAAGATCTAAACAAGAAAAGTTGATGGTTTCCCAGACAGACACACAAGAAGTGCACCACTTTGACATGCGCGCCTATCTCAACAGGCGTAAATCAGAATCAGCTTCATTAAGTCGTAAGGCACACCAATTGCAGTCTATGCCAGTTACTAATCTACACAAAAGGAAGCTAGGCTTCTAAAGTCAAAGACCTTCTCACCTATGCCAATCAATACAGCACTTCCTTCTACACTCAAGGGACAGGGCATCTCAAGAATAGGAACCATGTTCCTAATGTAATCCATGAGTATGTACCTTCTTCTTCCTCTTATCCTGTCAATGTGACCATCCTCCGTGAAATTCTTGTACAAAAGAAAAATATCGCAGGGCCATCTCATATATCTGTGACTCCACCTACGAAGCGTCTTTGTAACCATGAGATAGTGATTAAGTATTGTTGCTAGGCAGTAAAACGGTCTGTCTTCGACCGTTTGAACTACCCTTAATCTCCTAAACTGATCATAGTAGTGGACAGAGATTTATCCTCTACAACCACCACATGCAAGGAACTCCAGTCTGCTTTCCATGAGGCTCAAGTATAATGTTGTTGCAAATCAGCCAGACAAACCATCTTCGATCGCATGAATTATAATAGTTTTTCTGATATACAACGTCACCCTCCTAAAGTGACCCTGGTCGATGAAGACGAGTTGTTGTTTGCTTTAGTCAATATGACGTCTCACAGTACTAGGGGTGGAAAACGTCCAAGACGTAATGCATCCCGTAATCCCAGTCAATAATACTTGGATCGAATCTGTGGTTCCGACGAAGGAGTCTACCAGAACACAAGATCTAGAGGCCGAGATTCAATCGGTCAAAGGAATCTTCCTACTCCTCATCTCGGAGAGGTCCTTCACCAAAGAGACATTTCCAATTTCGACCAAGACTCAATCGGTCAAAGGAATCTTTCAGATTCTGACCATAACTCAATTGATTAAAGGAATCTTTATGACTCTGACGGAGATTCAATCGTCAAAAGAATCTTTCCATCCCTTATCCCATGGGTAGTGCCCTACATGATTTTGATGTTGATAGTGAAAGCTCTGAGCAGACTATCTTTTCTACTAGTTTGTCATCTCTAGCCAGAGAAGTGACCACCTATGTCACTAATGAGGAATAAGATGCATTCAGCTTTGGTAGTCAGGATCAAAGGATCGCCTCTTTAGAGGCCGGCTTGAAAAATATGGCTGAGATGATGGCAAGCATGCATGCCATGATCGTAGCACAACATACTATTCCATCAGTTGCGAATCTAATTTTAATCCAAGAATAGATAGCAGCATCTGCTCCTACCAATACTGGTTTGGGGTTACAACCTCCTCACAATGCTACCATACCAACTCTAAGTCTTTCTGGTGCTGGGGGTGGTGGTTATCATGCAGTCCCGCCTCCTAACATATCGAATCAGTCTATCGCTCCCCAAGCATCAGGGGACACTAATGAGGCAGTGAAGCTTTTGTGTAATCAGTGTTTCACTTAACAAAATGCCTAAAAATTGGCTTTTGAAAATAAAACGAAAAAAAGTACAAGAAGTACAAATTTCTGGGAAGTATTGCTATGGAAGTCTGATCTAAAGACGATCACTTTGTTCCTTAGACCATACGATGATGATAAAGAGTACTGCTGGAAGATGAACAGCCGGAAGAACTAAGTCACCAGAAAGGTATCGACGCACTTGGGCACTGATGGCGAGGTCGAATGCTTTTCTGCTTTGCTTCACTCTGTTCTGGAAGAAAAGTTGAAGAAGAATGCTCTGAAAAATCAAAGTCTCCGGGATCTGATCTCTATGTATTCTCTCATGTCTCTCTGATCTCCTCTCGATAATGTCTATGTGAAAAAAAAAGTCTATTTATAGACTTTATCCTTTGTGCGTAAAAAGCAACAGAATTGTGTTTTTACGCTAGCAACTGCCACCCACGATGAAAGTCACCCTCTGTGCACGTTGACATGTGTCCCATTATTTCAACAAAAATAGGGAGCATGTACACACGTTCTTCAATAAGTGTGGCATGATAGCCACGTAGACAAACCACTTTTTAAAGTAGTCAGGAAGGATCGGGCGTAAAAATAACCCAAAATATACCATGAGCGTAAAGTGGCAAATTGGCGTAAAAACAGCCCAAAATAAACTTCCCAGCGTAAAGTGGCTAAAATAGCCTTGAACGTAAAACTTAGCCCAAATAGACTTTACGCTCACAATAGCTTTGAGCGTAAAAGCTCGAATAACTATAGTACGTAAAAAGAAGTAATTTTATTGAGCGTAAAATAGCCTTCTCTGCACACCATACGACATGTATCGGGTTTGGTGAAAATTCGATCTTCTCGACTTCTGTGTCGCATGCTGTCAGCAAAGATCATTATGTCAAATCAAATCTTCTACATTAAATGCGGCCTGACAGGCATAAAATTCAATGAACTGCCTTGGCGTAAAGTAGCTCGCATAAAAACAGCTCGCGTAAATAGCCTGCGTAGAATAGCCTGCGTAGAGTAACCTGTTTGAGCGTAAAGCTCTATTTGGTCTATGAAGCATTTTTTTACGCTCCTACAAGACCCCCTTCAATGTTTTCAAATATTTTCAAAATCTGAAATACTTTAAACAGAAGCGTAAAATTCAGGATTTGACCAGTCAGCGTAGAGTTCGGGATATTCAACGGTCATCCGCATAAAAATAGGGATATCCAACAGTCGGCGTAAAATCTGGAATTTGAACCGATTCAAAATTTTCCTATAAATAGGGTTCTTCGGGGAGAGAGAAAACTTTACTTGTTCTCTTCACTTTCACAATCCCAATCTTTCTCGAATCCTCTTCTTCCCCTTTCATTCAATTCGATGGCGCCCAAGAAATCCACCACCGGCAGCAAAGGCAAGAAGCCGCCGTCGATTCTACATCGGTCGACCGCACGTAAAATCCTGTTCGGTCTTCCACGGCATCTCAGCAAAGCAAGCCCGCCGTTGCTCCTCCAATGAGGGGTAAAACACTACCCATTGGCCGAAAAAAAACTCGTCAGAGAAGAAGACTTAAATCTTTCATTTCACGCCCACGTTATACGTGTCAGCGTAGAAATTAAGATAACAAAATACGCCCACGTTATACGTGTCAGCGTAAAATTAAGAAATACGCCCACGTCTATACGTGTCAGCGTAAAATCAAAATTCCGCTCATGTATACACATGCCAGCGTAAAAATCTAAAATACGCTCATGTCTATACATGTCAGCGTAAAATTTAAAATACGCTCATGTCTATTCATGTCAGCGTAAAATTCGAAATACGCTCATGTCTATATATGTCGGCGTAAAATTTTGAATACGCTCATGTCTATACATGTCAGCATAAAATTTCGAATACGCTCACATCAACATGTGCCATCGTAAAATTTAAATTATGTCATATCAAAAAAAAAATTTAGAATACGCTCATGTTGATACATGCCAGCGTAAAATTTTGAATATGCTCACATCAACATATGCTAGTGTAAAGTTTTTAGAATACGCTCATATTGATACATGCCAGCATAAAATTTCGAATATGCTCACATCAACATGTGCTAGTGTAAAGTTTTTAGAATACGCTCATGTTGATACATGCCAGCGTAAAATTTTGAATATGCTCACATCAACATGTGCCAGCGTAAAACTTCAAAGATAGAAAAAACTTTGTGTAATACAAAAATCTTTTTATCAACTTTAGTCAAAGTCTTTACCCATAAAATTTTAAATTAGATTTTCACTAACTTGATTTTTCTTTTTCTTTTGACAGTGGACTTGCAAATTCATCCACTCGCAGAAGTTTTTGGCTCATCAATTGGCATGGTGGGCTCAAATTATATGGAGAATCTATCTCATGTAGCATTTCCCCAATCAAATCCAGACTACCCCATAGAGAGGGCACAGTTGATAGCTACCCAAGGGGATAGGATGCTGCTATCCATAATAAATGGAGAATTATTGACTTCACTGAACGAACAACAATTTGCAAAACCGGCCTTCTTGTTTGGAGATGCAATAGACTGCAAGTCACAGACACACCCCAAGAAGGAGTCTTGGGTGTTCAAATCTGGAGATAGAGCAATGTATCTTCTTGATATGGACAGAGATTATCCTTTGTCAGCATTCATCCATGCCACCCGCCCTCGACAAATGCTGTGGAATCTGACTCCTAGCAGTCACGGAAGGCCGGGTAGAATTGTATTCAAGAGGGATAATGCCAACGACATGGGGTACTACGTCAGTGTTCCCAATGGCGGTGTCAGTTCTTTCTCTGGCCTCATGCCAGGATTTACTCCGAGTGAAGATTCGGCCTTAATCCAACCAGTGCAGACCCAGATGTTTGTCAACAAGTTCATAAGGGCTGGGGTATTGTATCCCCAGACAAACCCCAGGCTACCGGGATGGTTGACTCCTTTCAACCAGAATTGGATCCAGATTAGCATTTGGATGATGAAGAACTTCCAGTCAGAGTTAAAAGATATTGGCCTGTATGAAGCGGTGGCTTCCACCAGTCAGGGCATACCACCGAATAGTAATTTGTTCATGGCCCTGATGGAGATATACATAAGTTCGACTGGAACTTTTGCGACCCCGAAAGGTGAAATAGGTCTCGCACTTCATGAGATGCAATTCATCTCGAAGCTACCAATGGGAGAAGCCCCATATGAAGAATACGTTCCCTCCAACCGAAAACTTGCTGAAATTAGGGAGAAAAACCCTCAGTTGGTTGAAGTATATGAAGAATTGATGTGCCACTATATGATCTGCACTACTATGCATGAGAGTGGATCTCATCTAGCATATATCAAGAAATGGACAACGTATCTCTTCTTCCATAAGGATAAAATATCTAAGGATGATAAAGAAAGATTTCAAGAAAATAAAGCTCCAGCTATCAATATAGATTCAACAATTCCTAGTAACAAAATTCGAGATATGATGACTGTCTACAAATTCTCGAACAAGTATTTGTCCACTAAAACTGGAGAATTCCCTACTGGAACTGAAGCCTTGAGCTTCCTTAGATATGGTAGCCAGAAAATCTCTAGGAAAGCCTTGCTGGCAGGCTTCCTTTCTTTATGGTTGAGAAGATGGGTCGTACCGAAAACTGGTACAGTTGACAGCATCCACCGTAACGTACTATGGCCAGCAGTACGTTTGGTGTTTAAGGTCAGAGTTAACCTGCTATCGGCAATGGTGTGCCGAGTAAATGCAGGTTTGAGAACTTTTGGTGAGGAGTTAATCAATAATGCTCCTCATCGGAATGCATTCCCCACGGTAGAAATGTCCTATACTTATTTGATGGGTTGGCTCTTGCACCACAACTGCAGATTGTTGCCACCAGGCCCAGGTGATGATACGGAGGTCTTCCTCCAAAAATTCAGCAAGGCTACATGGATTGCCACGACAGTGGCAGATACCCGGGCAGTTTTGAACTATTCTTATGGTTGGAATTTTTTTGTACCCGGCCAGAAGTTCCAGCCGACTGCTTCAACGTCCAATTTGAAGATGAGGTTGAAGGAGGAACTTTATTGCCACCATCAGTCTTCAAATGGCTACAGTGCATTAGACCTTCTCACCTGATGTACAGAAATGAAGATAATTGTACGTTCGAACCATATCTACCCAGTAGGTTCGCTCGTCAATTTGGGTATGACCAACTTCATGTTGGTAATCCCTCTACCAGTTTCCGTCACTATGGGAAACTGCTTGATGGTGCAAGGGGTTGGAGATACTTTAGTACTACTCGTACTGGTGCCAGATTCAGAGTCTCAACTGCTACCAGCACTACAGAGCTACGCATTCTTTATTCGTATGCTCATTTTTATGCTTCTATTCGTTCTTTTGCCCATGGCTACAATATGAGAGGTAGCCTGAGATGGCCCAAGGAAGGCAATGTTGAAGAGCCAGTTAGGGTACCAACAGACATCCCTGACAATGCTGTTGATCCAGATCCATATCTGGAAGTTATTGCTACTGGAGTTGGAGAAGAGGCTGCAGAGCCTATTATTAATAGGAAATCTCGTAAACGGAAACAAAGTACTGCAGTCACACTTCCAGAGAAAACCCCGGAGAAGAAGAAGAAAAAGGCTATCATAAAAAGACCTTCCAAATCAAGAGCCTATACTCCGGAGAGTGATAATCAGGCAGATGAGCTGCAATATATAGGATCTTCTTCCGTTCACCCTGGAGAAGGATCTTCAACACTTCAACCCGCAACATCTGCAGTGGTCTTGTCTCCCGGACGTCTCAGCTCGGCACTTCATTTAACTCTGCCACAAAAGGCACAAGTTGCTGAAGACGTTGCCCCAGTACAAACTGTTGATTCGGTATTTATTCCATCCGATGAACCGGCTATCGCTTTTGATGACAAAGACTGGGATGGAGATTATGATACGTATTTGGCACGTTCCACACCAGGTATATATACAAAATCTATACAACATTATGCATTATGATTTTATATTTTAATTTATTTTATTTATTTTGCAGGTGTCATTATTGCAGCAAAGCCTATGGCTCCTCCTCCTCCTCAAGAAAATATTTACGAGGAGAACACGGAGTCTAAGGAAAAAAGTTCTTCTTCCGATGGAGTAGAGAAAATACAACCAGAAGAGGAACTACAACAAGAACCTGAAACAGAGGTTCAACCAGGATTGTCTTCTCATATTGACAACAGAGAAGAAGACCAAACTGCAGATCAAGAAACGGCTGCTGAAGAAGGAACTGATCTCAATGAAGAGATTGAAGTATTTCCAGAGTCTGAACAACCAGAAGCCCAAGAAGGTGATGAAGACGTAATCAAATCATCAACTGAAACTGGGGATGTCGTGATAGCACCCTCTGCTATTATTACTAATCCAGCAGAAGTTCATGAGGAGATGATGCCTGAACCCAAATCAGCTACAACTACTATCTTTCCATCCACCACTATTACTGCCACCGGAACTCCAGAAATTGCTAGAGTAACAAGTACTGAAGATATGATCTCTGAAGCTCCCAGGGATCAATTGGATGTGGTAGTGACGACAACATCATCTTTATCTCAGTCTGCTACAGGAGCAACCACATATGCTAGTACTGAAGACTTAATCCCTGAAGTTTCTAGGGATCAGTTGGCTATAGTAATGACGACAACATCATTTTTATCTCAATCTGCTACCGGAGCTACCACATCTACCCCTAGTATTCGGAAAAGAGACTTGGTAGAGATTGCTGTAACTCCGAGCTCAAATACAGAAATGAATCTCTTAGTTGAGATTCATACTGAAACTTTTTACAAGACACTGGTAGCTTTGATTGACATGGTCTGAAATAGAGGCCTCAGTTATGAAAGCTTGAAAGGCGCGATTGTTTCCACTATCAGGAACGTCGCCATGTTTAATGATGTTGAGAGAGCAACTGTATTGGAAAAGGTGGTAGAAGAACATGAGCAACCTATTAAAGAATATCTGAGGTTGACAAGTGAAACAACTGAAAGTCTTATTCAAGCTGAGTATGATGCTTTATCAGCTGAATACACTGTTTGAGAGACTACTTTCAACGACTCTCTCAGAGAGCACAATAACAAAGTCGCCAAAGAGAAAGCTTTCTTGGCTGACGCAAAGCCTAAGTTGGAGAGTTATAGAGAAGCCTATGACACTTCGAATACGAAAATTCAGGAACAAAATGATAGAATTCTTGAAGTGGAGGCTGAACTGGCTCGTCTAAAAGCTGAAAAGGAGTAATTAATAGCAGCTCGTGACAAACATTTGACACAGAGCTCAATTCTGGAGGAACAAGTTTTTGGAGCTGAATCTACTATCAAGTTTCTTGATGATGCCAGGGATAATCTGATAGCTACTTTCGCTAAGTTTTCTCCCATTTACACTCCAGAGGCCCGAAGAAAGGTAGCTATTGAAAATGTAATGGGCTCTCG
Organism: Iris pallida; assembly: GCA_029216955.1. Taxonomy (NCBI): domain Eukaryota; kingdom Viridiplantae; phylum Streptophyta; class Magnoliopsida; order Asparagales; family Iridaceae; genus Iris; species Iris pallida. The sequence goes on along the minus strand of JANAVB010036418.1, from coordinate 4,884,393 downwards.
TGAGAAACGTTTGGCAGAGCTCCAAAAATTGCTAAAAGATATATCTGCTCCTCCTTAGGCAAATAAGGAGCTTTTGTAATCTTTTATCTTATTAAAAAAATGAATAAAATATTTGTTTTGTAATCCTATCATTTATTTTGAAATTAAATAATAAGTATGAGATAGAAAACACTTATCAGAGGTAATATGGACGTGACAAGTCTTCTAAACTCAATAAATTGTATCTATCCAGAGGTAATATGGACATGATAGATAATGAAATCTCGTTTTCTGTTTAGAGTATACAATACTATCAGAGGTAATATCGACATGACAGATCGTAACAACTCAAAGAAAAATAGATTAATATCTATTCAGAGGCCAAATGGACATAATAGATAAGAAAAACAAGCAGACTTAATATTTATTCAGAGGTCCTGAGAACATGATAAATAATAGATCCAATTTTTTTATCAGCTGGTAAGATAAAAGATTAAAATTTCTCTCCAAGCTTTGCCAAACATTGGTAGCTGGGGGATAAGAAAGAAATTCAAACATAATATTTCTTTAGAAATTTGTCATTGATCGGCATCATGAGCAAATCTCCATTAGGTTTAGACAACCTATAAGCACCATTGGAGAAAACCGTCTCGATGACATAAGGGCCTTTCCATTTTGCTTGGAATTTTCCTTTACTCTTATGAGTCATCACCATCGGTCTTCGAACAGCTAGTACTAGCTCACCGACTTTGAATACCCTCTTTTTAACTTTACGATTAAAAGTTCGAGATATGCGGGCTTGATATAGCTCAATATGCTGTTGTGCTTGAAGACGCTTCTCATCCAATCCTTTAAGTTCTTGGAGTCGTAAACAATTATTGTTCTCTGTGGTTAGCTCATTAGCAATGGCTATTCGAAGAGATGGAATCTGGTTTTCCAGTGGAAGGACAGCCTCACATCCATAAACCAGTGAAAATGGTGTAAAACCAGTAGGAGTTCGGACTGTTGTTCGATAAGCCCATAAACATTCTCCAAGTTTCTCATTCCAATCACGTTTATTAGAAGAGACAAACTTTTTAAGAAGTTTGATGATCGTCTTGTTGAATGCTCCGGCTAAACCATTAGCAGATGGATTATAAGCTGTAGACGCCAAGTTTTGGATTCGATTCTTATCACAGAACCGATAAAATGCCTGACTAGCAAACTGTGGTCCATTATCATGAATTATTTATCGAGAAATCCCAAAACGATAAATGACATGATGTTTAATGAAGCTAATCACATTAGATGTTTTTACTTCAACAAGAGGAACTACTTCCGTCCATTTAGAAAAGTAATCGGTTATAGCCAGTATAAACCGATGTCCTTTAACAGAAGGAGGATTAATTGGACCAATAATGTCTATGCCCCAAGCTTCAAAGGGCCAAGAAGCTGCTGTAGGATATAAAAACTCAGACGGTTGATGAATAAAATCAGCATGAATCTAACATGCTTTACACCTTCTGGCATAATCCACAGTATCTGCTATCATAGAAGGCCAATAATACCCTATTCTTCGAATACGGTCCTGTAATTTTGGACCCGGTTGATGGGCACCACAGACACCATCATGAGCTTCACGAAGCGTTTGCTTAGCTTCATTCTCAGAGAGACAACGCAGCAAAAGTCCATCATATGAATGACGATATAACATATGTAGAGACGAATCATAATAAAATTGAAATGATCGTCTCTTGATTGATGCAGCTTCTTTTGGATCTTCAGGTAAAATCTCATGAACCGCATAATCAATGAATGGACTTCTCCAATCCCTCTATTGGGAACTTGATTCTGTAATATAACTCTGTTCAATATGCAGATTATTCTTAATACAGAATAAGTCTCAGTCCAACAAAGTAATGGTATTTTGTCTTCAAATTGGAATAGCCAAATCTGCAGCTAAGCTAGCAAGAGCATCAGCTTCCAAATTTTGAGAACATGGTACGAATTCAATGAAGAATCCTTTAAATGAGAGGACCAATTCGATTACCACTTGATGATAAGGAATGAGGTCAGGATTTCTGACTTTATATATCCCTCTAACCTGATTAACAATCAGTTGAGAATCTCCATAAGCTTCCAAGAACTCGATGTCCAATTGTTTTGCTACCTGGAGACCAATGAGCAGAGCATTATATTCTGCCATATTATTGGAGCATGGCTCATTGAGAGAATAAGCACGGTATATAACCATTTTGTCAGGAAAAACCAAGACGATTCCTACCCCAGAGACGATATTACCTTTAGGTCCAACTCATGACGCTCCATCAAAGTATAATTGCCAAATGTCATCCTTTAAAGTCATGTTGCAATCCACAACTTCATCTGAAATATCCTCATATAGCTTCGATGTTTCAGGTATAGGGTGAGCTGCTAAGAAATCAGCTAATGCTTGACCCTTCACTGATTTTTGAGGTACATAGACCATGTCATAAGGAGTGAGCAACATCGCCCAGGTGGCTAACCTGGAATTAAGAATGCTTGGTTTTTTCATCAATACCCGAATAGGATTTATTCTGTAGATGACATGAATAGTCTGTTCTGTCACATAATATCGTGTCTTTTGAATAGCAAAAACCAAAGCCAGATATTCCTTTTCTACAGGAGTATACCTGTGTTCAGCTCTGACCATCATTCGGCTAAGATAATAAATTGCTTGCTCATGACCCATATCACTTTTCTGTGCCAAAAGAGCACCAAGTGAATGATCCAAGGCTCGAACATATAGCAAAAATGGTCTTCCTATCACTGGTGGTACCAGAACAGGTGGATTTGTAAGGTATTGCTTGATGTCATTGAAAGCTTTCTGACAAGCTTCATCCCAGACAAATGATACACCTTTCTTTAATAGACGGGAGAAAGGTTGACATCTCCCAGAGAGATTGGATATAAATCTCCTGATATAAGCAATGCGACCCTGGAAGCCTCGGAATTCTTTTAGATTGCGTGGAGGACGTATTTCAAGAATTGCTTTGATTTTATCAGATCAACATTGATACCCTAAGAAGTGATGACAAATCCCAAAAACTTGCCACTGGAAACCCCTAAGAAAGACTTAGTAGGGTTCATTTTCAATTGATGCTGACGTATCAATTCAAATACTGTCTTCAAGTCTTGAATGTGATCATCTTTTGATCGAATTTTGACAACAATATCATCTACATAACATTCAACTGTTTTCCGTAGATGTTATTGAAAGATGCTACTCATGGCCCGTTGATACGTAGCACCGGCATTTTTCGGTCCAAATGGCATAACCGTATAGCAGTAGACTCCAAGAGGTGTACAAAAAGCAGTATGCTTTTCATCTTCTGGATGCATCTTAATCTGATTGTATCCTGAGAACCCATCCATGAAAGACATGCGTTCAAAACCGCATGTATTGTCTATCATGACATCGATAATCGGAAGTGGAAATTCGTCCTTTGGGCAAGCTGTATTAAGATCTCAAAAATCTATACAAACTCTGACTTTTCCATTCTTCTTCATAACAGGAACAATATTGGCAACACAGTCTGGGTGTTGTTCTTCACGAACAAAGCCACATGTAATCAGCTTTTTGACTTCTGCTTCAATTGCATCCATCATGTCTGGTCGAAAATGCCGTTGTTGTTGTTTCACAGGCTTAGCATTAGGAAGAATATTGAGTTTATGAGTAGCAACTTTAGGATCTAGACCCGGTATATCCTTATAACTCCATGTAAAAATATCGATATAATCTTTAATCAGTTGTATCAGTTCTTCCTTTTCATCTTCAGAAAGGTTCTTACTGATGAATATTGGCTTGGACGTAATTCCGTTTCCAACATCAATCTAGAGAATCTCATCCTCCATAGGTGGTTGTCGTTGTTCAAAACGAAATTCCCACTGAGTGTCCATCTGTTGGGCCCAAGGGTCATTTTCAAATGGCTCAAATTCACCTTCAGTTTGAACTATGTTAACTGAAAATACACACTCAAATTTATCGTAATAGTCTCCTCCAGCATATAAGGAATAGGATGTATCAGATTCGATGAAATAGATTTCTTCCGAATCTGAGGATTGTGAAGAACTAGAAGAGAATTCTTCTTGTATATCGTCATTAAATATGTGGGACGGATCATATCCCAACCCATGACGAGTTTTCTGATAAAACGGATCACCACATAATGGTAATCGTCTACCTTTGCCTTGATTGAGACCTTGCATAGTCTTCAAATCATATCCCATTTTCTGGATTATCTTGAGAGATTGTTGACTATATTTGTCAATTCGGATCCTTCCTTTATCTTTATCTCGAAGATCATCTGTCTGAACAATAGGGATGTTTCTAGCCAGGCCAAACACAATTTGGTGCTTGTTTTTTTTATCAGACGGAATTACGAAATAAGATTCTTCATGACGTCTAAAAGTTACACAAGCTTATGATGAAGCAGCTACAGGAAGAAGATAAAGAGAAGATTTTAGGAACTTTTGAGCGTAAGGGCTTACATCAACATGCGGAGGAAAAGAATTTTTCTTATAGTCAATGTATAAAGTTTCCTCTATATCTATGTCGTCTTTATATTGATGACTTTGATCATCAGAAGATAAAGATATTCTTTCAACAAATTTGACAGCCATATACTCCAAAAGAAAATCTTTATTGATATCAGAAAGTACAGAATGATCAATATTTACATCATTTACAAGTTGAATACTACGCTTAGGATTTATCATTAATGGACCGTCATCCGTCTTCTACGTAGACTTGCCAAGTTTGATGATTAATGGTAGTTCTGGATCATTCGTATGAGAAGTACGTCCCTTGACTTTGATCATAAGAGGTGCATCTTGATTCTTGGCAGGAATATTCACTGATTCCTCAGATGAAACCCGGGTTCTTCCTTTGACTTTGATCATCAGAGGTTGATCGTTGACAGGTTGGGGTTGGATTCGACCTTTGACTTTGATCTTCAAAGGTTGCTCTTCCGGAGGATCTTCATTGATAGACTGATCTTCGGCAGATGATTGATCTTCATCTATATCTGATATCTCCTTCACATGCTCTTGTTTATATAGCCTTGAGTCAGAGAAATATGCTTCAACACCCTTAAAGGGATTGATATCAGCAAATTTAGTCTTCACAACCCCTTGTGAATCTACGTATTTAAAGCATTGGTGGAGAGTTAAAGGTACAATATTATGCTCATGTATCCACGGTCTTCCAAGAAGAATGTTGTAGGATACGTCTGAGTTGATAACATAGAAAGTAACCATAGTTCGAAGATCACCAATCTGAATCTTTAGACGAATCTTCCCCAATGGTTTACTCTTACCAGAGTTAAAACCAACTATCGTGGTACTAGTGTAAATCAAATCACTAGTAGGAATCCTCAAAGGTCTTAGCATACTCTGAAGAATAATGCTAATGGAAGACCCAGGATCAATATAAATCCTGTCAATCTCAGTAGATTCAATATACCCAGTGTAGCACAAAGGTCTATCATGCTTATTATGCTTCAACAGCATATCTTCTTGTGTGAAGATAATGTTAGGAATTGCCTCCATCACACTATGACATTGTGGACACGATACTGGTGTATTATCATGACTCTTGAGTTGAGCCAAGCATGAGTCTGCTTGTAGCAAAGCTTCACTCAAAGTCTCTCTGCTTTCTTTAGAAAGACGCAGTAGCTCGAATATAGAGAGTCTAGCCGGAGTATTGGCTAACTGGGCTAGAATATCAAATTTGTAGGGCTTCATCACCACCCCTTGATTTGAAGTAGATTTCAAGGGAACGTCAAAGCGTACTGCTTTCTGTTTCCCATTCTCAACCACCAATTGCTTAGCAGGAACAGGAGATGGTTGAACTGGGATCGTTTCTATAACATCCTCTACTTCTTTGGAAGATCCCTCATAATCTTTGTGGTATTCTTTCCCAGATTTCGTACCAGCAAAGCTTTTTTCTTCAGAATCATGAGAAGGAAGTACCATATTGCAGGATTTAGTCTTCTTTCCCTTAGCCTTCTTCTTGTGAGGATTTTTAAGAGGAAGCTCAGAACCCAATCCAACAGTGGATTGTTGACTTTGAATCTGTAAAGGAAGTCGCATTCCTTTATCATAGTTCAGACCCTCTGCCTTTTGAAAGTCATAATCCATCTTTTTTATGAGATGGACTGATTGTTGACTGTACAAGTAAATAGACAGCGGACTTTCAATGGATGACTGAACAGAAAAAGAAGAAGCAGAGATTTCTGTAACCACCGAAGAAGAAGAAGGCATAGAGACTTCCGAAGAAAAAGGAATAAAAATCTCTGTAGCCATAGAAGAAGGAGAAATACTCGGGATACGAGGAAAGATCCCTGTAGGAGCTTTCTCATAAGCAGCGAAGACTTGTTGTGCCCTATATAAAAGAACACTATTCATAGCTAACCACTGCTGATGAGTGAGTTTGAGCTTGGTAGGGGGAGCTAAACTTGGAGGACATATGTTTAAACCTTTCAGCCTATCCTCCAAAGGAGTGCCATCCCAAAGATGATCCAAATCATCAGTATCTGGAATAACATGAGAAATCATGTTGTAGGTTTTAACTTTTCTACCTTTCTTAGATTTTGAAGTTTTATCTTCATCCTCCATTTTAGGTACTAAGTCAGGATGTACCCACATGATTTCACCATTCTTTAATGTGAGAGGCAACAATCCTTCATTTTCCTCTCTAGCAGGCGGGATATTCACAATCTTCATTGTCGCTTTCGGAACTGGAACAATCCCATCTGGGACTTGTTGTGGAGGAAAACCTCCAAATTGAAGAGAAACCATATTGGTTGTGACCGTATGCTCATCATTAGTTAAAGCGATGGCATTGGCATTTATCAGCTCCTGAATTTTCTTCTTCAAAACACAATAAGCTTTGGTAGGATGATTGATGTATCTGTGATAGATACAATATTTGTGATTGTCGGTCAAATTCACCTCATTAGGCCTTTTTGGCTCCGGAATCTGGAGTTTGCCACTCTTTACCAGACATTAGAATATCCCTGGGATATCGCTCTCGTCAAAAGAGTACTCTTCTTTTGGCTTAAAAGACTCCTGATTATTCAGCGTCGTCTTGTTTTTGGAAAGATTAACCATAAGGGTATCCTTTCCTTTCCCATTACGATTGCCGGAATTATTACCAGAAGAGCCTTTCTTTCCTTTATCCTCTGAGGCAAATATCATCCCATATTCATGAGCCAACCTACCATTGGTCTCGACAGAAACTGCTGCTATAATAAACAAGGCCCAGTCTGTGAATTGGGAACCTGTGAAGACAGCAATGGATGGTCACAGATTTATCTTGCACGTATCAATCTGTACTAAATCTGGTATGCCTGGAGGCATCTTCAGAGTCGCTTGTCGAAAACGTTCAATGAACGTCCGAGTAGCTTCCTTCTCCTTTTGTTTGATTTCTATTAAGGAAGACATGTTCATGTCCATACCTCCTTCATAGAAGCGGGACAGAAACATCGCTTTGAATTCGTCAAAAGATGAAATATAATTGTCGGGTAAAGTACGATACCAGTCGTAAGCTGAACCCGTCAAGCATCCGATGAACACTCGAGTGAAAAGAGCATCATTTTTCTGCAGATGCACAGTCATAATATCAAAGTAATTGATATACTGACTAGGAGAAGCCTTTCCATCAAACAATACCATTGATTGTGGCTTGAATTTTGGAGGAAAGGGTACATCATTCCAATAAGGAGGATAAGGTTGCTTAATCCCTAACCTCTGGAGCTGATCCTTATGCTTCAGAACTTCAAACTGTGCTTTTAGTTTGTGCACTGCTTGAATAGCTTCACTGGTTTGAGGAAGCACATTTGATTGAATAGTTGTTGGATATACCGTAACCCCCACCGGAGGTGGTACATCTTCTGGAATGATAGGATCTGGAGATGCAGAATTTTGATTGACAGCAGGCTCTTGATTATTCAAAGGTATGTCAACCCCTTGACTATCTTGAGTTTGTGCTGCTACCTGCACTGGTGTTACTACTGCCGGTTGAGCAGTCTGCTGAGTCATTATTATCTAGTGGATGCTTTACATCATAGTAAGCATGTCCTTTAATGATTGCTCAACGGCAGAGAGGCATTGTTCTGTATTAGTAGATGACATCTCTGGTTCATCTCCAATAGCATATGATTCAACCTCTCTTGAAGATACAGAGGAATTGGTATAGAGATATGAATCGACACTATCAGTTTCGGACTCAAAAGATTGAGTACTCCCAACTTCTGAATCAGAAGTCTGCAACTGTTTTTGTCTTCTTGATCGAGTATTCTGATATACTCCTTCAAAGGAATCAAGAAGTCTGTTGAATTATTGTTGACCAGGAGTTTGTGATGAGTTGCGTCTTGGACGTCGTCCTCTGTTGGTATGAGATGCCATATTAACTGAGGCATATGACAACTCATGTTCTTGATCTTCAACTGATTGCTGATCATTATAGCCTAACCGATCAAAAACTGACCGTTTAGACGTCGAACAGCAACACTTAATTACAATCTGGTGACACTCACAATGGTGATCTTCTTTTGGGAGTGTCACAGGAGACTTTCTGTCTTTATGCTTTTGTACAAGCAACTCGCGTAAATCAGAAGGAGTAGAGGAAGTAGTCTTCTTTATTATGTTTGGGACAGAAAGTCGTTTAGTCCCTTGTGTATAAAGAAGATTACTTGCTGCATTAGCAGAACCAAGCTGTACATTTTTACGCGCTTGGAGTTGCGTGCGTAAATCCTGAGATTTTTTAGCATAAAGAACTCCATCAGTATTACGCATAATTTATAGGTTTGGTACCTTGCGTAAAGCAGTGTAAGAAGGCTGTTGGTGAAGAACCGAAGTTTTACCAACAATGTTTTTACGCTAGTTGTGTGCAGGTACATTCACTTTAGATGTAAAGACATTATTATGAATTTTATCTACACTGTCACAGACAGGAGATTTACCTTTACGCGTAGAGCGCAAAACATGAGTATCTGCCACGTCACAGACGGAAGATTTTCCTTTACGCGTGGAGCATAAACTTTGTGTGTCTACCGCGTCACAGATGGGAGACTTATTTTTACGCTCAGAACGTAAAGCATTGGAGTCTACCACGTCACAGACGGGAGACTTGTTCTTATGCACAGAGCGTAAATTTTGGTTTTTACGCACTGGGCGTAATACCTCATTTTTATGCGCTGGGCGTAAAACTTGGAAATCTTCCTCGTCACCGACGAGAGATTGGTTTTTACGCTCAGGATGCAATACTGAGGCTGCCTCGTTACAAACGGAAGCCTGGTTTTTATGCCCGTGGTGCATCGCTGAAGTAGAGACTGCCTCATCACTGATGGGAGTCTCCACAACAGGAGTAGGAAGGATGGCTTTGCCTTCAGAGACAACAGGGAGATCCGAGGATGGTTTGGACTTAGGAATCCAAACTTTTTGCGCCTTCCGTGATTTCTGAACATTGGAGCAGTGAGCACTACCCCCAGTCCTGAGCATTTCTTCGTAGGCAGTCTGGTCGAAGTGCACAACCAGAGTCTTCTTGGTCGATCCGACCAACGTATCATCATATTGAGCAATTGCCTTCTCGTCAGAGGAGAAGGTCGTCCCCAACAGAGTCGCCATTTTGTTTCACTTAACAAAATGCCTAAAAATTGGCTTTTCAAAATAAAACGAGAAAAAGTACAAAAAGTACAAATTTCTGGGAAGTATTGCTATAGAAGTCTGATCTGAAGACGATCACTTTATTCCTTAGACCATACGATGATGATGAAGAGTACTGCTAGAAGATGAACAGCCGGAAGAACTAAGTCACCAGAAAGGTATCGACGCACTTGGGCACTGATGGCGAGGTCGAATGCTTTCCTGCTTTGCTTCACTCTGTTCTGGAAGAAAAGTTGAGAAGAATGCTCTGAAAAATCAAAGTCTCTGGGCTCTGATCTCTATGTATTTTCTCCTGTCTTTCTGATATACTCTCGATGATGTCTATGTGAAAAATAAGTCTATTTATAAACTTTATCCTTTGTGCGTAAAAAGCAACAGAATTGTGTTTTTACGCTAGCAACTGCCACCCACGATGAAAGTCACCCTTTGTGCACGTTGACACGTGTCCCATTATTTTAACAAAAATAGGGAGCATGTACACATGTTCTTCAATAAGTGTGGCATGATAGCCACGTAGACAAACCACTTTTTAAAGTATCAGGAAGGATCGGGCGTAAAAATAACCCAAAATATACCCTGAGCGTAAAGTGGCAAATTGGCGTAAAAACAGCCCAAAATAAACTTTCCAGCGTAAAGTGGCTAAAATAGCCTTGAGCGTAAAACTTAGCCCAAATAGACTTTACGCTCACAATAGCTTTGAGCGTAAAAACTCGAATAACTATAGTGCGTAAAAAGAAGTAATTTTATTGAGTGTAAAATAGCCTTCTCTGCACACCATACGACAGGTATCGGATTTGGTGAAAATTCGATCTTCTCGACTTCTGTGTCGCATGCTGTCAGCAAAGATCAATCTGTCAAATCAAATCTTCTGCATTAAATGCGGCCTGACAGACGTAAAATTTGTAGCATCCAGTTTCTAACATAAGGGTAATTTTGAAATTTTGTAATTATAATCATTTAATAATGATATTTAAACCATGTTATGATTTTTGGTGATTTTTAGTTAATTTAAAACTATTTAAAACCACGACTTGTGATTTTGATGATTGACTAGTGTAACCCTAGAGTTGGTTAAGCCCAGAGACTAACCATGACCAAGGGAGCCTAGCTATGTGATTAGGATGACTAATTACTAGTTTTTAGCCTAAGGGTATTTTGGTCATTTTGATAATTTTATGAAATTGTAAATTGTGTAAATTAAATATTGTGCTAATCGATTAGTTGAGACTTGACCTAGAAGTTTAGCCTAATCTAGATGTTAGTCATGACCATAGAGACTAAGTTAGAGGGTTTCAACTAAGTAATCAAATTAGGTTAATATCTAGATATTTGTTAGTAGGATATTTTAGGCTAAAGGTTAAGAAAGGTTACTTTAATTGTGAGCCTTTAGATTGGCTAGAAGTTGTTGGAGAAGCCTTGACCACTCATCCTAAACCCTAACCCTAACCTAATGGCAGCCATCAAACATCCCCCCCTCTATAAATACAACACATTAACCCTTTAACTTTTTTTAATCATTTGAATTGCCTCTTTTAGTGTTCTTCCTCAACTCCTCCCCAAATATCCAAATCAACTCCAAATTGAGCCTAGTCTTTTGCATTGGGCTCCCCTACAGTAGAAGACACCATTAGTGGGCAGCTAGCAAGGATTCGGAGGCTTGGGATTGTCGCAAGTTGTAGAAGAGCCCTCATTCAAATAGCTTTAAATTGAGGTTTCACCCTCAATAGGTAAAACCCATCAAACCTATTCAAATTCTAGTTTTCTTTCCATGGATGCATTCATTTAGGGTCCCCCTAGGTGTAGCCCAAGTTTGGTAGAAGTTCGTGTCCATTTCGTGTCCGTATCGGACACGTATCGGTGTTTTTAAACTCGTGTTCGATGAAATGTCACAAAGAATTAAAATTTAGTAATTTGCAAAACTAATTGAACAAAAACGTAGCCCTATATGTGTACTTTAATTTCTCCACTGACTGAGCTGGATTACATGTCGTATCCGTGTCCAAAATGGACACGAACACGCTGCACGACACCCCATGCACTGTCCTGCTACCCGACCCCTATTTCTTCCTACACAGGACACGTGGAGACGTTAAATTTGACACGGGGGTAGGGACAATGTCTGTCAAGACTCCCCCAAAGTTTTGTGTCGAGTCGTGTCGTGTCGAGTGAGAAATCGTGAGTGCACGGGTTTTACACAGACTGTACACGCGGGAAATCCCCCACTGATACGCGCTTCGCACGTGGACACACGACTTCGTGGACAGGACTCAGGCATTTAGACACCTACCATGACACCTCACCTAGCTACTGACACGACCACGACACTTTTGGATGGACACACGAGTCCCTAGACTAGTCGACACGCGTGCACGAGGATTAACTGGGCTGTTCACTGATACTTCATATTTTCATAAATTGGACACTTTGTGTCCACTGTTTGGACACGATTACACTCCCCCATGACACGGCTACATGTGTGGGGCTTTTCTAAACACCTGTTTTTGTGTTTCACTAGGTTTTAGGGTTTAATTTTTGGTCGAATTGTAAATTTCTGAAACTGTTAAGTTGTTTGAATATGGGATTTTACTGATACAGTGGGCTTTTTGAAAATGAGATGTTATACTGTCTACCTAGGTTAGTTAACTGTGGTTAGTTCAAACTTGGGTTTATAACTGAGATTTAGTTGCAATATAATCTGAGTTCGATTTAATGTATATTAACAGTCAATACATATAATACTGAAATAATCTTTAAATGAAATGGCTCTGGGAAGAAACTGAGATATTGGATTCAATGATCCAATTCGAAACCAAGGAAAACATGGGCTGGTATGAGAGATTGTTGGGTTTTGAATGAAATGTAATAACTGATACATATTCTCATTTTAAGTATCAATTTGGGTTTTGGTATTACCAGAGCATAGTTTTAATTATTCTGTAATAATATATATATATGGGTGAGGGTTAGAGTGACAGCCTAGATTAGGATATGGGTTAGTGATTTGAATGGAAATTTAGACATGTTGAGTTCAGTTATAGAGAAGGGGGAGGCTTAGCCTTAGCATTCAGAACATGGCATACAGTGGCTGCAGTTGAGCAATGCAACAACACTATGGCAAAGCCACAACCTGTAGCAGCATAGCAGCAGCATGCAATGCAGCTGCATTAGCCTCTAGTAGCAGGGGATCCCACCCCCTTAGGTTGGGTTTTGGTGGCCTATTAGTTAGTACAGGTACTTACCTATCTAGATATTGTATAGGATATGATCTAGGTATAGAGTATCATCTAGATGATTGTATAAGATATTAACTATAACTGTATTGTATTGGGTGTTACCTTTAGTCTAGGTTTATGTTTTTCCTATTGGCCTAAGGTATTAGAGTATTACCTAGTCTACCCAAGGTATTGATGTTATCTAGTCTAAGTAGGATGAGTGTCCAACCAAGGTAAGAAGTCACCTATATCTATATAACTAGTAGATGACCTAGACTTGACCTATGTTTGACTAGGTTGACCAAAAGTCAACACTAAGATAAATGGACCAATAGTTTGACCAATTGACCTTGATAGTTTAAGTTTGACATAGTTTGACTTGAAGGTTGACCCAGAGTTGACCAAAGTGGACCAAGAGTTGACTTTGACCTAGTTGACTTAGAATCATGTAGCTTGTACTGCAGATTTCCATTATTACATATTGAACACATCTTAACCTGTTTTACTCTAAATAGGACTTTGTGACACCAGTTCGGACATCCATTCATATCAGTCATACAGGGTGACAGGCGAGTACATTCTCTGATCTTTTCATACTTGTTAGGATTTATATTCTTGCTCTAGATTACTTTACATGATGCTGTCACGTTGTTATCACGGATTAGTACTATATGGATCTTGTTATGCGATGTTATCTCTCTTGGGGTGCATCAGATACAGTTGTCATGTGCTTTTCACGAACATCTTGTATTTCATGTACACCGCTTTCATGTATACTCTTGTGCAATCTTGTACTCTCATGATCACATGAGCAAACATGATAAAAACCTCTTGTACAAGGTAACGTAACTTGACTGGATCCTTGTGTATTGATTGGGGAGGGTGAGTAGGAATGGTTATGTCATAAAATCCCATCTTGTGCAATCTTGTGCGCATCTATTGTACACTCACGTATGATGGAGCTACCTATTGTTATTGTATGACCTAAGCCATTTACATAACCATATTGTGCTCTAAATCACTAGTATTACAGTTTTACTTATCCTATATATATTTCTGTTATAAATTCTTTCTCGTTTTCATATATATTTTCTTACAGTTCATGTATCTTACTCTTTGTATGCTTTATATTTCCCAATATTATATGAACTGCGTGAGATGTATTGTGCTCGCTCATGTCCTGACTGGACCTGTTGAAAATATTACAGATGATGATGGTGACTGTCCTACCTTCTATGGGACACATGAGGGTGACCTTCAGGAGCCTGAAGAGCATCTAGCTTAGTAGAGGGTGCCTAGTCTAGTCTAGTATTTATAGTTTTCAGTTTGTATCGGATTGTTCCGATTGTTAGTTGAGACTTAGTTATATTTCAGGACTTGTATTTATTTGTGTTGGACATCTACTTTGTGTGGTGTGATAACTCTATTTATATTTCAGTTTCTTCCTTTTATCTGATTCCATATCGTGCTCTATCTTTCCTAGACTTGTGATTGTGATATAGAGTTGAGATGTTATATTATACCTCCGTGCGGAGATGATATGTTTATATCATATTGTTGTTAGATGTTAGATGTTATAGACAAACTATACAGTGTTCTACCGCCGACATTGCGGCGTAGGCTGGACGTACCCACGTTCTCGTGCCCTTCCTCAGGGTACGGGTCGTGACAAAATTCAATGAACTGCCTTGGCGTAAAGTAGCTCGCGTAAAAACAGCTCACGTAGAATAGCCTGCGTAGAGTAACCTGTTTGAGCGTAAAGCTCTATTTGGTCTATAAAGCATTTTTTTACGCCCCTACAATCAGTTCAAAGCTTTTAAGCAGAAGGATGGCTTACAGAAGCTTAGAATCAAACAACCATACCCCATAGAGTGCAAGGAAGTCTCATTCCTACCTAAGTACAAGCCACCTACCATTATGCAGTTTGACGGTAGTTCATCTCCAAGCTAGTATCTCAATCATTTTGAGATAATGACTGATCAACTTCAGCCAAATGATGCTCTACTTACTAGAGTATTTGTCGGATGCTTAGCAGGTGCAGCTTACGACTGGTATCGCAGCTTGCCAGATGGTTATATAACTTCTTTTACAGGGTTCAAGCAAATGTTCCTGGAAAGGTTTTATGAGGGAACAAATGACATGACCATGTCGGCCCTCATCAAAATAAAACAACGGCCTAATAAATCTATTAAACGTTTCATTGAGCGCTTCCGACGAGAGGCACTCAAAATACCTCTAGGAACTCCAGATGCTCTGACTATAGATACATGCAAATCAAACTTGTTACCTATAGTCAGCATGTGGACTGGATCTTCGTAATACCAGGACTAGCCTTCCTTTATAGTAAGTGCCAGGGCGACCGAAGACAGTGCTGACAAGTTCAAACAATTAGGCATCCAGATGCCTAATCTCGAAAAAGAGGAACATTCTAACAGTGGTGGTCGTCAGAACAACCGTAAAGACAAAAAAGCTTTGGCCATCAATGTCAAAGGCAAAGAAGCTTTAGCCATCAACCTGAAAGGCAAAGAAGCTTTAGCTGTCAATGTGGGTCAATCAACACCTACCATGACGGCATCGCCACAAAAAACATAGCGTCCAAAAGAGAATTACTCCTTCAACGAGGACGACGTCATGAGTATATTCAATTGTCTAATCAAGAGCACTAAACATTAACTGCCCGAAGCAAAACAGCCAGATGAAGTAGGTAAAACTGACCATCCTAAATACTATGTGTACTACAGGTTTATAGGACATCCGACCAGGGCATGCTACGTGCTAAAAGAGAAGATTCAGGAGCTGATTAATGCTGGCACATTACTCTTCAGCATGATAAGAAGACGGTGACTCCCAATGTCGTCTCTCTGTAATTTGACAATTTTTCGGCCCAACTTGTGCAAGATGGAGTCGTCCTCATTCCGAAAGTCACCTTGGAGGTTGTCAACCTCCCACCAGCACGAAGTGACGGTCTTGTCCTTTCGTCAACCGATAAAGAAGAAATCGTGTAGATCCATCCTGACTTGGTTGCCAACTTTGAGACGCCTGCTTCGTCCTTGAAGTCCAGAAGGACAACTAAATATAAATCATGCCACATGACTTCATTGGGTGGTCATTGTCTACCTCTAAATGATACCTTCATCCAGGCAGTTGATTCACCTCCCTTTCTTGAGATAACAGTACTGAAGTCGAAAGTCAACTACCGTCCGGCATTCTATCTATATAGTCAGTAATCCCACGAGTTGATGACAAAGATGGGATATGATCTACAGAAAGCCCCCTGACCGGTACCAGATCTAGGAGACTCTACCTTAGAGACTATCCAGAAGGTCAAGAGGTCCCTACTCCAAGCTCTGATGCCTTTCCATCAGCTTCTCTACCTACTGTCAATGTTCCATCAGCTTCATCGCCCCTAGTGGAATCGACTCCTTCCAAGCCAACAGCGGTCGACAAAGGAAAACAAATAGTTCACTTCGATAAAATATTAAAGAAAACTCTATTTCTTGGACTTGGGAGACCATATAACTTTGATATATTGGCTCAACTAGTCAACACTCCGGCGAGGTTGTCAATCTTTCGAGCTCCTGCATCTCTCGAAGGAAACTTGAAAAACACTAAGCGAAGCTTTGATGCAAGCTGACACTTGTCTAGCACTCCTTAAGAAGCGAATCTGTGACATGTTTTTACTGTCAGTATCATGGAGTTGATTTCCAATATCACCTTCACACAAGATGACATGCTTCTAGAAGACAATCGACATAACCGACCTTTATATTACACAGGATATGTCGATACAATGAAAGTTGATCGCATCCTGATTGATCCCAGATCTGCACTTAGCATTTTGCCGAAGACTTTACTGGATGCCCTGAAAATTCCAGTGCATAATCTCTCTACAACAATCTCAACTATCTTAGGATTCAATTCCGGGAGAAGTGAACCACTAGGAAAGATTCGCCTGAAAGTTCAAATTGGCAATCTTCGCATATAAGTCAATTTTTATGTGATTGACAATCATGGATCCTACAATGCTTTATTAGGAAGACCATGGCTGCATGAACATAACATTATGCCATCCACTCTCCATTAGTGCTTCAAATATATCAACGATAATGGAGAAGTTAGGAAGGAAGTGGCCGATCTTAATCCCTTTCGGGGTGTCGAGGCATACTATGCTGACTCTAGAATGTATAAAGAAGAGTTCATGAAGGTCGTACTGGCCACGGATACCAAGGAAGATCAGAAGGACACCACAGATAATATTCTCGTAATTTCAGTCAAAGGACGTATTTTTTATCCTTCGTCTTCTCAAACACAAACCATCCATCTCTCGTCTCATGCTAAGAATCTTTCTGCTGAAAAGATGGAGCAGAAGGAACTCACCTCTTCTGAACCTCTTGTTATCGATCTTTGTTGTAACAAGCCTTCTCCTTCTCCTTCTCATTCTCTGGTTATCAATCTTAGCAAGCCATCGCCTAAGATCAAGAGCCCTGTTGTAAATGATGATGTAAAAATCAACAAAGTAACATCTCCTTTGCAGTATACTGATGTTATTTATTATACTCGATGTTATCTAGAAATCCTGGATAACTTCGAACCTCTTACAAAAGAAGCAGTTCAACCTCTCCAAGATGAAGTATCACTTGAACCTGCATGAGAGTCATTCTTTCTGGTTCTTTTCCGGAAGAAAAATGAACATCCTATCCTCTTCAGCAAAGGTTTGCATCAAACAGCTACGTCCGATAGCGAAGATGAAAATGACGATAATGGGTAGCTTCAGCTGCGTCATTATAGTCAACAATCAAAGAATATCATTCAAAATATGGGTCATAACTTTAAAACCGACCACAATGGTGGTAGGGGAATGTGAACTCCTATTCGTATTCCTGCTCCAAAAGAAAAGTTACTACAATACTACAGCAAAACCAAGCATGGGTTGGGCTATACCTCGTCGGTCATGACCCCAGACGCATTTGAATCTGACAGAGAAGAGCGATCTAATTCTTCTAACTCTATTTCATGGGATTCTGACACTAGTGTAGGACATGTCCATCGAGTGACTCTATCTTTTAATATGGTGACCGTCGAGTTCTCTAAAGGCAATGATAATTTTGCCGAAGCTCCTGAATCAGATCCTTGGGCACAAAGGATGGACAATCAATGGGAACTTCGCTTCGAGCAATGCGAGCCACCTACTGAAGATCAATTAATTCAGGTCAATGTCAAAGAAGAAGCTTCTCTAAGACCGATCTTTATTAGCAAAAGTCTTCCAGAAGCTGACAAACAAGAGCTGATTCAGCTTATTCGGGAATACATTGACGTATTCGCCTGGAGCTATGAAGACATGTCGGGATTAGATCCTCAGATTGCTACTCACAAGCTCAACATCTTGCCAAATACAAGGCCAGTCAAGCAACAACAACGTTGATTTCGACCTGACATGATGGATGCCATAGAAGTTGAAGCCAAGAAGCTTATCGTATGTGGATTTGTCAGAGAAGAATAACATCCCGACTGGGTTGCTAATGTCGTCCCAATTATAAAGAAAACATGGAAGATCCGAGTCTGATTCGAGTTCAGAGACCTCAATAAAGCTTGTCCCAAGGATGAGTTCCCTCTTCCGATCACTAATGTCATGATCGACAACACTTGCGGGTTCGAACGGATGTCTTTTATGGATGGATTCTTCGGATACAATCAAATCGGGATGAACCCGGCAGATAAAAAACATACATCTTTCCGTACTCCTCTAGGAGTCTACTGCTACCCAGTCATGTCGTTTGGTTTAAAGACGTTGGGCAACCTATCAGTGGGCCATATGCACCATCTTCCATGAACATTTACGAAAGACAGTCGAATGCTATGTCGACAATATTGCTATCAAAAGTTGTCTAAAGAAAGATCACATCAAGACTTGAGAACTATCTTCGATCTAATGTGCCAGCATCAACTCAAAATAAATCCCACCAAGTCATTTCTGGGAGTCTCTAGTGGCAAATTTCTCGAATTTGTTATTACCTCTAAAGGTATACACGTTGACCCCGAGAAATTTAAAGCCATTCAAGAGATGCGTCCTCCACGTAACCTAAAAGAGCTACGAGTATTCCAGAGATGGCTTGCGTATATCAGAAGATTCATCTCAAATCACTTTGGACGCTGCAGACCATTCACTCAACTAATGAAGGAAGGTGTGTCTTTCATTTGGACTGAAGAATGCCAGTAAGCTTTTGAAGACATAAAGCGATACTTGATGAACCCGCCAGTCCTGGTGCCTCCAGTTATATGAATACCTTTTCTGATGTATGTCTGGGTAATGGATCATTCCTTGGGTGCCTTGCTAGCCCAGAAGAACAGAGAGGGTCATGAACAAGCTATCTATTATTTCAGTCGCACAATGATCGGTGTTGAACATTGATATAGCCTGGTAGAAAAAGAATGTTTAGTCCTAATATTTGTTATTCAAAAAATACGACATTATATCACGGGCTAAACTATTCATGTCATCCCTAGAGTCACCCTCTTTGAGTCTTAATGAAGAAATCCAGTACACTCAATTCCAGACTCGCTACATGGGTCATACTACTGGCACAGTATGATATGGTCTATGTCCCATAAAAGTCTGTTAAGGTTCAAGCCCTAGCTGACTTCCTGGCTGCTCATCCAATCCTCAAGACATCCAAACTCTATGATGAGATTTCTGATAAAACTCTGGGATCTAACATGATTTTAGAATGGATCCTTGCTTGGCGACTATTCTTTGACGGTGTATCTAGAATCGGACCTAAAGGCACTATAGTCGCTGGAGTCGGAATCGTTCTTGTATCTCCTGAAGGATTGGCCATTCAGAGAGCTTATTCTCTAAACGAGCCATGCTCCAACAACGTTGCTGAATATAATGCTCTACTCATCGGTCTCCAGTTAGCTAAACAGTTGGATATCGATTACCTCGAAGTATACGGAGATTCTAAACTGGTCACCAATCAGGTTAGGGGTACGTATGAAGTTCGGCATCAAGATCTTGTGCCATATAATGAAGTAGCAATCAAACAGGCTACATCATTTAAAGGTTTCTTCACTAAATATGTACGTCGAGCATGTAATACAGAAGCTGATGCGCTTGTCAATCTAGTAGCAGTATTAGCGATCCCTGTAAAAAGATAATAGATGATCGTCATCACCAACAGAGAGTTATTTTGCATCGAGAATAATTTATATCTGGAATCCAGTAACTTAGTCGAGATCTGCACTACGAGTAAAGAATAGAGAGCTCCATTTATCGACTTCGTGGTACATGACATCCTACCTGAAGATCCGAGGGAAGCAACTACAATCCGTCGACGATCGCTGTGATTCTACTACAATCACATCATTAAAATACTCTATCGACGATCATATGATGGTATGCTTCTACGTTGTCCTGTCGGAGATGAAGCAAAGCAGATATTACATGAAGCTCACGATGGTGTCTGTGGTGCACATCAGCCCGGACCTAAGTTACAAGATCGAATTCAACGCATAGGATATTATTGGCCAACTATGGTGTCAGATGCTATAGAGTATTCAAAAAAATGTCGAGCATGTCAAATCTATACGAATTTCATTAATCAACCATCAGAATTTCTACATCCGACTGCAGCATCATGGCCCTTTGAAGCTTGGGACACGGATATTATTGGTCATATTAATCCGCCTTCATCTAGAGGACATCGGTTTATCCTAGCTATAATTGATTACTTCTCTAAATTGACTGAAGCTATACCTTTGACCAAAGTTAAGACAAGCAGCGTCATCAACTTCATCAAACATCATGTGATCTACAGATTTAGTGTTCCTCGACGAATTATCCATGACAATGGGCCGCAGTTCATCAGTCAGAAGTTAACCCTATTCTGTGATAATAATAGGATCAACAATGTTGCTTATACAGCCTATAATCCCGCAGCTAACGGTTTGGCGGAAGCATTCAAAAAACAATCATCAAGCTTATCAAAAAGTTTGTTTCCGCCGACAAACGTAACTGGAGCAAAAAGCTTGGAGAATGTTTATGGGCTTATCGTACTACCCTACGCACTTCGACAGGTTATACATCATTCTCCTTGGTGTATGGATGTGAAGCTGTCCTACCGTTGGAAATCCAAATCCCCTCACTAAGGATTGCAATTGCCAATAAACTCACAACAGAAAATAATGATCGACTTCGACATCAGGAGCTTGAAGCACTTGACGAGAAACAGCTATTAGCTCAACAGCATATTGTCACCGCTATTTTCTGTTATACATATTTCTAGTATACGTGTATGGAATTCTGACTCGTATTGTGACTTGTCTTAACTAGCTAATCCTGGTTTAATCTTGTATTGGTTCAATATGGGCATGGTAGGGTTCGGTTTGGCTTGGTTGGGTTGGTTCAACATGTAACCCACCCCTCTTTATAAACCTATCAACCCTCTCTTTCTCCTCATTTACTTCTTCTTCTTCATTTATTTCTTCCTCTTAACTTCTCCACCTACCAAGAGAAGCTTAGGCAAGTGCAACTTGCTTCATGGAGGAACTCAATTTTTGTTGTTCCATTGTCTTTCTCACGAGATTCTAAAACACTTTAGTACTTAGCATTTTTAATTTCCATAGTTCATTTCGTGTAGATCTAAGTTTATTGCATTTTTGGATTTCTTGGGTTTTGATCTTCAAACTTTTTATTTTTAAGTTTTGATTGTTCCATATTGTAGAAAATTTTGTTCTATCCCATTTTGACCTATGGAAGTCCAAATTTTACCTTAGAATGAAGGATTTATGGATCTTGGAAGCCATTGCTTCCATGGTTCTTCTTCTTGGATCGTTGGAGAAGATGAACAGTCTTTATGCGGCAACCCCATGCGGCCAGTCTTTTGCAACAACCCCATCCGGCCAGTCTTTATGTGGCAACCCCATGCGACCAGTCTTTATGCGGCAACCCCATGCGGCCAGTCTTTTGTGGCAACCCCATGCGGCCAGTCTTTTGCGGCAACCCCATGCGGCCAGTCTTTACGCGGCAACCCACGACAAACCCATGCGACCAGTCTTTATGCGGCAACTCCATGCTGCCAGTCTTTATGCAGCAACCCCATGTGGCCAATCTTTTGCGGCAACTCCATACGGCCAGTCTTTATGCGGCAACCCCATGCGGCCAGTCTTTATGCGGCAACCCCCTGCGGCCAATCTTTATGCGGCAACCTCCTGCGGCCAGCCTTTATGCAGCAATCCCATGTGGTCAGCCTTTATACGACAACACCATGCAGCCAGCCTTTATGCGGCAACCCCATGCGGCCAGTCTTTTGCGGCAACCCCATGCGGCCAGTCTTTTACAGCAACCCCCATACGGCCAATCTTTTGCGACAACCCTCATGCGGCAACCCTTATGCGACAACCCTCATGGCCTGGTTATATTTTGGACTTAGCATGATTTCAATATTGGCATGGCTTTTACATGAACACGACATGATAATGTAAGGATAGAACACGATAGTGGCATGTTAAGGCGCACTCCTAACCAGTAATAAGTAACATAGCATGATAGTGGCCCATCGTGGCGCACTCTTGACAATCAACCTTGACATGATAATGCATGATAGTGGCCCATCGTGGTGCACTCTTGACAAGTAAACATGACGTGATAATCCTGATATGCTGTTGTGACAGCTACCTTAACTTGCTAAGTAACTCTTGTCTTGACATCGTAGGTGTTTGTGCTTGTATAAACTATATGTCTCGTCTTGCATTATGTCTAGGACATGAATTCTTGGTTACCATGATCAGGGATTCGTACTGAATCTGACTAGGATAATGACTAGACTGATCAAATAGTTCATGAAGAGATTTCCCAGCTACAGGCAGTCCCATTATTTGGGCGCTCTAATTGGACTTGTAGCCTGCCGTCGAGTAGGGCACATTTTTAGCACATTGTCATGTGTTACACCCCCAAGTCACCTAATCCAACTCTCTCAACTTGTGACCGGATAACCTGGATTAAGTCTGCAGGGCTTGTGGCTGTTGGAATATCTTATTGCATCTTGTTAGCAATTAGGCTTGTGATAACCCTAGTTAGTAAAAGTATCAAGCCATACTCATTGCTTGGCCATGATTAATGGATGGCATCTCGTCTAGTCTTATCTAAGCAAGACCAGTACATGGTTATTTCAGCACATTACTGTTATGCTTTACCCTTGTCGATAACTGGTTGGAGACTAAGCTATGTTCAGGTGAAGGGTTACAACCCCGGTCCTTATTTGGTTTACGGGTTATAACTTGGCTACCGAAATAGTCCCTTAGTTGTCGTATCGTTTATCACCTTATTTTCTCTAACTCGTGTCTTTTATATTCCTTTATGTCTCATGTGCTAATATGCTGGTTTTAGTTCTAAAGTGAAGCCTCCCTTGTGGCACTTGCTCTTTTAGGGTCTGACCCAGCTGGTTTTGTATGGCCAGATTTCGGAGTAGCACCCGAGGATCTTCCAGCCTTCCAGCCAGATGGTGAACTAGGCGCAACCCTAGTAACGAGTGTGTTTTATTTGCTCTCACACTCTAATTGTAAAATTATTCTTTTGAGGTGTTTAGCTGATAAGCAAGTGTTAGCTCGTGTTGAATTTATATTTCTGTCTGCCTAAGGGCTGTAACATGATTGACGAATCCAAGGGTTGATCATGTACGACTTAAACTCTTGCTAGTCTTTACATTTGTATGACTAGCTTCATGATTATCTGAATATGTAATATTTGGGATGCCTTGTATGTCTGATGATCTACCATCTGGTTACATTTACTTACTTTCTTGAGATTGAGACACTAGGCTTGTTCTGACCCTAAGAGACTAATGGCTTGTAGTAAACCCTGATGCATCTAGACAGCCGTGACCGTATTACGAGATGGAATTCACTTCAATGTACGGCTGGCTGTGTCTGTCCCCCGCTCTCCAGTATTTAGTTCTGGGGTGTGACACGATTATTGGTGGCCCATGCAGGTCTTGTAAACCAAGATGTGTGAGGGTTTTACTGAATAGATGTCTCAATCAGTACTCGCCCTTGATCTCTACTCGTGTCTTCTCATCTTTCTGAAATCTTGACCTGATCACATGCTTATATCCTCGATCTATCATGGTCCTTCCTTATTGTTCCCCATGTCGTTTCTTCAGCGGTATTATTCCTGGTCCTACCGATCAGCAAAGCGGAGCACCTCCAGTAGACCAGCAGCAACCTAGAGACCAAGCCCAGTACTCTGGAGCGGCCTCTCGAGTCATGCATTCCGGGGATCCAGAGCCCCCAGTTCAGTTAATCCAGCCTGCAGAGCCTGATAATGGAACCCTGGTGGGTCTCATCAGGGAATTGCTTGCATCTCAAGATCGTCGGGGCGATGTCCTACACCAGACAGTACAAGATGCCATGGGCAGAGTTGGTTACCCAGGGAACAACGCGGCCAACATCTTCAAGCGTCTGAACCCTCCTTTCTTTGACAGCAGTGAAGATGCTATCGCTGTTGATGCATGGCTTCAGGACACAGAGATTATCCTAAAAGCAACTAGGATTCCTGAGGATGAGAAGGTGGCCGTTGTGCGCCTGCAGTTATTGGACTTAGCCCACAATTGGTGGACGATGTTAGCAGTGGATTACCAATGCATGTCTCATGGGCGGTATTCAGCAACAAGTTTTAGACCAAGTACTTCGATGCAGTAGCTCGGTATGATCTGCAGATGAGATTCACTAATCTCAAGCAGATGGCATGACGGTCGATGGATATGCGACCGAGTTTTCTAAACTCAGTCGGTTTGCTCCTACCTTGGTGGCAACCGAATTGGATCGAGCCCAGCGATTCCAGCAGGGGCTCCACCTAGAGATTATTATATCAGTGGAGCAGTTTGAGCACCAGATGTTTGATGTTGTCTTGCGAGCAGCGAAGAGGCATGAGTATACCTCGTAGAAGATTGTAGATAGAAGCGGAGGACGGAAGAGGTCTCATGTGAAGATGTCCCAGTCTTCAGCACCAGCCCCGACAACTAGGGCTTTGACTATTGGAGCTTTTAGGAGGGAGACCACAGTTTCGGCGGTTCTGTCACGACCCGTACCCGCTTTTCAGACGTGAGAGCGTGAGCAAGCCAGCTACGCATCAAACGGACTCCAGCCAACTCGAATACGTAACGCTGTCAAGGCTATAGTATACTGCCAAATTATGGCAAAAACAATTCTATATCTAAAATCCACAATAAATGTATGAAACATGAATGAAACTTGGGTCATGGTCTGCAGCCCACTAGCATATGTCCGATGAGACTCCAAGAATATAACAAGATCTCTAAACTGAATCAATAAGCAAAAATCTCATGATAAGGAATGTAGAGCACGAAAGGATAACAAACGTAATAACGATACCTGAATCCCGTAAGCATTTCATCACATCCGCCATCCAGAACTACTAGCTAACTCCATGCAATCATTAAACCTGAAGAGATCATCAGGTCCTCAGGGGACATAGCAAGATACATAAAAACATGCATATCTAACAGTTTATCATACAGTAATGAAATACAGATATAAATAGGCAAGGACCCAACAACACGAAACCATGACCAATCAACACGAAACCATGACCAAACACGACTGGGAGAACCACTACGCATAAACGAACAGCTGGAGGAGAACAAGAGGAAATATGTCATGAGATCAATGGATACTCAAACCCTCGCCCCTAGTGTGGACTCGCAGGTTTTGAAACTACTAACCCTCGTCCCTAGTATGGACTCGCAGGCTAGCATCAAGAATCAACCCTTGCCCCTAGTGTGGACTCGCAGGTGCGGAACAGAGAACTACTAACCCTCGCCACTAGTGTGGACTCGCAGGTTAGCTTCACGAAATCAAAATACAAATAACTACTAACCCGCCCCCTAATGTGAACTCGTAGTTAGCTTCAAGAATTCAAGGTACAGCAGTTCCGTATGACTTATTCATCCTATGACACGATAAGACTCAGTCCAAGTACTGGTGATGACATGACACGACCCAATCAAGATACATGAGAAACCAATCCAATATGAACTACAAAATTAACTATGAACAAGAACTATATATATACTAGCATGCACGATATACAAATCACATGTCAATAATCAACTAGTAAAACTATATAATAATAGAAATATGCATTAAATAAACTGTAGAGGGAGGCAAGGTTTACTTTCCTGGAGGTTGCACGCAACCCAACAAAATATATCAACTGGTAAGCCATAAAGGTCCAAATAATCCAATTGTCTCCGAAAGCAGAAAAATGGCTTGCGATGTCGATTATGCGTGAAGATTTCTCGTGACAAGTGGCGCATCCGCTGCTATGCTGCTGTTCTGTTTTCTCTCTGATTCACGCTGCGCGCGCAGCTATGTCCTGTCGTGCGCGTGTCCGCGTCTCTGGCAACCGTGGCAGCGGTGGGCGGCGCGCTAGGTCGGAGAGGCGTCGGCCATGTCCTAGGGGTGGTGGCACAGGTTCGATAGGGTTTGGGATTTTTTTAACCTTTCTTTCTTTGTATTATATATATATATAT